>JBAMMX010000017.1:11695889-12295889 GCA_037126225.1 Dillenia turbinata
GTGATATGGGTGCTTAAACTGTTTCCAACAACCATGTAAAATGAATGCATGGAAGGAATGTTTTATTCTACATCATTGTTTTAATAAATAAATACATCCCGGGGGATAGAGGAGTGGCATGGTGGTGCCACAGCTTGGTGATACTAAATTATTTATTATACAAGGTTTAAGCACGGTTGCGCGCCCAGATAATATTCAAGCGAACCCCGGGAGGGCGGGCCACACCCACACCCACGTGTCCATGCGAGCATATATATATATACAAGGCGCGGCGGAACCCATATTGGGGAGGACGTGTGCCACACCGCAGCACCCACGGACCATGACGAAGCAGGGCAAGCCACGCCAACGCGGTGAGAGTTACTTGACACGCATAATAAAACCCCGACGCCACCGATCATGGTTAACCTTGCCAGACTTCGGCTGCTCATGACTACGATCTTAAATGGATGCATATGTATGATATGGTGAATGAAAATGAATTCATTTTATTCGAAAATATCATGATTCTGAAAATTTGAATCATTGGTTACGAATGATATTATTTGACACCCAATGTTCACCTACACTATTAATACTTGAGATTAATCCCCTCACTCACTGAGTATCCTCCCATAGATACTCACCCCTCTTCTTTCCTCCCTCAAACAGGATTGTTGTGCTGGAGCGATACTTCAGAGTTTATAGATTTTGACGGATCTGGTTGTTCTTGACGGTGAGACTTAAGTTTAATTTGAAATACAGATTTCTCACTTTATTTCGACCCTGCGAGGTCTTGTTGAGGTCCATAGTTGGCCGTGTACTTATTTTGGGATGACTGTATAATTTATGTATATTTATTTATGAAACTCTCATATTTCATTTGCATTGATGCGAATGTACGTATTTGAATGTTATTTGGAAAAAAATATTGTATATTATATAAAATTTTAGGTCCACTCAGTGTAGTGGCTGCTCATGCTCTAGTTGGGCATGACAGTAGAGGTCTGTGGTTAGGTCTACTAGAAATTTTATAGCCTTGCGTTGTTCTGGATGTCGGTTGTGGGATTTGTTGGTTTTGGAGAGGCCGGGATGGCCATTTCTTTAATTTACAGGATGATTTTAAATTATACAGGTACACAGGTTTATTTATACATTGGAGACCTCTGATTTATGGGGAGATTCTGCCCGATTTTCTGTAAAAATATAGCCGGCATCCAGGGCAACGGGTGGCTGTTCACGATCCCGGTTCAGGGAGTGACACAATCGCAATTACGTCATCAATTTCTAAATATTTTTAGGGTTTATCCATGTTTCCTAATTTTGTACAAATCTCAATTCTTCAATTTATGAATACACTCTAATGTCATCAATTGTATTTCATTTTTAAATAAATAACACATTGAAAGTCAAGTCTAATGCAACCCTAAAGATTATTCAAGGTCGGAAATAATCATAAAATAATAAATCTTCTCCCAAAATAGAAATTCTTTGAAAAATCATAAACTTTTCGATTCTCATCCAAATGTTTCAAAGCGTATATCATTTTCAATGTATAAAAGTCTAATTTCAAAATACGAAGATCGTATTTGAATTACCTATATACAAAACAACCTATAATGTAAAAAAAAAAATGTATCAATCCTTAAGCTCCAACCCTAGATCCAAATACTTTCATGCATATTTCGAATTAAACTCTAGAGAAACTATTCAAATAAATTCAATTCTATTCTATTATCCCTTAGCATGCTTTTTTTTTCATATCAAACGGCCTAATTTACGTGAATATATAAACTAAATCCTAACATTCAATTATAAAACTTCATAAATACATTCAAATCAAATCAAGTATACATTCCAAACGTATACAAGACTTCTAAGCCTAAATTTATCCTAAATTGATTCAATTAATCGAATAAATTTGTATTTTACCTCACTTAGGGTTTTTCGCAGCTCAGACCTAGCTTCCATTTGCCATTCGACTCAATCTGAAACCTGTAATGTGTCCAAATCGAAGCAAAGTTCAAATATTTAGCTTAATTACAAAGAGATATCAAAATCCTAGAACTAATTTATCTTTACCTATGCAGTGAAGGATTTCGCGACCTAGGGTTTTCGAAATCTGCACTGTTGTGAACTTGGGGACTCTACAAGGGTTGCAGAAAATTGTTGAAGCGGTGGAGCAGCGCCGCGCGAGTGAAGGAGAACCGACAGTAGCGTGCAGGGGAGAGAGGAAGAAGAGCTCCGTCACGCGCGAGAGAGAAAACAGAGAGAAAAGAGAGAGCGCGAGGATGAAATCGCAAGAGGGAGAGAGAGAAGATGAGAGGATGGTGGCGAAGAAGGGTCGCGCGACGGTGACAGCCACTTGTGGTGGAGAGAGAGACGAGAGGCCGAGAGTGATTCACAAGAGGTAGAGAGAGAATGCGAAGGAGAGAGTAAAACAGAAGGAGGAATAGAGAGAGGGTGAGCGGAGGCGAGAGGCGGTGGCAATGGAGAGAAGCTGCGGCGGTTGTTCGCGGTGGGGAGGGAGAATGGCGCGGGAGGGGAAGAGATGAGTGAGAAGAAAGGAATTAGAACTATTAGCCCTAATTCAATTTGGGGAGAAAGGGGGGCCAAAACGCTGTGTTTTGGCTCCTCCCTCTTTTTTCTTTAATTAATTAAACAAATAAATAAATATATATATATAAATATATATATTCTCACACCCATATTTCACTAAAATGGGGTTCACTATGAATTAAGAACATGGCATTTTAAAATATACTAAAAATTAAATTTAAAAACCCCAAAATCGAAAATCAATACAAATTTAATTTTTTTATATATATATACAAACGGAGGAATATTTTATATATATTCCATGAACAATACACTTGTACGAACACCGCAGTGTCGGTGTTACAAGTTGACTACTCAATGTGTCTTCAGAGGCATTAGTTGACATCTTACAATTCATAGTCAACTATCATTCACTACTAAGTGAACTAATGGTTTACTTAGTCAACTAATATTATTACTTTGTCAGCTAATGTGTTTGCTGAGTTTGTGGATGCAGATTATACACTTAAATTGTGTCGGCTACTATGATTAGTTGACCAATGTTCTGTGTCTGTGGACTAAGTGTATAATGTAAGTCCTCTTGTCGACTAACCTGTGGGGTTTGTTGACACTCTAACTTAGCTCTTTATAGTCCTGGGATTCATTAGTCGTAAACCTTTTTTAGTTAGTCGGCTAATATGCTTTTAGAGCTAAAGGTATTAGTAGATATTTGTTACATTTTAATTGACTATTGTGTATTTTAAGCATTTAAGTGCAGACTAATTCTAAATATGTGTTGACTAATTTATTTAGTTGACCAATGTTACATTTCTTGGGTATAGATTATTTTTGCCCATGTGTCGACTAGGTGAGTTCATATGTCAACTATCATACTTGATTAGTTGACTAATGTGTGTGATTTAAATACATTGATCGACTAGATTGTGTTTAATTGGCTATAGTATGTGTGTCAACAGTGGTAGTCAACTAGATATTATGTTTAGTTGACTATAACATTTGTGTCAACAATAATAGTCAATTAGAGTTTTGTCTGGTTGGTTATAGCATTGGTTTATAGCTCATATGTCAATATTGTTTTTACTTAATCAACTAACCCTTGGGAATGAGTTGGCTAATGTAATTGATTAGTTGACTAATATGAGCTTGTGATTTAGTTTAGTCAGCTATGTTGTATGTTTAGTTGACTTCTAATAATATTCATATTTCAACTAATTCAGTATATATTTTGACTATTAGTTTATCATAGCTAACTTATAGTTGAGTAAATTCTTGTATCTATTGACTAAATAAGTGCTTCCAATTCCTAATACTAAGACAGGCTTTAGTCAACTATCCAAAGATGGTTGTCGACTATGTTGTGAGGAGCCTTGAGTTAATAAACATTATTAGTCGACTGACTTTGTTTGGTAACCAACTAATTTAACTGAGACCTATAGTCTTAGTCTGAAGGAGTTTAGTTCATATCGACTATCATTTAGATTGTGTCGACTATTCTTTGTATTTTCATCCTATGCGTTGCCTTAGTAATGCTAATCTATTGACTATTTCAAGATGTTTGTTGACTCCTCCTATGATTAAAATGACAAAGGAAACTCCCCCCTTAATTATTGCCTATATGTTTTAAAGTAAAAGTTCAGAAAATTCCAACATGCCAACATTATGGATAACCAGAATGAATTGCATTGCATCAAAGATGTACATAATCAATACATAATACTATCATCAAACATTGCAAAAAATGTATATAACTAGTAGCATCAAAGATATGAAAGAGAAACATTACATAATAATTGCTTAAAATTATCATTACAGATAGATCAAATCATTAAACATTATTTATTAAGGTAGCAGACTTAGAAGCTTCTTCCACAATGGCTTCAATAGCTGCTTTGACAATTGTTAAAGGATCAAGCACTGAATTGGATATGGGTTCTGCAATATTAGTAGAATATGGTATAGGAGCAATAGAGAGACCTTGTTCAGTAGAATGAATTGACTCAGACATAGGAATATTCTCAAAAGCAGGAAGCTTTAAAAATCCAAAAGAGGAAGGAAAGTCAATGGCTTGAGGGTCAGGAAATGAGAAAGGAGGAAAAATGGTATTTTTATTTGAGGCTCATATTCATTAGAGCTATTATCTTCCCTTGGCCTTTTAAATCCACTTTTAGTATTCTCAATAATTTTTCTTTCCAATCTCTCTATACCTTCAAAATCTTAGTGATTTGCTTTTCTATAGCATGAACTCTTTGGTAAAGGTAGAGATGGTATGCTATGAGTCTAACTAGGACCCTTACCATCATATCTAATTTTATTTCTTCTCCTGCCACTGGATGAGATATATGACTTACAGTCTTTAGCAGGTTGTCCAAGGTCTTGGAAATTTACTTATCTCCCCTTTTTCTTCCTTATCCTCTTTTCTTCTCCATTCCTCATTCTTAAATTCCCATTTATCCTTAATGTGGAGGCATTGATTATAGCTCAATTGCCATCTAATTTTGTGAACTATTAAAATATTTATGATTACTGAACCATAGATTTGTGTTTTCAGACTTAAAGTTGTTCAAAATCATATAAGGGATTAGGAAATGCACACTAGGGTTCTTTTTCTACATTATCTACAACATTAAGGTCATCATTTTTTTTTTGTATGAGGGAGTTCTTCTTTATTTTATTTTATTTTATTGTTCTTGCATTTGTAGGTTTTGTCCCTCTATCTTGTTAATCTGATTTTGCATTCTATCCAAACTATCCCAGATCATTTGTAAAATAATATGTTAGATTTGAAAAAGTCACGTATCACTCAAACTCCTGTTTCAACTCTTTCTCATTTTTACCTTGATAACGGAGGAAGCATGAAAGTCACTTTTCATTTTTAGCTCTGTTGTTACCTTTTGGCAAAGAGAAATTCAAAGACCAAAAAGGGGAAAAAGGATTTCAGGATTGAGACTTTGAGGCGGAGATCTAGGGTTTCGTTGAGAGAGACATAAAGATTGTGAATTTGAATTTTGGAAATTTGCCAACCAAATATTTTTTATAATCAAAGTAGGTTCAACCAACTAGTTTGGGTTTGGGTTTGAGTGAGAGATGAAATAGGATGACTTGAAGTTTTATGGGTTAACCCATTTTAGGAGATGTTAAATTAGTTGACAATGAGTCTTGGTTTGTAGACTAAGAACATAGTTAGCCAACTAATCATAGGTTGTTTGTCAGCTAATCTATTAGAACACTTTATTTAACTGAGACTTAGTTGATATTCTAAATGACTTAGTCGATTAACTACATTAGTTAGTTGACAAGTTTCTCTAGGATCAATATACATTAGTCGACATCTCATTGGAGATAGTCGACATTGGTCATGCATTAGTCAAATAATAAATCAACACACATAATCGCACAATTAGTTGGCACACAACTTTGTCTGCCGGCTTTAACATTGATAGTTTTTAGTTAGTCAACATATGTGATAGTTTAGTCGACTAAAGACATAGGCTTATTGCTAGTCGACACACAAAAATTTGTCTGTCGACTATTATAGTCACAACCATTAATTAGTTTACATGTATGATTATTTAGTTAGCTAATGTCTAATATTAGTCGGCTATCCTTCTGAGATAGTCAACTTGTCTACAATTCGCTTATCATTAGTTGACATACTCGATGATTCTGTCGACTGCATATAGTTTAGCAACACTACTTACGTCAACTAATTCAATTAATTTGTCGATAATTATTTTACTTCTATTGACTAATTCATTTTTTCAATGAACTATTCTTTGTTAAATTTAAAGATCTGTTGACTATCCATGTAGTTCTGTCGGCTATCCTATTTACCTCAAACTTTTTCAAAATTCTTCCTTTCTTAATTTCACTTTAACTCTTAATTGATATTTTCAGTAATTCCTAGTTCCCTTCTAAATTCATAAAATATATTCTTGTTTGTCAGCACTTGTTTGTAGGTATCAATATATTCAAGGTTTTTCAGAACAAGATCTCTAATAAAATGATGTCTAAATTTCGTGTGTTTGATTCTTAAGTGGTGAACTAGTTTTTAGTTAGGTTGATTGCACTTATATTATCGGACTTAGATATAACTAACTAATTACCAACCACATTATCCTAATCAACCTTCATAATTATGTATCACCAATCATAACCATAATCAAACTAATCATACTTCTTAGAATTAAGAATTTTTACTTCTTTAGTTTATCTTCCTCTTCTAAGTTATTTTCCAATTTTTCGACTAATAGGATCATCTACATTATCATAATCCAAACATATGTACTTCTTGCTAGAATCAAATTTATCAATAACACGGAATGATTTCTTTACTGACATGGATCTTTTATTGTAAATTATATATGCTTTACTAAAAGGTTAAATGACTTCAATACTCTTAGTATCAACTTTTTATAGGGAGCTCTTTTCATTTCCTAGTAGTAGTCATACCCAACTATTATATTAAGTTTTCAACCTTTATAAAGCTCATAGGGTGTTTATCTTTAAAATTGGCCTAATTAATACTATATTCAACGTAATCTCTATTCAAAGTGTAACATATTGTATTCGTAGCTTTATCTCGGAGGAATTTAGCTAAGATGTTTTCTTAAAATATTGTATTATTCATTTCAATTAATGCTCTATACAACATCATTTTGTGGAGGACTCCTAGGGGAATATTTATATATATATATATATATATATATATTAATTACAGAATGCTACAACAATCTATTTTTCAAATTCTTCTCCATGTCACTTCTTATCCTTGAGATTGCGTAGACTTTTTATTTTGGATTTTCATTGCATTTCTAGGATGATTACCCAAGTATACGTAAGATTAGTTATTTATTATGATGAATTTATCATATTTTTCTCATAAACTTTGATTTCTAGTTGAGCCAAATAAATCAATGTATGGTTCCAAAGGCCTAAAGATTGATACTATGTTTTCAAGAACAAAAAGGCTGCTAACTTGTTTTGCCTTTCATATAAGTTTCACATAACTTTTATTCATAATGTTTGATGTTGGATAGAGAGATCTTTTCTCATTAATTTAGACATCAGATTTATGATTGCATGTTCTAATTTTCTATCCTATAGATAAGAATCCTCATGATTTAGATTCATTAAGCATGCCTCATCAACATCTCCTAATTACCTGGTTGTTGCCTTGCCTGGTTTCGGTGGATATTTTTTTCTTCGATGACTATCAAATAAGTAACAAAATTAAGAATCACTACATATATATATAGATATCCTCTATCACACAATTTACTAATACTAAGTAGATTATGATTTAAGCTTTTACAAGCAAAACATATTCAATTTAGGTTGAAAAGTTACCTCTAGGCCAATGATTCTACCTAGAATTGTCTTCGAGAGATACCTTTGTCTCCTTTCTTCTTTCTTTTCTCGTAGACTTTAGGATTTTTTGGCACTTTTAAATATCTTTTGAAGTTCAGGAAATATTTGTTCACTTAAAGAATTGAAGTGGAGCGATAGATAAAGAAATTGAGAAGCAAAATTGACACATATGATTTATAATGGTTTCATCTCCTTGGTGTACATCTACTCCTAGACTATACCTAAATTTTTCAATTCACTATTTTTAAAATAGTATACAGATTGCTTGTTTTCCCATTTACAAGCAAGACTCTCGATAACTTGATTTCCCAAGTATACGTTAGACACTCGCAAGTGTATTCTTACAAAACACTTCCCAACCTTGCTTGTTATTTCTCTCTCTAGAAACCTAGACATAGAGGACGTACTGTAGTCTCCAATCTTTTTGTACAAGAGAAGAGTGAATGTTATAGAGAATGAAATTAAGTCATCAAATGTAACAGATTTAGAGCTCAGAAGGAGAATTTTCAGAAGATTCAAAATCAAAGTATGTCTTGTTAAGAGTAGAGGAATTTTCAATACATGGCACTTTTTCTTTTTTTCTTTGTCCTCTCTTCCTTGTATTTATGATTGGAAGAAATTGAACATTGAGGTAGGTGAATTTGAAGTGTTTCATTTAATGGTTTGAGTTTGTATAAAGTTTTGGTGGTGGTTGAGCATTTAAAGAATTTGATCATTAAGTGATAAATGCTCTTCAGGTAAATATATTTTGCAGCCTTGGGATGGGGCTTTACTTTTTCTACAAGTGCGATTACATGGTTGATCAAGTGATTGGGAGCCTTAAATACTCCATCATATTTCTCTTTTGCACAAGTGAACGTTAGACACATAGAAAAATATGTTTCAAAATTGTTCTTCAAGTGTTAACTGAAATGAGTGTCCTGTTGACTATTGATTTGAAATTCAAATTTTGTTTCTGTGTTGTCGACAATTCTTTTTGCTTAGTCGGCTAATTTTCTTATTCTAAAATTGCTTCATTGACTAGCTTGTTCTTTTAGTCGATTGTGTTTCATTTGACGTGTCTTGTTAGTCTGCAGCTTTATGAACTTAGTCAACTATCATATGAATTATTATAAGTTGTGTCTACTAGTGTGTCGGGTTAGCTAACTAAATTTTGAATTTTGTCATACTCCTGTTAACTATGTTTAGTCATTAGTCGACAATTGTTCTATCCTAATTAAAAGCTTTATTGCATTAGTTGGCTATGGTATTTTTATATTCCTTGAGTTCAAACTAGATCTAAATATGTGTCAATTAGAATCTTCATTTTGTTGAAGAGGTTATATCATTAGTCAACTATAGTGTTTTATCCTTTTTGGATGCAGATTAACTTTAACTGTCTGCCAACTAATGGTTATTTAGCCAAGTACCTATTGACTATGTTTTAGTCCATTTTCAACTAATTACTTTATTAGTAAATTTCCTATCGATTATCTTTAATCATTTGTCGGCAAATATCTAAACATTAGTCGGCTAATCTTCCTGATTAGTTGACTACTTAATGTGTCTTCAGAGGAATTAGTCGACATCTTATAATTCAAAGACAACTATCATTCACTACTAAGTGAACAAATGGTTTATTTAGTCAACTAATGTGTTTGCTGAGCTTGTGGATGCAGATTATACTCTTAAAGTGTGTCAGTTACCATAGTTAGTTGACCAATGTTCTGTGTATATTAACTAAGTGTATAGTGTGAGTCCTCTTGTCGACTAACCTTTGGGGTTTGTCAACTCTCTAACTTAGCTCTTTATAGTCCTCGAATTCATTAGTCAACAACCTTCTTCAGTTAATTGGCTAATATACTTTTAGTGCTAATGGTATTAGTCGACATTTCTTACAATTTAGTCAACTATTGTGTGTTTTAAGCATTGCAGTACAGACTAATTCTAAATGTGTGTTGACTAATTTATTTAGTCAACAACGTACATTTCTTAAGTGCAAACTAATTTTGTCCATGTGTGGACTAGGTGAGTTCATATGTCGACTGTCATACTTGATTAGTTGACTAATGTGTGTGATTTGAAGATATTGATCAACTAGAGTTTGTGTTTAGTTGGCTATAGTATGTGTGTCAATAGTAGTAGTCAACTAGAAATTTTGTTTAGTTGGTTAAAGCATATGTGTCAATGGTGGTACTTAACTAGATATTTTGTTTAGTTGGCTATAGCATATATGTCAACAGTAGTAGTCAATTAGCTCTAATTGACTAATACTATTGACACATATGCTATAGCCAACTCTAAAAAAATATATATGTGTGTCAATAGTAGTAGTCAATTGGAGATTTTGTTTAGTTGGCTATAACATTGTTTTACAGCTCATCTATCGACTAGTGTTTTTACTTGATCAACTAACCCTTGGGAATGAGTCGCTAATGTAATTGATTAGTTAACTAATGTAAGCTTGTGATTTAGTTTAATCGGCTATGCTGTATGTTTAGTTGACTACTAGTAATATTTATGCTAACTACGTGATTTACTTAATCCGTAATTTCAATCTGTAGTCGACTAATTCAGTATATGTGTTGACTACTGGTTTGTCATAGCTAATTATAGTCGAGTAAATTCTTGTGTCTGTTGACCAAATAAGTGCTTCTAATTCCTGAATTACTAAGACAAGTTTTTGTCGACTATCAAAAGATGGTTGTCGACTATACTGTGAGGTGCTTGGAGTTAATGAAAATTATTAGTCGACTAACTTTGTTTGGTAGCTAGCTAATTTAACTAAGACCTATAGTCAGTCTTAAGGAGTTTAGTTCATGTTGACTATCGTTTAGATTGTGTCAACTATTCTTTGTATTTTCATCCAGTGTGTTGCCTTAGTAATGCTAATCTATCGACTATTTCAAGATGTCCGTCGACTCCTCCAATGATTAAGCTACTTCAGATTCTAGATTATGTTTTCTTAATTTTTGCTTAATCAAATTTCATCTGATTTACTCATCATCAAAACAATGCACAACACTTATTTATAAAATTTTTAAGTAAATTGATTTTTTTAGAAAATATTGAATTTTGTATGTAATAGTTAAATTTTCTCATAAAAAACTAAAATTAGCACTATTTTACAAATTTTATACTAATGTCCTAGTTAGTCTAGTGGTTGAACATTGCCACTCTTTAAGTAGGTCTCAAGTTTAATTTTGTACATGACGAAAAATGAGTGTTTTGCCCTTTAAAGGTTTATCCTGATTCAATCCAAATTTAATCATACCCAACATGATTATCAAATACAAATTATTTATAAAAAAAATAATAAATTTTATATAATTTTCTTTAAATTTAATTTCAGTTTTTCTAAATGAAGTCACGAAGAGATTAACCTTTTTTGAATAGAATGCATGATGCCACATCACTTTTATTTCTTTTCTTTCAAAATTGTATGCAATGGAACTAAACAAAATTGTATTTCTTTTAGTTTCAAGAAAACCCTTAAAATTGAGTCAAATTCTCTATTATTAAATTTCTCTAAAATACAATTCTATCCAAAATAAAAAGAAAAAAGTCGCATTTCCTTTTCTTCTTATTATCCTCAAGTGTGGTGTCCCAAAATTCTCTATTATCATCTAAATTGAGCAAATCTCAATTTAAAGGGGGCCTTTGGAAAAGGACAAAAATTGCCCTTAAAATCGAATTAACAGCGGACTATGAGTATAATTATTTTCATGATTCAAAAAATTCTTTCATTATCTAGTGGTCAAAATAATGACTTATTTAAAAATTGAGAGTAAGAAAAAACCAAACTGTCTCTATTCCCCTTCTTCGTTCAAGCCCTAACTTATGCCACAATAGCTATAGCTACTGCGGTTGTCACTGAATTGTGCATTCTGTTAATAGCGGACCACTCTCGAGCACGAGCCGATAGGGTGGACCATTCCTTGTCACAAGGGTGGCCTCTTTACCTCCAGTAGACATAGAATGGCCTTTAGTTGTGAGCATTGCTCATGGCTGAGCCTCTCCCTCATCGGGGAGTGAAGCAGCCACGGTTGTGGCCTCTATCACAACAAAAAATGTTGTGTGGCTCATAAGTGTGGGCTCCTGGTGCCATCAAATGGCAAAGGGTCATCTCTCATGAGCTTTGGCTTGTAGGCGACTCTCACTATTTGATAGTGAGTTCATAAAGTCTCAATTCCCACTCCTACGATGGCAAAAAACTACCACGTTAGTGGCAATTAAGGCACTGCCCAGTCAGTGGTAGTGGTTGTTGCCATATATAGAAAAACTCTATCTTATACAGCTTATTATCTTGCATAGCTGATCTTTTCTAGTTGTATTTTAATATGCACTTCCATAATTAGATTGTATAGCTATAAGAAAGAGAGAAATCAATGTAAGGAAGAAAGCAATCAGCCTAAGATGTTGTAAATTTTTAAATTAGCCTTTGATTATTGTATATTCATCTATTTATTGAATGAAAACCAGAACCAAAGGGGAATCATTGAGTCATTCAATCAAATTCTTTTTCTTAAACTTAACATGGTATCAGAGCCTAGGTATTGAAAGTTCTAATATTCCTGGTTATTCTTGGTGTTGTTGAAGTCTTAAGTTACTGTAGATTAAATTTGGCTAGAGAGAAAGTTCATGTATTTTGGTGATCTTTGTGTCACTTATCTATGAACTACTTTATCCTAGAAATGGCTGGTAGCAGCTTTAAATTTTGTGTTTAATTTATAGAAATGAATTATTCAGCATGGGAATTTCAATTCCAATTGTATGTTATTGGAAAAAGAAATATGGGTGCATGTTGATGGCATGAATCTAGCTCCAACATATGCTACTCAATTGACCTAATAGAAAATCAAAGTTGCTAGGGTGATGTCTTGGATTACTAGCTGTTGTGATTCTCAAATTGTTCTCAATTTATGCCCTAACAAAACTGCTCAAACAATGTCAGAATATTTAAAGAAGCTTTACAATCAAGCAAATTCAATAGGGAGATTTCAGTTGGAGTGTGAGATCGCAAACTATATGTGGGGGAGTCTATCGATTTGGGATTATTTTTCTAGTTTTCAAAATTTATAAACTGAATATTCAGATATAGTTTGTGCTGAAGTATCTAAAGATTCTCTTGCTGATGTATTGACTATTCATGGGATTAGCAAACGTCATCAATTCTCAATGAAGCTATGATTAGATTTTGAAAATGCTCGTTCTAATTTGACGAATTGTCATCCTCCTCCCACCTTAAGGTGTGCTTCAGTTAATTACCATGTGAAGAACAACATCTTCTTACACTAACCACTCTTTAACAAGACAGAATGACTACAACACACATGACATTTTCTGGTCATGGAAAAGGCAAGGGTAGAGATACAAAGTTCAGTGCTTTAGTTGCAAGAATTATGAGCATATTACTGTAAATTGTAGTAAGAAATTTTGTCATTATTGCAAAAAGTAAGGGCACATAATCAAAGAGTATAGAATTCGTCCTCAAAATTGCCAAACCACTGCATTTCAAGCAATTGCTAGCAGCCCTTCTATTGATAAGGCTCAAAATGAGTCCTTAACTATGTCGATAGTCAATCAAAATGCTCAATCTAATGTACTTACTCCTAAAATGATGTAACAAATGATAGTTTCAGCCTTCTGAGCTCTGGGGCTTCAACGTAAATGTAATTCTCCATCTAAGCCCTGGTTTCTTAATTCTGTAACAACAAAACACATGACAAGTTCATCTAATTTGCTAAAGAATGTTCACCCATATTATGATTCGGACCATATTCAAGTTGCTAATGGAGACAATTTGCCCATCAGTACTATTGATGATATTACTCCAACTTTCAATAATGTTTTTGTATCACCTAGACTTTTTGATAATGAGAATGGTGATTGCGAAGGGGCCCAAAGTGAAACGTTTGTTTCCTCTATATATTTCCATTCCTAGTCATGTTTCTTTGGCTTGTTCTACTGTCGTTAATAAAAGTGATGTATAGCATAAACGTTTAGGACACTCCAATTTTGTTATATTGTACTACTTATTGAAATATGGTTTATTCGGCAATAATACTCAATTTTTTTAAATCTTTCTTTTCACTGTTCAACTTGCAAATTAACAAAAGTACAATCTTCCTTTTCCTATTATTAATAGTCATGCAGATAAATGTTTTGATATTATTTATAGTAATGTTTGGGGAGTCACACCTATTATTTCTCATGCTTATTATAAATATGTTGTAACATTTATTGATTATTGAATTTATTTTCTTCGGTCCAAATCGGAGGATTTCTTAGTTTTTAAGACTTTTGTTGCATATGTTGAAACTCAATTTTCTGCTATCATTAAAATTCTTCAATCTGATTTTAGTGAAGAATACATTTTTAATGTATTTCATTATTTTTTGCATAAAAATGGTATTGTTTCTCAACATTTTTGTCCACACACACCTCAACAAATCAGTGTGGCAATACAAAAAATTCGTTATCTCTTAGAAGTTGCTCGTAGTTTGTTACTTGAAGCTTCTGTTCCACCTAGTTTCTAGATAAAAGCTTTATCTACAGCTATTTATCTTATTAATCGACTGCCTTCTCAAATTCTATATCTTGAGTCTCCTTATTTTTATTTTATAAAAAATATCCTCAGAATAAGCACCTTCATACATTTGGTTGTGTTAGTTTTGTTCATTTACCTACTCATGAAAGTCATAAACTATCTACTTAATCTGTTAAATGTGTTTTTATGGGATATAGTTCCAATCACAAAGGTTTTCTTTGCTATGATCCTTCTTCTAAGAAGCTCCATGTTTCTTGTGATGTTGTTTTCTTTGAAAA
The DNA here is from genome assembly GCA_037126225.1 of Dillenia turbinata. Classification (NCBI taxonomy): domain Eukaryota; kingdom Viridiplantae; phylum Streptophyta; class Magnoliopsida; order Dilleniales; family Dilleniaceae; genus Dillenia; species Dillenia turbinata. The sequence goes on from JBAMMX010000017.1 coordinate 11,710,602, forward strand.
TCAATATTTCTTTCTAACTTGTGAGTAGTTATCCCCTAATATTGTTATTATAGTTGGTTACTATCATATTCTCCTAATTGATTCAATCTTGGGAATGTGCATGAACGTCGTAGTCCACCATGACCCCTTCCTAATCCGGATTCGTCATATGATCCTACTCCGTCTATGTTAAGACACTCCACCAGAGTCTCCATCCTCCTAATCAGTATGATAATTATGATATATCGTTTAGTGCTACTTTATCCTCTATCTCATTTCCATCTTCTTACTCACAGCCCGTTAAACATGAGTGTTGGTAACAAGTTATGCAAGAGGAAATTCGAGCTCATCAAGTTAATCATACTTGAGATATTGTTCCGTGTCTGCCCAAAATCAAGCCTATTGGATGTAAATGGGTTTACTCAATCAAACTTAACTCTGATGGGACTGTAGCACGCTATAAGGCCAGATTGGATGCTCTAGGTAATCAACAAGAGTATGGGGTCGACTTTGAGGAGATATATGCCCTTATAGATAAGATGACTACTGTGTAGACAATTCTTACAATTACTGCTTCACAAGGTTGGTTGCTTTGACAAATGGATGTAAAAAAATACTTTTCTCCATGGTGATCTCAAAGAAAATATCTATATGACACCCCTTCTTAATTTATTTTCCACTTCTACTTTTGAAATTTCTAAGTTGAATCGCTTATTGTATGGTTTAAAACAAGCTCCCCATGCATGGTTTAAGAAGTCTTTATTAATTACTCAAATTCAACAGCACTTTCGAGATTCATTTCATATAAAGGATCTTGGTAATCTTACTTACTTCTTGAGGTTACAAGTTTATTCTGGACCATTAGGCTTAATTTTACATTAACATAAATATACTCAGTAGTTAATTGCTTTGGCTTACCTTTGGGATTTTACATCAGTTAATACTCCTTTGGAGATAAATATCAAGTACCATGCTAAAGAAGGAGAGCTACTTTCTAATCCATCTTTGTACCGCCAATTGGTGGGCAGCTTAGACTACTTGACTATCACTAGACTAGACATCTCTTTTACTGTCCAACAAGTTAGTCAATTTATGTACTCACCCGCCACCATCACTTGGTTGTCGTTCGTCGCATCATCTGCTATCTTTGGGGTACTTCATCCCATGGTTTATTCTTTCCTATTGGGTCTTCAATGCACCTTACTGCTTATAGCGATGCTTATTAGGCCAGTTGTCCAAACACTCGTCTCTCTATTACGGGTTGGTGCATGTTTCTTGGGAGTTCTTTGATATCATGAAAGAGTAAGAAACAAGATCAAGTCTCTAAATCTTCCCCTAAATCTAAATATCATGCTATGTCAGTTACAGGCTCTGAGATTACTTAGCTAAGGGGCCCATTGGCTGGGTTTGGATTTCTTTAATCTGATCCTACTTCCCTTCATGCAAATAATATTAGTGCTATTCAGATTGTTACTAATTTAGTCTACCATGAGCACACCAAACACATTGAAATAGATTGTCATTATATTCGAGAAGCTGTAAATACTCGTGTTGTTTCTCTTCCACATGTTTTCATAACTTTGCAGATTGCTGATATGTTTATCAAGTCTCTTACTCGACAGCGTCATCAATCTCTTTTTGGCAAATTGATGCTTCTTGAACACCCAGCATCAATTTGAGGGGGGGATGTTGCCATATATAGTAAAACTCTATCTTGTACAGCTCATTATCCTGTATAGCTAATCTTTTCTAGCTGTATTTTGATCTGCACTTTCATAATTAGATTGTATAGCTATAAGAAAGAGAGAAATCAACGTAAGAAAGAGAGAAATTAACCTAGGATGTTGTATTTCTGAAAATTAGCCTTCGATTACTGTATATTCATCTATTATCAAATGAAACCAGAACCAAAGGGGAATCATCGAGCCATTCAATCAAAATTTTGGTCTTAAAATTAATAATGGCTTTAACATTGATCCACCAATCAATAATGCATGTTGGCATGCAGCCACCACCACCCTAATAGCCATAAGGCCTAAATTTTCGGTGTGGTGGTAGCTATAGCTGTGGAGGTGGTTGTAACCGTGGTGGAGGTAGAAATCGAGACCTTATAGCCGCACCATCTAATGATGAGACAAGCTCACAACCAAAAGCTCATGCAAAAGCTCACAAGAGGCGAGCTTTTACCGTTCAATGGCATCAACGAGGCCACGCTATGAGTCCTATGACAAATTTAGTTGTGGTGGTAGCCACAACTACAGTTGCCTCTCTCCTCGGTGAGAGAGAGGCTCAACCGCAAGCATAAGGCCTCTTTCAATCCATTAAAGGCGGAAAGGCCACTCTATTGGCAAGGAATAGTCTACTACTATCACAAGGCTTAGAGCCGCTAGTCGGTGACAACCGCAATGGCAATAGTTTTTGCGGCATGAAATTGGAGTTTGAAGAAAGGAGAGAAAGAGGAGGGACGGAGGAGAAGGAGAGTTTTTGTTTTTTTTTTTTAACTTAGTTTCTTTTAAACGAAAAAAAATAAACTTTTTATTATTTTAACCGAAAAATTACAAATCATAGACCAAAAAGCTAATTTTACACATTTTTATAAATGAGAGGAAGTTTTTATATTTTGAAAATTTAGGGGTTTATTTATATTTGCCCTTAAATTTAGGGGTATTTTTTATACTTTTCCTAAGAAAAAAAGAAAAAAGTACTAATTCTTCGTATTTTATTAGTGTTAGTTGCTTGTACATCTCAATTGATGTAATTTTTTATTAAAAAAAAAATCCCAAACAATGGAAGTGCTTTCTGGAAATATCACATACTTCCAAACAATAGAAAAGTACATTTTGTAAGAAAAATTTTAGATATTGTCAAACAAAAAAGGTGAAATTATTTCAAGAAATACATTTTAATTTTAAAAAATTCTTCCCAAAAAATAAACACAACTTTGGGCACTTCAACAGCTACGTATGGTAAAGGTGAGAAATGTTAAAATTTTTTATGGCATGGGAACACCCACACAAATATTACATTGGGTTTGTCCCACCTTTTTCATTCCTTGACTGGCAGCTTAACCATGATCTTTTGATTAGCTTTAATTTCATTAGCATAATTTATTCAAAAATGTTCAAAAATAATTTTTAAAAAAAAAAAAAAAAAACCCACCACATTTATTCTGACCCATGTTAAATAACTTGCTTAATTATAATGACTGAATTCTAAGGATTTAGAGAGAGAGAGAGAGAGAGAGAGAGAGAGGAAAAGTGAGCCAATGATTATTTCCACCATTACAGGTTTTCTTCTAACTCATCCTGAAGCTTACTTTTTTTACAGCAGACACTGTTCAATTCTCTTCAATTACTACCTAATCATTCTCCGGCGATTCAAATTCCCACCACATTTAATTTAACCATCTCTCTCTCTCACTCTCGATTAAAATTTTTCCCTTTCTCTCAGCGGCTTTGTGATGACCAACTCTGTAACTTGATTTGTACAGAACAGTAATTAATCTCATTTTTCACCTTATGAAAATTCTTAAAGCTCATTGTTTCACTGCAGGAACCAGCTCAGATTTCTTTTTCCTTTTCTCTTATTTCTTGACAATTTATTTTCTCAAGTGGGTGTCATTCAATTCCACTGATCAGAGCAATACCAATGAAGAGTTGGAGGTTGATCATCAGAAAAGAAGTTACAAGCCTCATCTCCACTCATAAAATTCTGTTCTTCCATCTTCACAAACTGAAATCCTTTGTGGGTATTCCCCAAATTTGCTCTCGAGTCTGAAAACGGAAAGCAATTGGTGCTTGAATTAGTTGATGACATGAATAATTGACTGTGATTGTCCTGAAGAACCCCAGATGAAGAACTTGCAGCATTTGGACTGTGGTCTTCGTTTAAGATGGCACTTGAGTCACTGTCTGATGAACCATCTTTGAAATCTGCAAAAACTGAGATGGGTTCAAACCCTCCTCCACAGTTCATCTCAATGGCTTGTTGCTCATCAGAGTTTTTGCTCTGTTCATTGACCTTTTCATCAGATTCTGACACTGTCACTTCTTCTTTCACCGGGAGATTGCTGCTCTCTACATTCCCTTCGTTCAGCTTTGACTTCAGCTCCTTAATCTACAAAACCATTGAACATTATAAATTAGTACTATGACAAAATTTAAAGATTTTTTTTCCCTAGTTTTTTGAAATTTCATTCTGGATTTGACCCCAAAATTGAGCGCAAATATATATATATATATATAGAGAGAGAGAGAGAGAGAGAGAGAGAGAGAGAGAGAGATACCTCTTTAAGAAGAGCTTCATTGTCTTGTTGGAGAGAATCAAAATTTTGCTTAAGAGCATCATAATTAGACTTAAGAACTCCATAATCTCTTTCTAATTGCTTGGTTTTCCACCTAGCTCTACGGTTTTGGAACCAAACGGCAACTTGTCTTGGTTGAAGGCCAAGTTCTTGAGCTAGTTTCACTTTTCTCTCAGGCTCAAGCTTGTTCTCAATCTCAAAATTCTTCTCCAAAGCTTTCACTTGATCCATGCTCAACCTCCTTTTTTTCTCAGAGATCTGACCAACCTCTTCGACACATCCTTCTTCATCCAACCCATCCAACATAGACTGGAATTCTCTGCTGTATACAACGTTGTTGTTGGTCCCAGGACTACGTTCCTCTATTTATCAACAAAAGAAAGGCATAATTAGACCAAATAGACCAATCCTTTCCATAGAATGCACATAAAGAAATAAACATCAAAAAAGTAGTTAAGTGACCAGTGAGAGAAGAGAACCTTAGAAGTATAGAAAATCACAAAAAGAGGTGGTAGAAACAAAATCACAAAATGGGTATGTCTTAGAAATAAATGAACCATTTAAGAGGTAAGGAAATAGAAAAAAGGACCTGTAGGCGCTGTTGTTGTTGTTGGGCAGATTGACATCAAAGCACCCAATGAATCAGGGCTTCCAAGTCTCTTCATTTCCTGAACGTTTGAAAAAACCAAATTCTCTTCCCCTCAAAAAAAGATCCTTAATTACATCAAAATTTGTTCTTTGTTCTTTTCTTTTTTTAGTTATTTTTGTGGGTTCTTGTTTTTTCTTTCTTACTCAGTAGAGGTCACTCGCTAGGAGACATTAACATTTCCAAAAACCCAACTTTATACAGGGTAGTTGAGGACAAGTGTCCTTTGATTTCTTCATATGTTACTTCTTCTCCCTCAGAACTCATCAACAGAGAAGAGGAAGAAGAAACCCACAAATACTTCAAACGACTTGGTGATAAGTTACACTACACACGTACTAGAAAAATAAAAAAGTTCCCAATTTAGGCAAAATAATCACAGACCCAGAAGACAAGTAACCCAGAATTTCTTTCTTCACATCATTACCCAATCAATTTCCACAACTACAGTCACTGACTGTTCATCTACAAAAAGGAGAGGGGGGGGAGGGAGAGAGGGGGAGAGAGAGAGAGAGAGAGGGGGGGATCTTTTTAAAAAAAAAAATTAAAACCCAGCTGGGAACTGCAATCTCTCTGGTATAAATAAAGCAGAGAGGAGGGGTAAGGGATTGGGGTTTAGAATCTGACTCGGGTTGGGTACGCTACACTCTTCTCCCCCTCAAATGAAATGAATCCAAAATTCAATCCAAATGCAATTTCTTTAGTTACCGTCACTGGCTATTGCAGGTGGATGTGGATCCTCGTTAGAGATATTTTCTAGATCGAGAGAGACAGAGAGAGCGAGAAGTGGAATGGTCAATGTTGGATTGGAGTCGGCTTATCATCGACTCGGCTTCTTACTGAGCTGACCCAGATTCATCTTGCGTCAGCGTATCCTGGACTTTCACTACGTCCCGGTCGGTGCGACTAATCGCCGATTTTTCCTCGACCCTAGAAAATTCATAATTTTGTTTTTCTTTTTTTGCGAAAATATTTTTAATTTATTTTCAGATATAGCTTATAGGCCTGTCCACGGCCTAAATCACCCTGAATTGCCGTTTAGGTACCCTTAAACATAAACATTAACTCTCTATTTTTATTTTTCCTTTTTCACGACAAAATTTAAATTTACAATCATTATATTCAAAAAAAAATTATCATCAATAAATTATCTCTTAATCTTAAACTAAAAGTTAAGAATCTCATCATTTCTAAGCTGATTTCTTTTACTTTCAAGATTATTTTTTTATTTTTAAATTTTCCCAACCTTTTTAAAAAATGCGTTTATTTTTCATAAAACTAGTCATTACCCTTTTTTTGTTCTCTTTTTTTTTTTTTTTTTGAATTTTCATGAGTCACAATCGTCAATTCATTTATGATTTTGATTTTGAAAATTTTTGTTCTTAAGGTTCCAACCACAAATTTCTAAGAAAATACGATTTAATTTTACCCTTACTCTTCGTCGATTCAAGTTGAGACCAATCTGTTAACACCGTGCTTGGCCATTTAACACCAATCTTTGATAGCAATGTATAAGTTATGTATTTCATTTCACGACTGCTCACCAATGGTATTATGAGTCTAATGATACAAAATTAAATTTTTTTAATCAAAATGTTAAATTTAAATTTTAAAAATAAAAAAATAAACATTAAGAGAATCAACTGCTAATTGAGTCCTACTATGTTTGTATCGAATTAATAGGATAATTCAGATATCGATTGGTTAATACAAAAAATATATATAAATACATATATATATATATATATATATATATATATTCTATTATGGTACCTATTTTTATAAAATTATTTGATCGATTAGAAGGGACAGAGAAAAAAAAAAAAAAAACTTGGGATTCAATTTCAAGTAGAGATTGTAGGTTCGGGGGCATCGTTGGCTTGGTACTTCACCTTACAGTTTGTGCACCTTACAACCATGGTTCAAGTCTCGGTGGAGAAGCAAAATAAGGATAACTGTGCATTTTCTCTTTATGAATGTTATAAGGGCATTATGCACCTGATGCATGCAAAAAATTTTAAGTAAAGTTAATTAAAACTCGAATATATTTACTTTATGCAATCCCACAAATCTTTGATACTATCAAGTATCTATCAAGGTGCATTGGGTAGAACAACTTTAATATATATATATATATATATATATATATATATATACTTCTTTATATAAAAATAAAAATAAATATATATTTTTTTACTTGATGATGGGCATTCAGAAACCCTACTTATCCATTTGCAGAACTCAATTTAAGGGTCAAACTCTTCCGACGTTTATTTTTTTATTTTCAAAGTTTGAATTTAAAATTTTAATTAAAGAAGTTTAATAATCCATCAATAAATTCACATAATGTTCGTTCCAATTTTGGTACATGAACGTGTTAATACCGTCAACGAAACCGATCATTTATCCTCTTAAATCCGCCTAATATTTGGCACATAAACTTAGGTCCTGTTTGGCAACATACCTTAGTTTAGCTCAATTTACCTTAATTTTGCTATATCTAATTTTAAGAAGTCCTAAATATTTTAATTACTTTTTGACTTAGTTCTAAAGTTTTTAATTTTTTCTATTGAGTTTTAAAGGTTTGGCTTGATCACCGTTCTAGTTATGATAGATTATTAATAGAGTGTGTATTCTGTTCTTAAGGAAACAGTTTATTGGTTACAACTTTTCTTTTCCAATCTGAAGATCTCATATTCAAATTTCTGTATAACAAAAAAAAAAATGTATGTTCTACCACTAAGTAAGTCACATAATGTTGTTTTTATTGACATACTTGCCACCTCAATGCTTTTTATCCCAAAAAAATGAAATTTTAACAAAAAATTTAAGAATAAAATTTAGATATCGATTGATCAATATCAAAAATATATATAATCAGTTTGTAATTTTGTTAAACGATTCATCATAGTATCAAAGTTACTGCCAAATCTAAAATTTTAAAACTCAATAGAAGAATGTTTAGCTAATTTTTAATTCGTTGTCAATTTTTGCAAAATTTACTTTATAATAGAAATTAGTTAATCTTGAATTTTATTTTTTATTTTTTTAAAAAAGCAAATTTTAGGCCACCCCCACCAATTAAACAGATGAATTTGTTTATTCTCATTGAATTTTGTTAATTTTTTTTTATACATACGAGAGACTCGAATTCAAATTCTCTAAAAAAGAATATAATGGTGTTAATTGAGTTTTAACTTATTGACAAATTTTGTCAAATCTTATACATACATCTTTATGGAGACTGAATATGAGGAAAATATTAGGGATGTATTTGAGTCGAGTAAATCCCGAGTACCCTTATACTCGAACTTGAATTTATTAATTTATAAAACTTTATTAATATATTTAATTTAATTTTTTATATTACAATAATATATAGTTATATATATGTATAATATATTAACATATATTATTAAAACGAGTATTCGATTTTAAAATTTTATTACTTGAACTCGACTTGATGAAATCACTCGAATTTAACTCGAATTCGATCAAAATCAGTTGAGTTGAGTTGAGTTTTTGACCAAGCTGCTCACAAGCGAATAAAAATCGAATTCGACTCGACTCTAAAATTCTATTACTTGAACTCTACTCGATTTCAATCAAAATCGAGTCGAGTTGAGTCTTTGACCAAACTGCCTGTGAGCGAATCAAACTCGACTCGATTTGTATAACAGCCTCTAGAAATTATTTAATTATATGTGGCATACAAATCAACCTTAGACTTATTCACCTGACCAAAAAATAATTAAAAAAGAAAAAAGAACTTACTCTTAACTTAGTTACTCTACCTTTGAAATTAAATGAGTTTCACATAAATTTGAAAGTTTAATTTAAATTTCAAATTCTTTTGTAAGATATGAAAGCAAGAAAATAGATACATATGAAATTTAATTCTAATTTTAGGGAAAAAAAAAATAAAAGTTTGGGATTTTGGTTTTCTCGCAGTCATCCTAATATGTTCAATAAATATCTCCTTTTTGATCTTTTTGGATGGATAGCAATCATGAAGATAATCTTGGTCTGCATATCGGCTAGAAGAGACATTCAAAATTTTGATTCTGTACTTCCAAGCAATTATTCTCTTGCATGTTGGTGGTATGGTGAAAGATTTCATGCACGAGGGAAGAGAAAAATATGATTGGGACATTATGTTGAAACCGGGCTTCTCGTTTTTGTGAAATGATGGAATTTTAGTTTAGGTAAACCGAAGTGTTTATATAATTTGAGTTGCCCATACTCCGAAGGCATCTTATTTCCTTTTCTCCTACAAATAGGGCCAGAGCCTCACGCGAAATCACAATCTGAAAATTGAAAGTTGTAGATTTGCTTAGGCAAATAGTGAATTTTGAAATAACGGTAGAGTTACTCTTTTCGTAACATTAAGATCACAGACTCAAAATGTGAAAATAGTCTCTTTATAAAAATAAAAAAGGAAGACTACGTATATATACGTTCATCCTCCCCTATCACCACACTAAATCAAGGAGTATTTTATGATCCTTTTTAGATTTGCTTTGGCTACTCAGTGAGCCGATTTACACTGGTTGAAAAAGGTGGGTTAGTTTAAGAAATAATCAACTTATTAACCTTGTGATTTCATTCTTGTCTTAGGGGATTATATTGACGAAAGGATTCTACGTGTAGATTATGGATCGAATACAAATAAACAAAATCAAAAAAATAAGGAAAATACGATCTGATTGAAGATGGCTTGCAACTCTAAAAATTAAAATTGGTAGGGGATTATATTGGCGAAAGGATTCTACGTGTAGATTATGGATCGAATACAAATAAACAAAATCGAAAAAATAAGGAAAATACGATCTGATTGAAGATGGGTTGCAACTCTAAAAATTAAAATTCTTAGGGGATTATTTCCTTCATGCACTTCAGTCGTCACCTCGAGAGTGTACACTAGTCCCAGGCAATTCAAAAGTATTTCCTCATAACTTTGCTTATATAAATTGGCATCTAAGAGTACATAACTTTGGGCTGTTTGCTCATTCTTGTAATGCATATTAACTGATGGGTTCTAAAGATAAACTCATCCTTCCATTGATCAACTAAGGTTTGGGGCATGCACATCTTCTATGGGAAAGACATAATCTCTTGATCAAGATCACCAGGGATTTATTTAAAACCAGACGAAAATTGGGCCACATCATTAGTCTCTTGGTTCTCCTCCCTGGGAACATGAACTAACCTCACATCCACAAATTTTCATTAAAGAACCCTTGTCGATTGGTTGTATTCCACTAAGTCCAGTTGCCACAAGCTTTTTTCCCCCATTTAGTTGCTTGATCACCAACGTCATTTGCCTTGAACCTCTATAAAATTATTGCCGCTTCAGCACCTAACCCTCCTAAAAATTTAGAACTGTAAGACGCTAAACCGAGGGACTTTTCAGATTTGATTCAAATGAAACTTCATTCTATCAAGTTCTTAATGGAATTAGGATTGCTATCATACTGATCTGATTAATTGTAATTTTTTGTTTTCAATAATTATTGTTCTACTCGGATATTTTTACCCGACTGATACTTGATACATTTCCATCAATAGATTAGTGCCCAACGCAAACCCCCAGTAACCAACAACCGATCATTCCAAATTTTGGGTGCCAACAGCTGCAAACTGAGATTGAGTTGTTGAGCTGTTGAATGATAGGTGAAATGTGAAGGAAGCAACAAATTTATCAAAAGTTAGAAGCTTTGAAAAGCTTATAAGAATGGCAGGAGTGTACGGTTACCAAGTCACACGTGATCCCACTCGGCTAAAATTAACATCGATGGCTATGCTCATTGCAAGTGTGGGACTCATTTGTAGTTTGTAATTTTTCGTTGAACAGATGAACAAAATGTTGCATCCAACTTAACTACATGCCTCGACTAGTTACATCACCCCAAAAGTTAAAATCGCATGACCCACCAATTTAAGAAGCATGACTCACCACAACTGCACCCCTCAGTCTCTTGTAATCATCAAAAAAAAAAAAAAAAAAAAAGACACTCGAGAGTTTTCCTAGGAATTCTAAGAACCAAATCCATTCAGCATTGCATTTCCATTCCAAAAGTTTATAATTTACATGCATTATAAGGACTACAATTTGCATTCAATTTATGTCTCATGGAACTGAAAATCATTTTTAGCCCTTTAATAGATTGACAATGATATCCAATATTCATCTCTACTTTATGTTGGCTCTGTTTTTGATAAACTCCATGGGCCATTGACCCCACCCCCTTTGTCCAATCTCTTAAAGGCAAATCTTCTCCTCCACCCCCACTTCTGAAGCTCCTGCAATTAACAAATATCTCCCTCTCTTCTTTTCTTTACACACACACACACACACACACACCTCTAAAGAAAAGAATAGACCTAGGAATCCAGACTCCAGGTTTCAGGTTAAAAGAGCATTTGATATTATTGAACCCAAAAATCCTTGATAACTATTTCTCTCCGGTAAAAAAAGGACCCAAAATTGAGTAACTAAAAGGTAAATTTGATCCTTGCAATTTCATTAGTAACTGAGGAGCACATTATAGAGGATTTTTTTTTTTTCTTTTGAACAACAAGAGGTGGTAGAAGCTGCCGTACGCATGGAGGAATTGGCAAAATGGTGGTGACATCTACAATGAGGGTGAGGTAATTAAGGTTGCAGCGGCACCAAACAAAATGGTAGAACCATAGATTGTTGGGATGTTACAATCTCCAGCTCATCTCTAAAAGGGTCATGAAAAACTATCTCATAAAGAATTTGTTACTTGTGATTAGCATCGATGGCTCCATAAACCATGAATTCAATGATGGCAAATTCACTTGCCTCGAAACCAATGATTTTAAAACCAAATCAATAAATAATTCAGCCAAACCCTTGATTTATTGATTCATTAATAAGATTTATCATATCGTTTTATGAAATGAATGATATTTTCATGATATCATATATATAATTTGTATATTATATATTTTAAAATAAAATAAAATTTATATTTTTCTTTGAATTGATTTGAACAATCTATCAATTTTGATAGATTTTAAATACTCTTGATCAATTTTGATTTGATTTGATTTAACAATAAAAATGGAATCGAATTTTAGAACATTGTCAAGTCAAACCGGGAAGTCTGTTCCAGTTTTATAAACACTGCTTTAAACCGTTTGGGACCAATTGAGGCACATCATGTTGGCAGCTATTTTGGAAACTGCACTGGAGTTTCTTAAGTCAATGCAATGGAGCCAAGGACTTGATATATGTATCCATGACATGGTGTCCCACACATTCAATAAAAAGGCTTGATAGTGTGAAAGGAAAAAAATAAATAAATTAATAAATTGACAAAAAATTCAGTGCGAAATAACAAAAAACTGAAAGACACCTGAAATCAATGAAGTGACTGAAAATTATAGCTTGAATTACATCCAGAGTAAAAAAGGGAGGAGAGACAGAGAAAGAAAGAAAAAAAGATATATATGCTTTGAACCTTGAACCACAACTAGTTAACCCAAGTCCAATCAGTCATTAATTTCCTGTTTGAGGATTGATATGAATGCAATTAAGGAGGGTCATGTCCTTCCCCTTTCAAGAACAACTGAGTCAACAACCACCCCACATGCATCCCTATTCACATATGTGTACCATAGCTCTCATACAACCAACATGGGGTCTTCAGAAATCCATGTATGAGGCAAAAGTAGATCTACTAGGCTGTTCAAGTTTACAATTACATGATAATCCTAAAAGTGCTTAATATTCCTTTTAAGATGATATATTCATGGCAAGGCTAATTATACCTCATCTTTTATGAATTAGAACCACCTGATATTGGCCCCAAAATAGTCTTTTTTTCACCAGACAGAACTAATTGAGATCCAAAATAAGATAATAGGTAGATATACATATCAATCAAGGTTATGATTAGCTTGTGGGTCATGCAATTGCAAGCCTAAGCTCCCCCCCCCCCCAAAAAAAAAATCCCTGTGGCACAAGAGACAAGTGGGTTTCTAGCTGTAATGTGATCATCAATATATACCAGGCCCCATCCACCACCTTGATAATTTTGTTGGTGCTATGCAAGGACTAGGACCCATTTGTAATCCAACCCTAACAAATCACACGTGTGAGATGTGCTCTCAAGTCTTAGCACATCACACCTTAGAAAGTGGGAACTAATGAGTTGTTTGCATGTGGGTATATGCTCAAAACACTTTCTCCTCATCACAAAAAGTTTCCAACACAGGAAAATTGCTGCCGATCTCATTAAGCATTTTCAAACCATGCTTGTAAAATCATCGTTTAAGGATTATTAATTACTTTATTTTGTTATTTCATTAAAAATACTAATCTACCAATCATTGAATGACGATTTAATAATTATAATTTATCTATTATTTATATCTACAAAAATTATAAAAAAAAAAATCTAAAGAATTAAATATTCCCTTTGAGGATAATAACTTGGCCTACTTAGATATTTTCTTTTTATTTTTTCAATCATAAGATTTTAGTAAATATTCTCACAATATTCTTATAAGTGTTTCCACAGGAAAATTGGTGTGAGTAGCCTATCAGAAAATCATGGTGAGGTGCATAAGATTTGGAGTCAATGACAGCATCAGAGTGGGTAGTGTGTGTGTTTTGATTGGGTATGGGACATATTAATTGGTGTCGCTGACTGCCACAAAAGCTTTCCTCAGTACAATTTTGGGCACTTTTCATCTATTTTCACCTTCTTCCCAAGAATTTATATATCAGAGACTCAATTTTAAAAAGTACCTTTGTTTCTTGATCTGAGTAAGGGTTTAGTTCCTCCATAAAGAAACCTACAAAAAGATGCCATAAACATTGTGTTCACTCACCACAACTACATGCGTATTGATGAAATTAGCATGAGCAAACAACATTGCCTTTCACCCTTCTCAATTGAAAAGGAATGAATCACAAGAGAGAAGATTTTACTACAATCTAAATATAATTTTTTTAATCTTTTATAGGTAATAAATTAGGACAGCAAAATCATAACCAGAGCCATAAAGCAATAAAAGGAGTTCAAGCATGCATTCAGTTAAATTTATTATAATAACATGGGGCATTAAGTGCTTTTGTCCTCAAAGAGAAAAATAGTTGCACCGATACCCTTATCAAAATTAGGGCCCGCTTAAGGGACTGAGATTTATGAGTTTTATTCTCCTTCTTGCGAAATTTGTCGTACGTGATATTTGGGGTATTCCTATTTGTTAAAAAAAATATTATAATAAATAAGTCTAGTCTAAGCTTAATTATGAACTTGCTGACTAAACGAATTTGAGTATCAAATTACTTCATTAGTATATATATTTTTTTTTACGAGTAAATTAAGTAAATTATTCGAATTTAGCTTAAGAACTACTTGAAAAAACTTGTTCGAATAACTTCCTATTCGATTAAATTCCTCTAGTTTTCTCACAACATGTACATAAATTAACAAAAATGGCGAATTAAGTGCAAATAGACTTGGGGAAGCCCAAAAAGGAAAAAAAAAGTAGGAAATTGGTTTTGGTGCCATCAAATGAGAAACACACGATATGAGTCAAGCAAATTTCTTTAATATTAGGGGGGAAAAATAAACTGTAATAAAGTAGTAGCAAAGCTTTATCAAAAACTTTGAAAATGTCCTGATTGCATAGTCAATTTTCACATCTGGCAAGACTTTAAACATATGTCGGCAATCAAAACCCTAAGCAAAGATGTCTATAACCATAACCACATATGCCATGCATGCTAAACCCTTCTACCATCCAATGGCTTTGCTAAATAAGGACCCACAAGCTTCAAGTTATGACAAGAATCTCCATTGAATAGAAAAAATTTGCTTGAATATATACATGTGATCTTGATCATTTTATCATACTAAGACAACAAGGCTGATTTGTCAATATCTTAGGGGTGAAAGGAAGTAGAAGTCATTTGAGAATTTGAAAAATGTTTTTGAGTTTGGGTGATATGCTAACCCAATTATAAGATATGAAATAACCAAAGAAACATGTTTAAAAAAAAAAAAAAAAAAAAAAGACACCTTAATTTCCTCTCTCCTCTCTCCTTCCGCTTTCCTCTCTCCTCTCTTTCCCTGGAATTGGAGGAGCCATTTTTTTTTATGGAAAGGTTTTTTATGGAGGTGCTACTTTTTTCCGATGAGAAGGGTTTTCACAGCGATGCCCTACTTTTTCTGGCGTGGAAGGTAGAATTGAAACTCTTAAGGGCACTTTTGTCCTCTCAAAAATCCAAAAATTCTCAAACCTCAAATATCATTTTCTTTTCATCCAAAACATTACTTCCGCCTTTTACGTATGAAAGCCAACTCAAAGAAAAAAGAAATGAAGAGAAGAGGGGAAAAGAAAAATCATACTAATTGGGCTAAGACTTGAGGGGCAATAGATGATAAGTAAGAGGATGATCATATGGCTCATATTGATAGGTTTATTCTAATTTCCAGAAGAGACAAATGGAAAGCGAAGTTTGAGTTAGACGTTTCAAAAGTGATGGGAAACAGACGCAATTAAATACAGTCTCCCTGCATGAGCCTATCATCCTTTACAAAGTAGGAAAGAGAAAGGTCTTTTTGTTTCTTGGGTCATCAGAGAACAGCACCAAAGCCCCACACCCCATGCAATGCAATAGTGTTGATAGAATCCAACACGGTGGAAACCACAAAAAGAACAGAGAAAAAAATAATAATAATAAAATATGTAAAGCAAAACAATGCAACAAATTAGGGAACGATCTGGTTAGGCGATGTAGGCCTTTTTTCTTTTCTTTTTTAGGGTGTAGACCCCCTTCTGGTGGGCAGCTTTTCTTTTTCATTTTGCTTTGTTTCTTAGTTTTTGAGTGCTGTCCAAAAGCTAGTTGAAAGTTTGGGGTGGAGGAGAGTAAAATCTTGCTCCCCCTTCAAGGGAATTTTTTTTTTTTTTTTCCTTCTTCACTTTTTACATGGAATGGTTTAATTACCTCTCTTCTCTTATGCTTTTGATTTTTGAGTATTTTTTTTCTTGCTTCAAAATAAGCACCTTCCGGCTCCTACACAAGGCCCTAAGAAACCCTCATGACGCTGACAAGAAAAGAACCCCTGTGGATGATAAGTCAATTAGGTTGGCCATACAAACAAGCAAGCTACACCTCAAATCTGTAGCCATAGCTTTTAGAATATCAATATATGTACAGGACACACAAGTATATTTCATTCAACTACCAAAAACTTAAGTCTGCATGTAGAAAGATACACGTCTTTCTAATTGAATTGCCTATTCATGACTTTATTAATTTAAAAAAAAAAAAAAAAAATCCTTCTACCTTAAGCTCTTGTGCCTTTCAAATTCTCTTTTAACCAGAGGAAAAAAAATCACTAGAAATCAATTTTCTATATCAATTTTTTTATTAAAAACTATACCAAGTCTCACGTCTTTAACCAACAGGGAGCCAAGTCATGGCCCAAAAGAAAGTTCATATCCTGCGACAAAAAAACAAAATAGAGATGCAACAATTTTGGGCACTCAAAAGCTATGCATACCATAAAACGTCTACCCACCCTTCCTGGTGGGCATCTACCCACCCTTGACCAGTTACTGTCCACTAAACATACACAGAAAGAGAGGGAGGCTATTCTATGTAGTGCATCAGGCTCACACACAAAATTAGGGAGCCCTAAAAGAAATTATGTTTCTAGACTAAGAACTTTTCTTCTGTCAATACACCAAACATAATATCTGTGTCACAATATGGGGCTCCAAGCCCAAGCCGACCAAGATCTGAATAATTACTTTCTCAGGCTGCTCTGGGGTTCATAATTGAAACTAAAAAGATAAATCAAATGTGGAATATCTGAAGAAGCAACTGACCATTTTTTATGATTAAAATGAGATATGACCCAGACACTACAAACAAACTACAGAGGCAAGAAAGAGGAAAACATTATCACTTGTTGAGGAAGAAGCCATGACAAATATGTATCTTCCTTAAAAATCTGCAGATGTACATGGAATCCTCTGAATATGAGACCAAAACTGTTCATTTTGTAGATGGTTGTCACAAAATAAAGGGAAGTAAAAGTATAAACATTTACGAGCATAAAAGTACTAGAAAATTCATTTAAGGCGCCTACACATGGACATGCAACTCTGCTTATATCAAAAGTGATTATATAGATCAAGAAAATTTATAATGGCTATTGTGAGGATGGTTGAGTTTCAGCAAGCCGTCTAAAAAGCTAAAATAGCCAATAAGGACATCAAAAATCATCAGTAGAAATAGTCATTGACAAATCCTATGTGCAATATCATGTCAAACAAAATTGAGATACAAAGCCCAAGAAAATATTTTTTATTTTCTAAATCGAAAAAAAAGAATTAATTTTTTACATTATAGGAGAAAAGAAGAAATAAGCATTCATATTCTTGAAATTCAAGCAGAAAAATCTTCCACCACAAAGTACCAATCAATTGATTGTGGCATCAAACGGGGCATTGTTGAGGCCTAGTTCAAAGCATGCGGTAGGTCTAGCTAGAGTCAATGCTGATGGAAGTTCGATACTAGATAACCACATGTTACCACCAAGGAGCCAGCAGAGTCCAATAGAGCCTAGAGGTCTACAAGAACAAGATGCAGAAATAATATACATCAGTAGGAAGCAAAGAATACATTGTATGAAAAGACTCCAGCATAAGTAATCATATAGTCAGAAATGCATGGCATTGGACATGATAACCTAATTGCTAAGAGATCTCAAATTTGATCTAGAGGCTTTCGGTATGAGGAAGGAAAAAAAAACCAAAAAAAAAAAAAAAAATACCCACGCAAAACAAAACAAAACAAAAAACATAATTTATCCAATGAATACATTCATAATGCTACCATGGAGAATTGCAAGGTAATTTATGTTGTTCTGCACTTCCTCTTGCGTATATATGCATATCATGAACATATTGATCAAAAGCTGCATCACAAGCACCAACCTTAGCAGTCCAACCTAATCACACGATCAAACAACTTATTGAGGTCTTCGATTCAGATTTCTCTTTTACATCCTATGGAACACAAATATCGATACAAAGCATGGAAACAATACCATATGAATAAGACGATATGACAAAATTTAGGGGAAAAAAAAAAGATACAATATGGGCAGATACTGCTTTAAAATAATAAATCTTAAAATGCTATAATCTTGTTATTTCCTTGGTGTGTGTGTATATATATATATAGTATATTTAAAATAAGTTTAATATAACGAATTAACAATTTGAATATTTTAAAAGTGAGCGCCAGTTAGATATGACAAGTAGGCATTGAAATTGTGGTTGTTTCCCAATTCACATATGGTATCATCAATAACTAAAAATAAATTAGTCATGTATACTCTATTTGTGAACATAAGTGCCAATAATATAAACAATTCTACCTTGAATAGTTTGAGGTTTGGTTTATTTATTTATTTTTATGAATAAAAAGCTGAATTAAGGGTTTCAAGGGGAATCCACCCAAAAGGAGATTACAAAGCCAGAAATTCAATGCACGTAAAAAAATAAAAAAAAATAAAAAAAAAAAAAGGAAAAGCGACATCCATATCAATAGAATCACTGCAAACCGAAAAAGAAAAGAAAGATAACCACTTAGACTTGAGCTGATATAGAAAAGCGCTCTCTATTCTCAAAAGCCCTAGAATTTTCTCTCTCACAACGCTAGACAAAAAATCAGAAAAGAAACTAATGCCAAAAGATGTCTCTTCACCTTATACGAAGGCAAATACGACCAAGTTCAGACTTCTTCAATACGACCCACCACTCCCCAAAAACAACCAATAAAACCCAAAACCATATTCCACAACTCTCACGGGCAATGTCATATTAGATGACAAATAGAGTCGGTCTCAGATTTGCACACAAAACATCTATTCACAATAACCTGTCCCCTCTTTTGCAAATTATCCAAAGATAAGAATAGTCTCCCACACTGCCTCCCACCTGGAAGGGAGCCTTCATCTTCCAAATCCCTCTCCAAGGAAAATGAGAGTGGCCACCTATTGGAACTCCAGCCTGTAAGAGAGAAATAAAACTTCACAGGAAACTGCCCTTCCTTTTGCCGCTTCCACCAAATAGAATCAACCACTATAACATCCAATTTCTAATGTTGTAAAAACGCAAAGAATTGAAACACTCTGGACAACTCCTAATCATTCACATTGTGCAAAAAAGCAACATTCCAATATAAATAACCATCATCTGGCATATGAAACAATCACCAACCACACCCACCTTCAAACGAGCCGGCCCATAGAAATCAGGAAATTGAACCCTCAATGTCAAATCACCACAACAAACATCCTACCAGAAAAGAACCCGATCTCCCTTCTCAACTCTAAATGGAAGAAAGAGAAAAAACTCTGTCAACCCTTTCTAATCGACTTCCAAATTCCTACACCATAAAGAGTCCTACTAAACTAAGTTTTCCACCAAAAACCCTCCTTTCCAAATCTGGGCACCATAACATTTTGCCGCAGTCTGCTCAATCGTAAGCCGCCATAACCACTTTCTCATCAATGCTTACTAAAAGTCATCAACGGCTTTATTGCTAACCCAACCCTTTCCACAGGTTGCTGCACAATGCCCCATTCCACCAAATGATACTAATACTCATCCCCCGGCCAGCCTCACCCCACAAAAATCTGCACTGAATCCTCTCCACATGTTTGGCCACATGACTTGAAATGGGAGAAGGGACATAAATAAAGCTTGCCATAACACTCTTTATTGAAGTGAACCACCATCTTTTGACACGTAATAGCCCTGCCATCCTGCCAATCGCTTCTTAAAACTTTCCATAATAGGATTCCAAACAGCAATCTCGTTGGCCCACGCTCCAAGTGGAAGACCCAAATAAGTGATCGGAAGGGAATCGAGTCAACAATGCTACCTCCGCTAGCCATGAACCATTAACACCATCACCAAGAGGAATCAGCTCTCCTTTCCCCAAATTAATTTTTAAACTAGATACCACCTCAAAACAGACAAACAAGCATCTCAAATAGAATAATTGAAAAAAATAACACCACAAAAAATAATAGTATCATCAACAGAGAGCAAATGCGAGATTACCTGCCTTTGACCACCTCTACTAACATGAAACCCACTCAACATACCTTGCCTTTCTCAACATCATCAATAGAACCTCCATAACAAAAATAAACAAAAAGTATATCCACTTGACAAAGACCACTAGAAGCATGAAAAAGCTTTACTGGACACCCATTCACCAAAACAAAAAAGGAAGCGGTATAAATACAGTTTCTAATCCTTCAATCTAGGAGGACCCAAAACCCATTATTTAAAGCCCATATGATAGAAAATCCCAACAGCCATGATTATAGGCTTTCTTCATATCCAGCTTACAAATAATCCCAATCTCTCCGTGTCTCATATAATTTTCAACCACCTCATTAACTATTAAAGTTCCGTCCAACATCTGTCTACCTCCAACAAAGACATTTTGGGAAAGACAAATCAATTTAGGCAAGGTCCCTTTGCCTATTAGCTAAATCTTAGCTATAAGCTTATAAATACACCTTAAGGTTTGAAGTAGTAGCCTTATTAGGAATAAAGACCTGGGAAGAAGAGTTCAAGCTATGAGCTTGTTTAGCTTTTTTTCCCTTTACTTATAAGATTTTTCTATATGTCAAAATCTCATCTTTAATGTCAAAATCTCATCTTGAGAGCTGAAGTCGGTGAAAAATGATATGAAATTTCAATTACAAATGAAATAAATCTGATAGCACTAAAGAGACATATTTGGCTTACTCGATGGTATCAAAACTTCATTTTCACAGTGCACTACTCAAGCATCGAGAGTCCAGATAACATGACATTGCATATAAGTTCTGTTAAAGGATCTGGGATCTGAAGTGATACACCTTCCAGTGTACCTGCAGAAGCATTCATTGGTACTTCTAATACCTATATCCAGTTCCTTGAAGACAAGCGAAAACTTACATGTCATACAATCTTAAGGTTCTCAAGGGATCCAAACACAACTTCTATGTGCAACACATATGTGGGCCCATCCAATAATCATTAGCACTTCTAATCATAAGGTCATCATAGGCATCTTTTCACTCGTCTGTTCAATTATCTGTTGGTCTAAATGCTTAACACGATTAATGAAACTAATTAAAATAATAACTAAAAGAAACAGCATCTGAAAACAAAAGTTTGGCTAGTTATATGGGTTCAATTATTAATGAAACTTGTTTATTCAATTATCTTTTTCGGTCTGGTAGTGGGTTGAATAAGAAAAATCATTTTGTTAGTTGGGATCAGGTGTCTACACCTAATCTAAGGGTGGGTTGGGTCTTAGCAATGTAATTCTCAAGAACATCTCTTTGCCAAGCAAATGGCTATAGGGATTTTCCTTATAATCTATTTCTCTTTGGCATAGGATTATAAAAAGCAAGTATGGTCTCTGTCAGAATAGATGCAATGCCAATGCTGAAGTAAGAGTTCCCCTTCGCAGTTCCTGAAAATTCATTTCTCATTTATACAATATTTTTCTTTCTTTGGTGTCCTTTAACATCGGTGATGGTTCTCGTGTGCTACTTTGGAAGGTCTGTGGGTTAGGGATTGTCCGTTATCCAGCTGTTTCCCTTGCCTTTATAGGTTCTCCAAACTTCACATTGCTCCAGTCAAGGATCTTTATATTATGAAGGATCATTCACCATCTTGTGATTTTTTTTTTATATTTCTAAGGAATATTAATCATAGAAGAGTAATTGAACTTTTATCTTTGATTTCTCTTGAACTTTCTCCACGTGCTTCTCATGATTCTGACTCTACATTTTGGAGTCTTGATTCTTCAGGACCTTTTACTTATCAATCTCTTTTTCACTATCTAGTAGTTTCTCACAAAACCTTAATTTTCAATTAAACAATTTTATTTGTAGCGCAAAACTTTCTGCCAAACTTAAAACTTTTATTTGATCCATGGTACTTAATAAAATTAATACCAATAATCTTTTCCAAAAGAAGAGACTTTATAAAGCTATACCTCTGATATGTCTGCCATGTGCCACGCCAACTCTATCGCAAGGGAGATGTGAAATCATCTTTTGCTGTGTGTGACAATATATGGGAGAGCCGCACAAAAATTTCTAATTTATTCCTTACAAAGTGATTTTGGAGAAAAAAAAATGTCAGTTTATTTTGGAAATGTGCACTTTTGGCAATCCCATGGTTTATTTGGAGAGAGCAAAATGAAAGAATTTTTTGCAATCAAACTATTTGATCTTCCCTTTTATGAGAAAAAAAAATTATTTTTTATACTTGGCTTACACCTCGATAATTTATAAAGATTATCGTCTAAAAAATTTGAAGAGGGATTGAAAAGCCATTGTGTATTAGCCATTTTTCTCTACTTTGTTTTTATGCTTTCTTACTTTTGAGATTTTTCAAATCTTTAGAAGTTTGTGTAATTTTTCTCATATATCTAATATATTTTTCTTTTTCTATTAAAAAAAAATCCAAAGTTGTTCTCTCTCCCTTATAGACATCCCCAAGTTCTCATTTTTCTTCCCAGGTCTGTACAAGTTTAGACTAGGAAGCACGGATATGCACACGTATCGAATCCAACAAGATACACATACAAGGATAACGCACTATATATAAATTATATATTTGTGTGTGTGTATATAGTTTATATAATTTGAAAATTTGTATAACATATGATACTAATTGTATGTTACAGGTAATAATGGTTTCAGAATTTGAATTTTTAATTTGGTCCTACCCTAACCAGCACTAATAAATTAGGTGGATACAATTCGTAAGAAAATGGAGCTTTTGATAAATTAGGTGGTCACAATCTTGCATGTCTATCTAATATTCCATTTTATTTTCTTCCCTTTTCTAGAATTCCTCTTGCAACTGCAGATAAGATTGAGAAGTTAAGGAGACATTTCCTTTGGTTTGGAATCACTATTGGTCAGACGCAATTAGATTTCAAAACCTAAGCCTGGTTTGGATCTTGGTAAATGTGGTATTCAAAAACATTTCTATGCTAAGTGGTTATAGAGTTTTCCCTTAGAACCCAATTTTTCATGGCATTGGGTTATAAAGACTAATAATGGTCTCTAACGTAATGGATGGGATGACAATGCCGGAGCATGTGTTTCTCATTGCAGTCCATGGAAATTCACATTTCATTTATTTCATATTTTTCTTCCTCTCATGTCTTTTAAGATGCGCAATGGTTCTCGGGTCATTTTTGTGAGGATTCTTGAATTGGGGACTCACCTCTAGTCACTTATTTTCTTCGCATTCTATAGGTTGTCCAGGCTTCTTTCCACCCCAATCAAAGATTTTTTCTAATTGGTAGAATGATTGAACTTTCACTTCTTAAAAAATCTTAATAATAAAGAAGTTGCTGAGTATTCTTCATTAACTTTCTGATTACATGGAAATGAACATTCTCACTATATACCCGACAGTAAGCTTTGAAGTCTTGAATCTTTGGGTTCTTTTACTAGTATATCTCTTTTCCATCGTATGATTAGCCTTCCCCAACACCCTCCTTTTCACTTAAATAGTTTTAGTCGGAAGGCAAATGTTTCTAGCAAGATTTAAGGCTTTTATTTGGCTCATATTGCTTAATAAGATTTACCCATGATCTTCAAAGAAAGAGAGTTTGTAAAGCTATTTTCCATGGATGTATGTGTTGCGTGTAATAACAATACTGAGAGTAGTGATAATTTATTTTTACATTATTGTATTACACTGGAGATGTGGATACAATCTCTTTGCAAAATGCAAGGGGAATGCTGCGAATATATACGCATACCCTTCTCCTACCCTCATACTAAATCAGAGAGCACTTTGTATACCGGGTGAACCCTTTTTATTGCACCGGAGATATGAAACAGCTTATTTCCCTGGATGTATGTGTTGTGTGTGACAACAATACTGAGAATGGTGATTATTTATTTTATTATTGTATTAGGCTAGAGATGTAACAACGGTTGTGTTCATTTTTGGAGCCTTCCCAATTTGTTCCTCCAAAAAGTTAGAGGTTTTAGGGGGCAAAAGCATACTTGCTTGCTTTGAAAATGGGGGTGTGTGGTTATTCCTATGTATTTATAGAAAGAGCGGAATGCTACAATTTTTAGTAATCATATCATTGATTCCTCTCTTCTATGCAACAAGATTGTTTTTTACACATGCCAGTAGGCTCACCCCTCAAGAATTTATAAGGATTATAGCTTAAAAGAGTTGAAGAGGGATTCGTAAGCAATTGTCCATTAATTTATTGTATCGTCTTGATCTGGTTACTGAAGATTTCTTATCCTTTGGAATTTTATACATTTTTTTATAACGTTTAATATAATCTTTTTTTTCTATTAAACAAATAATGTAAAAGGAGGTGGTTACCCATCTCTGCATTCTCATAGAACATTTAGACAAATAAGAAGAGAGAAAAATTTCTCATTGGGATCAGATTTCTCATTGGAGTCCTTCAAAGTTCATTTCCCAGTTATACCATTCTTTTATTCCTTTAGTGTCATTAACCGTAGCAACCGTTCTCATGTCATGTTTTGGGAGGTCAGATGGATTCAAGAGACATTCGATCTTTTGAAATTTTCCCTTATTGTAATTTATCTAGACTTCACTGTGCTCTTATCAACGATTTCTATTATCCAAGGGATATTCCATTTTTTGAAATTTTCATTTCTTAAAAAAAAATTAATAATAGAGAAGTTATTTTCTTCTTTGATTTCCGTCTTACATGGAAATGAACCATCTCCACATATCTGTGACAGTAGAGTTTGGATTGTCGATTTTTTGGGGTTTTTTATTATTGATCTCTCTTTCATTATCAAATTAGTCTTCTCAAAAATCCTAATTTTTATGTTAATACTTTTATTTGAAAGGCAAAAGTTCCAACCAGGGTCAGGGATTTTTATACCAATCATATAATTCAAAAGATTAGACGTTATAAAAATATATTCCCAAATATTTGTATCATATATTACACTAATTCCAACTTTAGAGATCATTCAGTTTTACAATGTTCTATAGTAAGAGAGATGTATAAGATTCTCTTTGTTGTGTGCAATAATATTTGGGCTTTTTTGCCTTAAGAGTCTTCATGACTCTTTCTTCACAAATTTTAGAGGTTTTGGAGGTAAGAAAGTTGATCGGATGTTTTGAAAATGCGTGTTGTTGGTCATTATATAGGATATTTGGAGAAAGTGAAATGTTCAAATTTTCTGCAACCAACTCCTCTTTTTTAATTGTTCTTAATATTTCTCTATTGGTTCATGCCTAGGGGATTCATAAATGCTATAGTTTAGAAAATTCAAAAATGAATTGAAGAGCAGTAATCCATTAGTTTTTTGTTCTGTAATCATTTCTTTTTTTTTCTTCTGAAGATTTCTTCTCCTTACAAGTTTTGTACATTGTTTCATTCTTCTATATATAATTCCTTTCTATTATATATATATATATTAGGAGATAAAGCTCCATTTGGTCTCCTTAGTTGCAACATCATTAATATTTAATCCTATTAAGACCAGCCATCCAAACAAAGGTCTTTAACCAACTTTTAAGGAATTCGAGGTAGCAGGAAAACCCCAAATTTCTCCACACATGATAAAGAGATTATTCCAAAGAGCCCAAGCAAAATACAATGGCCTGAAAGGTTCATGTCTCATTAATTGTCAAAGACACAAGGCAGATGTTTGGAAGCCTTATACAGCCTTCTAACATGTCGTAAATCATTAGCATTAATCCAATCAAGGACCATTGATCAAAAGGGATATTAATTAGATCAAGAATCAATCTCCTGCAGAATCTCCAGCTTCTTCATCTCTACTGCTTTGCTGTTCATGCACCATATTCTTCCCCAGTCTCTCTCACTCCTTACCTCTCCTTGTGTCACTCTACGATGCTAACGTCTCTAATTGACAAGGAGTAATGACTTCCAGTTTTTTCTTATTTCAGGTAATCCACAACAACCGCTAATCCAAGTTCTACCCTTCAAATCCTCTCTCTTGACTCATTGCAAACATATTTTCAAGTCCCCTAACTAGCTTTCCTAGCTGTCGATATTTTGTTTTCTTTCCTAGTTTGCCTAGGTTTTCTCCCATGGTAAGTCTTTCATTTCACATTCCTACAATATTATTCTTTGAGATCCTACAATTGATCCTCTTTCTCTCTATCCGATCTTAATGGATTCACTCATCCACATAGCCTCCCTGTTCGGGGATAAAGGAAACTGCAGTTCCTTTAATTCAGTCGTTCTTCCTTGCACATATACTTTATTTTTTATTAAAATCCTTACACATTTTTAGATCTAAATCTACTAGATAGGTCTTCCCCCCTGCCTCAATCACCATAACTAACTGGACCAAAAAGATCGATGTTCTCATCCATGTGGTCAGCTGCCATCCAGATTTGAGGACATTGATTTTGCAGATTGAGGATCCCATATAAATCTGATAGACCAATCCACAGCTAAATTGAAGCATATCCCACTTAATGTTTACTTGAATACCATGCACTCTTTTTTCATGTAGAACATCCTTACCTCTCTTTTGTAAACCAGCCCTCCCAAAAAAGCAGCACCTTCCAGCATGCCCTAATTCCCTATAACCCCTGCTTGTATTTTGTTTTTAACACAAACATCAAGGCCATGTGAGTGAATCCAGAAAATGAAATGGAAAAAAAATAGCTCAAGGGATCCCTTTGAAATTCTCCTATATGCTTTTTTCTTTTCTTTTCATAAGAAAAGAATTGGAGCTTATTAGATAGACAGTAAAAGAATGTGTCATGAAGGACGTAGGAAAAAAAAATGCATCTAAAGTTGAGAAACACTCATTAAATAAGGCTGCCCAATCTGTTAAGGCATCATGGACAGTTAACCTCTTGAATGAACAAACCATGATGGAACACAGCTAAGCTTTAAAAAAATAATAATAAAAAAAAGTCCCTAACAAGATTGACTATACAAGAAAAAATCCTTAACAATTCTAGAATCTTTACTATGCATTATTACGAAGGATCTTGACATCCTTTATAGTACCAAAATGTATAAATACAATTGTCAAAATCTCCTGCATATTAGGACAGACCCAATATTCCCTATAAATATCAAACAACCAACAATGAGATAGCCAAAGGATAGTTAAGGAATAAGTGGTTCCAGTCTAATGCGTAACACAAATGATAGAGACAATGCTTTATAGAGCCTTCTCACCAATGATAAGGATCCATATAGATCCTATCTAGAACCAATAATCAAATGAAAGCTTTCTTGTCAAATGAAGTTCATCTTCCAAATCAGATTGCCAAAAAGGAGAGAAGGATCATTATGATACCGGATAAAATGAATAAAGATTACACGAAAAAACACCAATGATCCTCAAGCTAACAAGCCATACTATCATGATTAATAGAAATGAAAAGATAGAGGCATCACAATCAAGGATGTTAAGTTACCAGCTTCCATATAAGTCATGTGGTGTAACAACTAGAAAATCCAAGAAGTATATATCCTGGAAAAAATAAGAAAATCAAAATAGGTGCATAATTATTAGTCGATAAGCAGAAAAATTTTGAGAAGAATTAGAAAGAAGAGAACTACCACGACTACCCAACTTTATAAGAAATGGATTCTCAAAGTTATGAAATGGAATTCAAACTACTCAAGTGAGTGACATTATCACCAAACATGGCATTCATCCCATTATGCCAAAGCCCATGTTTACTCCAAATTACTTTGTGACATAAAGAGATCCTGGAAAAAACAAGAAAATCGAAATAGTTGCTTAATTATGAGTCAATAAGCAGAAAATTTTTTAGAAGACTTAGAAAGAAGAGAACCACCACGACTACGCCAATTTATAAGAAATGGATTCTCAATGATATGAAATGGAATTCAAACTACTCAAGTGAGTGACATTATCACCAAACATGGCATTCATCCCATTATTCCAAGGTCCTTGTTTACTCCAAATTATTTTGTGACATAAAGTACTGATACCAAGGGGAATCTCCACATACATTTTGCCACTAAAGCAATGTTTTTAGACACCATGTGACGAAGAACTAAGCCTCGTATGTTTAGGTTAACAAATGGAGGTGCTTCTCTTAGCCAGATGATCCCTCTTCCCCAACAATCACCTATAACATAAAAATTTCCAGCCATCTTTTCAAATTTGTAGCATCCTTGGAGGCGATCTTAAACAGAGACAAAATATACAAAGGAGCATTCATAAAACAAGATTAAAAAAGTAGTAATGCGGCTAATAGAGTGAATAAGGCACATTTCTATTAATCAGGTCTCCTAAAGATCTTAGCTATCATTTGATCCAAAAAAGAAGTAGATCTCTGATTTCCACCACAAGGTATTATAAAATAAGTAAAGGACCAAGAAACCAAAAATTCTTGCCACAACATCCTCCCCACCCCCCTTTCCACCCGCCATCCACACACACACACATTAATACCAAAGATATTACTCTTAGCCACATTTAACAGACCTCACCAAAAATTCAAAGCAAATGTATGACACCATTCAAAACATCTCCTCAGTGCTATAAAAGAAAGGATGGTATCATCAACAACCGATAGATGCAAGAGTATGACATCCCGATGTCCAAATATAGGCCATCAAAGATTCCCCACAGCCCGGGTAAGTATCCTACTCAAAACATCCACCACTAAGATAAAAGGAAAAGGAGAAAAAGGATCACCTTAGCAAAGCCCTTTAGTCAATTGAAGGAATTGGTTTCCCACTAATAAATTTCCACAAGATGTGATCCTAATTTTCATTTCCCTTATATCATCTTTGTAAGCTTTCCATTTTGACTTTTTTGTGCTCATCTTGGTCTCATCCAAAATCAAATCAGAGTAAAACTGCTCCCTACTTGTCCCCGAAAACACTAAAAGAGCCTCAAATTTTTGCTAAAGTTTCAATCACATTTAGCTCCTCTAACATGAAAAACCACTGCACCTGTGAGGTCATGTGCTTTTTCTCTCCTTTAACTGATGGTGAGGTTTATTTTGGCCTAGTGAGCAATTGTTCTGATCCCATTAAGGGCTACATAGATGGGATCTAACAGCTATAAATTCACAATAGATTTCCAAAATCCATGCTTTATGAGAGCTTCATTATCAAATAAGCTTCAAATTGGATTTTTTTAAATCATGGTTTTAGGTTCAATCTACTAAATATTGCCAAATTCCATGAATTTAATTATCTTTCCATTGCTTCTATCGAACTGATTTGTTCTAATAGTTGTTTTGGCTTACTTATCTTGGCCTAGTGAGCAATTGTTCTGATCCCATTAAGGGCTGCATGGATGGGATCTAACAGCTATAAATTCACAATAGATTTCCAAGATGCATGCTTTATGAGAACTTCATTATCAAAAAAGCTTCAAATTGGATTTTTTAAATCATGGTTTTAGGTTCAATCTAGGCAGACCCCAAATTTTGTGACAGAAGGTCTAGGTTGTTATTATTGTGTTTTAGGTTCCATCTACTAAATATTGCCAAATTCCATGAATTTAATTACCTTTCTACTGCTTCTATCAAACTGATTTGTTCTAATAGTTGTTTTGGCTTACTTATTGCACTGTCTAGCCTGCATAGTACCTGAAAATCATTCATAAATGATAAAAATGAGGTTACATACTTTTCCAGGCTTCTTTCTCTACTCAATGACAGCTTTAATCTTCTTCCACTTCCAATGTTCTTAAACCTCATATGCCATCAAATCGTGGTCTAATAGAGTGGTTTCTGTTGAAAATATGGAGTGCAATCAGCTCAAGTGATGGCCCAAGAGAGTGCCCAAAGGAAACCATCAACATAACCCAGAAAATGTTCTGGGTGTTTTGGTTTCTGGCCCAATCTGGCCAGAACCCAAACCCATGATATTGCAGCTGTTCAGCCTTGTCTAAAGTCCAAGGAGAGTACTTAAGGTCCAAAATGGAAGCCCAAAGAAACCTAGAAAAGGGTCATAACACAGCACACTCTACCAAGGGCATTTTGGGTAGAATTTCTAATGGTTAGTTTTTTTCTCTCTGCAGGCTAGTTTTCTCTCTACTGGCTAGTTTTTTTGTCTCTACTGGCTAGTTAGCTGGTATTCTCTATAAATAAGACTCTCCTCTACTCATTTTGTAAGCAAACAAGAAGTTGCCTTCTCTTCCATTGATTGTTCTATGTTCGGGAAAAGTTCTTATGTTCTTCAATTAATATAAATTCATTTGTTTGTTTTTTCAATCATTCTTTTGTTTGGATATCAAGCTTTCAACATTTTCAAATTCTATCAATCTTTTAATGCCTGCAAGTTGCAACAAACCT
This sequence comes from Dillenia turbinata, assembly GCA_037126225.1. Taxonomy (NCBI): domain Eukaryota; kingdom Viridiplantae; phylum Streptophyta; class Magnoliopsida; order Dilleniales; family Dilleniaceae; genus Dillenia; species Dillenia turbinata. The sequence goes on from JBAMMX010000017.1 coordinate 11,740,913, forward strand.
CATGACTTTTCTAAGATACTGCCTCATTTTCACTTTTCAAATTTGTCCATCAAATTGAAGTTACTGCTAAGAACTCCAAGTGATGGCTGCTCAAAAACATTTTTTTTGTTATATTACATTAAGTCATTGCAACCTCCATTTTTGTCCTAAAAGTTTACGTGATCATATTCGCAATTACTGTCACATGAATTTTCAGAAAAGGACCCGACACACTCTTGATTACAACATTTTGGCAACAAATTTATCATATTCAAGGAACAAATTGGAGGAAATGGCATTTGGTAAGTTCCATTTAGAGCCTGATTAAGGAATACCAAACTTTTAGGTATAAAAGGAGGGGCGTGGTTCTTGTAAATAGGTCTGCATTGGATCATCTGTTGCTTCGTTGTTCTTCGACTCGGTGCAGGAGAAGAATTGGTCTTTTCTTTCAAAGTGAACTAAAGCTTGCCAGATAAGTAATTGCTGAGTGGAGTGGTCTGAAGATATGCACTCAAGCAGGAGAGTGTATGAGATGCCCCATCTAGTCAGGGTTGAGATGCTATTATCTTTTTTTGCGGTTAGTATTACGAAGTGTCTTGGCTTTTGGTTGAGTCTTGTGTCTTTCTCTTTCTCATCCTCTGTGGATGTTGCAGACTTTGTTCATTCCTTACTCTTATAAGTAGCCAGTTGACACATCCTTGGTGCCCCCTTTTCAACTCTTTTTGTATTCAGATCCTTTTCCTTTATGCAAAAAAAAAAAAAAAAAAAAAAAAGACAGAAGATAAAAATAGTTGAAGGGTACCAAACATTCCCCATTGATGACAAAGACCTTTATTTTGGACCTATATGACTTAAGACATTTAATCGCTACCTTTTCTCTAGAAGCTAACAGTTACACTTCATCTAGTGATTATTTACATTGCAAAGCCACTTTATTATTCAATTCAAAAAGGTCACCCTTACCCAAGCATAAATATCACCCCTAATCCTTAATTACAAACCTAAACCACAGCAAACAATTTTCTAGTGGGCATGGGAAAAAAACTCCAGAACGCCGTTTTAAAGAGTTGACTTCATTTAGAGGAATTTGCAGGTATTCTCAAAGTTAAAGTTTTAAGAAGACCATAAAGTGGTCCCACCTGCTTCTAATTATTTTTTTAAATCCAATCAAAACCCACTGAACAATTGTAACAAGCTCTCCACAGTTCTGCTCCGGTTGGAGGTGTGTCAAATCCCCTCCAAGCACACAAATGCAATCATTAAAACTATAGAGACAGAATGACCTCTCTAAACTTTCAAAGACAATATTCTTTGCAAAGTATACTCACACGGATGAAAAGGCTTGACCAATACAATTTTTTCTCTCTGAGTGGCAAGATATCATGGGATGAAATCCATGCTCATTCTCGACAATGACCATAAACCTGCCAATACAAATATAACATTATTTGTGTGTTGCATTCAAATAAATAAAATAAATAAATAAATAAATAAATAAACAACTTAAATAGATAAACAAAGCAAATAAAAGACATATTTGATTCAAGAACTCATGGAATTCTTTTGACTATTATTTGCGAAAGCATGTTCAGTTCACAATTCCCAATGTAGTGCATCTAAAACAATTAAAGCTTTTAACATATGGAACAATCAAGGATGCTTACAATGAGTGGTAAACCTCTATAGATTGTCCACGGTTGCTTTTGTTTAGCTCTGTTGAGTTTTCCGAGCATAACCATCACACCAACCAGTTCCCCAAGCACCTGCAGGTGCAGCAAAAAGTCATTTTCAATTCTCAAGGAAACAAATCTTGCAATTCATATATCTTAATTCCTTGTCTAATAAACAAAAATAAGGAGGAAATTTGCATGTACTTAACATCCATGCAAAATATGGTCCTTCAAACCGAAGGCTCAATGAGCAAAAGTGCACCAGCTCAAACACTGAGCATCTAAGCCAAATTAGATTGCAGAAGCCGCGCGATTCGAATTTTTGACTCAAGCTTCTTAGCTTTTCTAGCAAAACCTGAATAACAAAGACCATCAAGTACTGCACGTTGAGCAGATTTGAGTATCTTTATGTGACTTCTTACACAAGACAAGAGAAGCTCAGATGCACAATGGTATCTCCTTGCCTTGCAAAGATTATGCACCATGGAGGAATATGTAAAGGAATCCTTGTGCTCCATTGACTCAAACATCATCATAGCATAATCAATATGACCAGCTTTACACAACCCATCAATAAAAGAGTTTAAGGCAACCTTCGAATCAAATCCCAACATAGTTGTATGCTCTAGAAGTTGGTAGGCCCCCTCAATGTTCCCTGTTTTGCACAACCCATCGATTAAGATTGTGTGTGTAAACTCATCACATTTCAATCCTCCTTTCTCAATCTCATCCAACAACTGATAGGCCAACTCCAATTTACCTTCTTTGCAACACAAATTAATAAGGGTGTTGTATGACACCAGATCAAGTCCAATGCCATTTTTCAGCATTTCTGCCATGCAATCATTTGCCTCCCTTATCCTACCTGTCTTGACAAAAATTCCAATAACTGTACAGTATGCAAAGGCATCAAACGTGTACCCCTTACTCTTCATCTCCCAAAATATCTCAATCCCTTCCTCAAATCTTCTTGCTCTGAAGAGCCCCTTTAATACAATAGTATAAGTTATGACATTTGGTGGGCAACCCGACTTCAAGGCCTCATCAAGCATCCTCCTGGCATTATTAAATCTACCCGACTTGAATAGCCCATTTATAAGAATATTGTACGAAGTTATTCCAGGTACAAACCCTAGCCTTTTCAGATTTCTAAACAACATAATGGCATTATCAGCATACCCATTCTTACAGAGACCATTAATCATGGTATTATAGGTTATTCTACATGGAGAGAGACCCCCCAACATAATATTGTGAAAAACATCGTACGCTTTTTCAGGTTCTCCTAGCCTAAAATAACAATGCATCAAAGAATTGTAACTCCACAGATCAGGATGCATACCCACTCGCAGCATTTCCTCAAACAGGTCCAATGCACCCGAAAAAAGACCATGGCGAGTAGCTCCAGCAATCAAAGAATTGTAAGTGACAGTATTAGGGTTAATCCCAGCTTCCTTCATTCTATGAACAACAGAAAAGGCAGCGTCAACACCGAAAATTCCGCAGTATGCGGCGATCAATGTATTGTAAGTTACGACATCAGGAAGTAAACCTAGTCTTATACCATCAATCAAAACTGACTCTGCTTTCTCAATTTGTTGGGATTTACAGATTGAATCTATGCATATGTTCAGTAGCTTTGTTGATAATCTACCATATAAGTGATCAAATTTGGCCATTCTCCGCATTCTGGCATTCAGTATTCAGCTGAGGCAGCCAAATGGATCACATGTCCAGAGAGAGTGTCATTTTTTGGTGGTAGGGTCTTGAATTTGAGTTATGTACGTTTTCAACTTTAAAAAATTTTAAATTTTTAAAACAAATTTCATTTCCATTTCATTTCCAATAATCACGTATCAAATTTTTAAAACTTGATATACACCATTAACATAAATAATATATGTCAATTTTTAAAAATCAGATATAAATAATACTATTCACGTAAACAATGCACATGAACAATATAATATCGAGTTTTGAATACTCGATATGATACTATTCACTTATTTCTAATATCGGGTTTTAAAAACTCTTCATATTATTCATATGAACAGTATATATCGGGTTTTCAAAACCCGATATATAGGGGTTAGAAATGAAATTTTTTTTCCTTTAATATTGTTTTAAAAAAATTTAAAATTTTCAAAGTTTAATCGGAGCATTTCTCTCGGGCAGAATTTGGCACCACACCACAACGTGGTTCGCCGACGTGATAAATATTTTGGCACACAACACCGTATTAAAATAAAATGCTATAAGTGTAAAACTTTACATTTTTATCAATTTAAAATTAAAAAAATTGATCGAAAAAGAAAAAGAAAAAAAAATATTTTTTTCATTTTTTTAAGAAAAAGTGATTATAAAATATACATGAGAAATAAAATTATTCTAAAATTATTTATATCCAGCGATATAATTTTTATTCGTATATTTTATTGTTAAAAGAAATAGAAATAACTTTGTTATTGAGTTTGTTGGAGGTGGATTTACTCTGCAGAAAAAATGTTCTTCCAAATCGAACGAAAAATTGGTGCTAATGCATCCGTTGGGCCTTAGTGGATGGAGAGATCTGCAAAATACTCATCGAAAGTGGTTCAGGGAGAAACTTTCAATAGTCAAATCAGAAAGAGTAATGATAAAAAAGATAACAAATTGCAAAGAGTTTTAATCTTTTACCTTATGTTACCTCCGTGTAATGTATGTATGTAGCACCAAAAGAACATACCAAGTGGATCATCTTTGCTCAATATGTACAGCATATGCATGCATAACAAATCTCTTTATCTAAGGGTGAAAAAACTATAATTATCTTATAGATAAATCGTTAGAGATCTTTTGACGTTACAAGAGTTGTAATCAAAGATTTTTGAAAGATTTAAGGTCTTATAGGATTAAGGGAAATTTATATCTCATGCAATCATGATCTTGATTCACTTTACAGGGACGTTGCTTGGTAATTGTTTGGTTAAAGATCACTCATTAGTAATCAAGACGGTTAACTAAGAGATCTTGAGCAAGTGATGGTCAAGAGATTTAATCAAGGATATTTGACCAAGTAGTGGCCGATAAACTTAACTGAGAGAGTACATCCGAGCATCCACTCGATTGTCTTGGGTGCCTGCCAAGTAGTATGTGGGCTTTGCAAAATTTGTGATTTATGTTTATAGGCTACTGGGCCCTATACTATCAAAGCTAACATACTCAATTAGCATGTTAGTAAATATGAGCATGTGTCGAGAGCTACCTACTTAACGTGCCTTCAGAAGTTATAGCTACAAGTTTTAAGCATGTGGGATAATTTGGTTATGATTTGCTTAGATATAACATATAGTTGGCTAGATTTAAAATTTTTTAATATAAATTATCTTATTTTAAATAATTAGAGACTTTAAATCAATCATATATGTTTGAATTTGAATATTAAATATTTTATTTTGATTTAATTTAAATTAACCCAAAACCATTGAAATTCACAAAATGTGCAAGTCATCGACTATTAGGGAAATGATTTTCAAATAATTGACTTAGAATATTGTCTATTTAGTAAAAGTAATTTCTAGTTGCCAAATACAAAGGGAAAAAATCAACCCTTTTGTTGATCTGGTGATAAGGGCACTCAATTATCTTGATCAAGTTTTCAGACTTGAGTTTTGATAATGGAAAAAATCGGGAGAGCTCGTCCCTTAATAGTTTTGATAATTTGCTTGAGTCAAATTAGTCGAATCAATAAATTAACTATCAAGTATTGATCGATCAAACACGAAAAAAAAAATAAAGAAAAAAAAGGCAAAAAACACATCATGTAAAATTACCACGTGGAGGGGGGAAATGGTTTTTAAGTCTTTTTTTTTTTTTTGTTACATGAGAGAGAGACAAACTAGCCTTTAAAGGAGGCCAAACCTCTCATATCCCTCCCAAGGAGATGATACACATAACTAGGAGGGGAGCGAAACATATGAACTCCAGGTGGGACCCTATGAATAGCATCGGCATAGGAATTCCCTTTGAATATTTTGGATAGATTTTAGATTAAAATCTGGCATTCGCTCAATAGATGAGATTGCGAATGAGAACTCAAATTGTCTGCCTTTAACGCATTTACCACTAAGAATGAATCAAGCTCTAGAATCAATGGGGAGTACTAATTATCCATCAGAAAACAAAGACCTTCATAAACTGCTTAAAACTCTGTTACCTTATGATCCGTGAATCCCAAATTATTGATTAAGTTAAAGACATAGAATCCATGATCATTCCTAAGGATTCCCCCTACACTTGCCAATCTCAAATGAGAAAATACTGAACCATCCGTGTTAGTTTAAAGCACCTTACTGGAGAAGGACACCAAATAATCCGTCTCCCCTCTTATGAAGGGGCTTGCGAATAGGGAATATAGCAGCCAACACATTTTGAGCATAGCCAATCACAAATTGAAGAGCCCTCTCAAGCAAGAAATCATTCCCTTAGAAGACCACCTGACATTTAGCCTTTCAAAATACCCATAACATAAAATTAAAGAGAAGGGACCACTGGAGATCCATGTGAGTGGCAAGAGAGCAGCAATTATTTTTTAGCCAAGTAAATATGTGTTCTATTGAGAACGTCAGGCAATGAAGATAAGACTCACCAAACAGCAACTCCCAAGCTCCTCGGCTCTTGTGGCAATCTTTCAAAATATGGACCATCGACTACACCACGGCATGACAAAGCCGACATTAAGCATCCAAGGAGAGGCGTTTCCGAACCCTCTCCTGATTGGTCAACACTCTATTATGGGCAACCGTCCATATGAAAAATTTAATCCGTTCTGGACACTTCAAATTCCAAGACCAATGCTGATCCTAGACATCTAGCTGACCTATAACCTTAGGCCCCTACCCCATTCGGTAAGCTGATCGAACCGTAAGGCATTAGACTGGCAATTGTATTGGGCAAGCCCGAACTCGGCACAATTTTAGTGTTAGGCTAAGCTCGTACCCATTATTTATGTCCATTTTAATTACAGGCTGAGACTAGACACCGTTGGACTCAGCCCGTTTAAAATTAGATATTTGTTTTTTTTTTTTTGTTTACAAAGGGGAGAGATGTGAGTGCATTTATGGCTCATGTTCTTCTCTCTCTCTCTCTCTCTCTCTCTTTTCTTTCATTGGAGACCACATGCAAACTCATCTAAAATTGCGGAGCACTCTCCCTCTCTCTCTCTCTCATTATGTCCGTGATAGATCTAAATTCTTTCCGGTCAATCTGTTCTTGCTTGATCATTCCTTGTCAATTAGGTTTTCAGATTGGAAGCCTAGGAGATGACTGCGATCGATCAATTAGATCATATTGAAAATTGGATTCTCGCCTTGAAGTTGTTGGTTTCATGCAAACTCACCCAACTAAAGCCAGACATGCATCTTTCTTTATCACACCCAATTTTTCTCTCTCTTCTCACGTTGATTTGAACTCCTTTTCTACACCAGTTCTTCAAATCAATCTCTCTATCCTCCATTGATTGATCTACATTTTTTATTTCTCTATCCTATAAATCAATTTTTAGGGTTAGGGTTTCTTGAAGTTTTTGATTTTCAATCTTCTGTTTTCAGATTTGTTTGTCCTTTTGTCAAATCTATCATTTTTTGTCTTTGGATCTGTTAATTTTGGTTCTGATTTTGAGAATTTTCGATCAAAATTTTGGAGATTTAGGGTTCGTGTTTTTTTTTTTTTTTGTATAGAAGTGACCATTTGCTCTCTCTCTCTCTCTCTCTCTCTCTCTCTCTCTCTCTCTCTGTGGGTTTTCTTGAGTTTAAAATAAGCTCGAATTTGACCTAAAATGGGATCAAGGCCCTTTTATTTTTTAACCCGCGCTTGAGTCTTATTCTTCGAGCTTTCTCGAGTCGGGTTCGGGCTTGAGATCGGGCTCATAAAATTTTGAACAAGATGAGCCCGAGCTTTATAAAGTTTGGCTCAAAAAGCTCAATTGCCAATCCTATTAAAGCATCCATTTGATTCCCCTCTCCAATATATTGTATCTCTGGCCCCAAGGTCCCATGGAATAGTGATCACCCTAATCTCTTCCTCTCGAGTAAAGGGGATGAGGGTAGATAATCTATCTAAATCCTATTGCCCATCTGACTTTATAAACTCTTGAACTTTTATCGAATCCTTGTTATCCCCCAGGAAAATCCCCTGGTCATGCAATGATGGTTGAGCTCCAACCCAATTGTCCAACTAGAATCTAATTCTCGAACCATCCTCCACTTGCCATTTAAGACCCTGTAATACAACGTCACAAGCTCGAAGGATGTCCCTCCACAAAATAGAACTACCTGAATGCGAAATATGCTCAAGCAAATGCATATTCTGAAAATACCTTCCAATCAAAACTCGACACCAAAGAGTGGACTCCTCACTTATCAAACACCATCCAAGTTTGGCAAAGAACGCCCAATTAACATCCCTACTTCTACGAAAGCCAAGACCTCCTACTATCGAGGAAGACAAACATTACCCCATCCAACATTTTGAACTCGTCTAGAAGTCTCTAAGTCACCCCAAAGAAAATGACAATTCTACAAGTCCAACTGGTTATAGGTAAACTCTGGAAGCCAAGCCACCTGCATAACATAAGAGGGGATTGAAGACGGCATCGCCTAAATGAGCGTCCTTCTACCAACCACACTAAGAATCTTCATTTTCCATGCAAACGCCTTGTTTGCAACTCAATAAACCAGCAATTGATAAGTATTAGCATGGACCCATCCATGAAGGATGGGAACTCCCAAATAGCATCCCAAATTCTCAATGAGGCGAAAATTACATAGCTGTTAGCTATCTTTTTACAGAGAGGGGGCTCGAGGGGACACAAAAAGTTTGGACTTGGTCGGATTAGCCTCTAGAACACTTTTTGTAGCAAACTTCTGGAGACAATCCAAAATAGAACGGAGATACCCTAGCTTAGCCTCTGCAAATAACATGAGAACATCTGTAAAAAATAAATAAATAAATAAATAAATAAATAATTTCTCTTTGTGGAACAAAGGAAACCCATTTCTCACTTCTCTTAACTCCTCACCGTCTAAACTCTCTCGAAGTTCTGGTTCTATATTTTGCAGTTCTTTCTCATATATCATACTCACTTCTTTTAATGATATTTCCCCATTTCTCTCTCTTCATCTCTAACATTGGAGGTGAAGAAGCTTGAGGGGAGTTGCCATCTCAAAAGCTTAGGACTTTGATTCATTTGTTGAATGCCCAAGGAAAGTAAATTATTCTGGAATATGTCACCTTTGCTGCAGTTCATGGTAGAATTAGGGTGTGACCTTACGAGAGATAGAATGAGAGATGGTAGAGAGTGAGAGAGGAAAGACAAGGAAAGCAAAGATGTTTGTGTTATAAAGGGATAATCTTTGGGATGGACGGTTCAGATAATCTTTGTGTTATAAAGGGATAATCTTACGAGAGATAGAATAAGAGATGGTAGAGAGTGAGAGAGGAATGAGAAGGAAAGCAAAGATGTTTGTGTTATAAAGGGATAATCTTTGGGATGGACGGTTTAGATAATCTTTGCGTTATAAAGGGATAATCTTACGAGAGATAGAATAAGAGATGGTAGAGAGTGAGAGAGGAAGGAGAAGGAGAGCAAAGATGTTTGTGTTATAAAGGGATAATCTTTGAACAACATAATAATCTTTACATTAAAGTAAGTATTTATAAAAGTTATAAATATTTTAATAAAATATATGTAAAATATCGGTATAAAATTATAAAATATATATCATAAATACAATTTATTATCATTATATATATAGCTCATTATCATTACACAAAAATTAAATATCACATTAAACAACATATTATATGAAAAATAATATAATAATAAAGATTTATATAATATAATAATTTTATTAACTATTGATTTGGTTTGCTGATATCCAATGCTTTTCATTTTCTTACTTATTTTCTATCAAAGTTTTAATATCTTCATCGATATCAAACATTTTAATATAATTTAAAATTTATCATTAATGCGTGTTATAAGAGCATCCATTTTTTTGTTATATTCCTTGCATTCTTTCTTCTATTCTTGCTTGCGAATCTCTTGCTCTTTTTTATATTTCTCAAACTAATTATTTTTTACCATTGACACTGTGTGATGTTGAGGAACTACTACTCTGATACCATTTTGTCATAACCCCAGTCAATTGGGTGAACTAGGAAAGATGATAGTCGATTGATGGAGGGCTGCAATCAATAGGGAAGCTTGATCGGTCGATTGGAAAGCTTGGTCAGTTGACCTGGAAGGAGAGGACAAAGAGAGAAAGAGATAAAGAGAAAGAGAGAGAGAGAGAGAGAAGACAGAATTTAGAGAGGGAGAGAAAAGCAAGACAGTACAGAGAGAGGGAGAGAAGTTAGAGAGACGTCATCAAAATCCATTTCATTCCATTCTATTTCTTTTATACAAGTTGATGATCTATTATTTAACTACCCCAACCACTATAACAGATAAATGATTACAGTTAGAATTAATCTAGAATCAATTGAGCAGTTTGCAATTTAGTTGTTTTATTTGAAAGGCCTCAACTGCTTGACAGGTTATTACAGAAATTTGAACGCCTCACGCAAGCATTATTCCTTGCACCCGCACAAATCCTAGCGTGCAACTAGAACAAGTTAAGTTTTATGTTTGAACTAGTACAATGCTTTGCTCAAATTTTAATACCATGGTTGAGTTCTTTGATGTCTAGGATTTCTAAGCAACATAATACCATGACTGCTCATATCCTAATGCTTTTAGTTGAAAAAGAAAAAACCATGCACCTACAGACTCTCGTTCTCTAAAACAGAAGTGTATAAAATAAAAATCAAATGCAAGGATAGTTTCACTCTCTCTCTCTCTCTTTCTCTCTTGCTATGCTCTCTGCTCTTCTCTGCAAACCTTAGCAAGTCTTTAACGTTTGCTTTCTCTCCAGCCTCCCCCCCCTCTCTCTCTCTCTCTCAAATGAAGGCAAAAAAACAAACAATTATGTTCTCCTGCAAAACTTAGAAGTCTTTATGTTTGCCTTCTCTCTGGCCTCCCCTTTTGTCGGCACAAAAATCTGATGCAATTCATTTTTTTTTTTTTTTTTTGAGTAATTTGGTTAAACTTGGTTAAAAATTAACTTTTATTATGGTTTATTGTTTTTGACTGGTACAAACTTAGATGCACTCTGTAATATTGATAAAAGTGTCTAATAATTTGCAACCACATTATATAAAGTTATTAGGAGGTCCTAATTTCTCAATTTTCAACATCCCACAAAAAAAATCTAAGTAAAATCATAATTCAAGTTTGCTTTATTTTTTCCTATTTATAATTTCCTAGTGAGGAAAAGCCCTTGGCGTCCAAGCCAAGTAATTCTGTTTAGACTTTCTCTCGGTTTCATTTTGCAAATTCAGGTTAGCATTATCTTGACTTCACCCTCTTTCTTGCAAACTAAGAAACAGGGCGAAGTCACCATCTTTCTTGTATAAACTATAAATTTTTCCTTGCTCTTTTTCTTTGGAATCTCTCTCTTTGGAAAAACATGGACGGCATTCGTCCTCCAGACAGAAAAGTACCCGAAAACTCAAAAATGTTCTCGATCAGTACAATGGCAATGGCCTACCAATCCAATCGCTGTGACCCTTGGGTTCTCCATTGATCCAAGAAAAGACAACTTGAGACAAAAGAAAAAAAGAAAAAAAAAAGAAAAAGTTGAAAAGCAATATTGAATAAAGAGATGAACATCTCTCACCCAAAAATGACCTCGCATATGGAACAAAATTACAAAAAGTTAAAGCCACAACGACCGCGAACATACCAGAAACAAAGGAGAAAATAAATAAATAAATAAAATCATTTGTAATTGCTACCATTTTTTCGCCCACTAATTTATGTTGGTTTACTTGTTATAAGTTTTTTTCTTTCTTCAAAGTTTAAAATAGAAAAATATTATAAGCACTTTTTCTTTTTGAATAAGATTATGAGAATTGTCATTGTTATAATTTTTTTATTATATAATGATTATAAAAATAATATAAATATAAATATTTATAAAATTTTAAATATGAGATCTTAAAAATTACAGTTGGTACGATTTATTTATCATTTAGGTTTCTTTGCAAGGACAAAAATTTTCTTTTTTGACATATCATTAGATTCACTCCCTCTCCCTGCCCTTGATGTGCCCAGAACGAATCATTTGATCATGTACTATTTTTTGTTAATTATTCGTATGAGACAGTTTACAAAAAAAAAAAATTATTTTTTTATAAAAAAAGTAATTTAATATCATAATTTTTACACCAAAATTCATATTTTTATATAATAAAAAAAAATACTGCTCCATGTCAGACACTGACAACATGCAAAAGGAAAGGTGCAGATTTAGAGAGCCTTGGATATAGGATAAACTCATGAAATTCGTTTAATAATTTTTTTTTAAAAAAAGAATTTATAAGTTTTAAAAGTAAAATATTCAAAGCTTATATGCTGTTTCGAAAAAGAAAAAAAAGGAATTCAGACCTAATTTTTTATACAACTTATAAAATATTTTATTTGGACTTATAAACCGGTTAAATTAGCCTCATTAATATTTCATTTTCTCACATTTCTTTCCATGTCAATAAATAACAATTTATATGATTTTAATAATATTTTATTATTTTTAGTCATTTTAATACTAAAAATAGTTTACAGAAACACATTATTACCAAATATAACAACAACTTATAAGTTAACATAATATCTCATAAGTTGTTTTATCTCATTTTATTCAAATATTTTAACAATTATTTTGAAAATAAGATAATTTATAAACTTCAAAATATCTCATAAGTTTTGAAAATTTATAAATGGTTTAAAATAAATTTAAACAAACACCCTCTAAATTGTATTTTTAGTACGATATAGTGCATTTAATAACAATTTTAGTCCATCTTTTAGAGTGTAACTATTTGAATTCTTTTTTTTTTTTGGTATCTTGGCTTGACTACTATCCGATATTTGAGATTTCGTCCCGATTAATTCGAATCGATCTGTTGTCAAGTCCATTATTGGAGAGAGATCTCCCAATAGTGTTTTTTCTTTATCTGAAAAGATTTGAATTCGAGTGTTTGATTAAGAGATGAGATGCCCCTCTCACTACGCTAATAAATCATTGGTTAACTATTTGAATTCTCATTCATTTATTCATGCTCCTTATTTTTAAATTGAATGATCTTTACAACTTCATCATCATTTAATTCTATATTCTAATGTAAATTTCAAAACTCTTTTAGGCTTAGTTTAGATCCAAATGAATTCCACAATTTTTATAATTTTATTTTCAAATCTGAATTTTGTTACTTTGAACAAAAAATAATGGATTAATACAAATATAATATAATTGAAAACAATGTGTTAAGCCCTAAAAGGTATGCCCCATGAGTAGTCGAACTCAAACAATTATTTAGATTTAGTTATGATGAAATTTTATTGAATTGTGATAACCGTTTTTGAATAAGAATCAATTATATAAATATTTTAAAAGATAGACTTGACTGTGATAGAATTGAAAACCCCTCAATAAAAATGAATTAAGTATATAGTTCACTCAAACTTTTCATCAAATTTAACTACGGATGTTTCTAAGAAAATAGTTTAATAATCATAATTTTTTTCTTTTAATTTCGTGATTCAAGATTTAAATCTTTATATAATAAAACTTTCGATGATATTTTATTAGATTGTAACGGTTATTTCAAATAAAATGTAATTTATGTAATTTGTCAAGTTGATGGACCTAGTTAGGCATAATGAACTAAAAACAATATGCCAGAACTTTAAAAAAGAAAGTAGTCTAACTCAAACAATGTGCCAAACTTTGAAAAAGGTGAGCTCGATAAGTAGTCTTACTCAAACTCGTGTTCAAATTTAGTCATGGGTGAAATTTACTAAATTGTAAAGGTTTTTGTAAATAAAAATAAAATTATATAATTCGTCAGGCACGATGAAATTGAAAACAATGTGCCAAGCCCCTTGAAAAGTGAGCCCGCTAAGTAATCAAACTCAAACACGTATCTAAATTCAATTATGGATGAAAATTTTAAAAGTCTTTTTTTTTTAAAAAAAAGAAAACTTTTATCCAAAAATAAAAAGGCGACCATTCAAGAGTGTCAAAATTCTGTTAACGATAATAGACAATATATTTCTTGATAAAAAAAAGTCAAAAAATAAAAAGAGAAAAGATTTGAACGAAAAAAAACTATGATTTAAAAATAAAGAGACAACTATCCGAGAGCGTTAGAATTTTCTGTGAACAGTAATGCTTAAGGAAAAAAAAAGTGGGTTAAAAAAAATGAAAAAAGTAAGCAAAAAACACTGTGATAAAAAAATAAATGGACGATCATCCGAAATTATCAGAATTTTCATATTAGCAGTAACGCCTTATATATATTTGCCGACAAGAAAAAAAAGGTAACAAAAAAAAAGAAGAGAGACATGAATGGAAAAAAAAACTATGATCTAAAAATAAATAAACGACCATATGAGGGCATTGGAATTTTTTGTGAACAGTAACAACTAAGGAAAAAAGTGAGTAAAAATATAAAAAGATGAATGATTTAAATGAAAAAAAAAAAAGAGGAAGAACCTAAATGAACAAAAAAATACGGCGTAAAAATAAAGGGATGGTCATCTGAAGGTGTCAGAATTATCTTAACAGTAATGCCCAAGAAAAGAAATCAGGTTAAAAAAAAGAGAGAGAAAAAAGATCTAAATAAAGAAAAAAAATTATGGCAAAAAAATAAAGATACGATCATCGAGCATCAACCGGGGTTAGAAACCTTTTGTGAACAATAACATTAAAGGAAAAAAAGGGCATAAAAAAAAGAAGGAATGAGCTAAATAAAAAAAATGGGTCAAAGAATAATGGGACAACCATGTAGCATGTCCGCATTTTTGCAAATAGTGCTAGGTGAAACGAAAAAAGAAAAAAAAAAGGGCCAAAAAAAGAAGAGGAATGACCCAAATGAAAAAAAAAAAAAAAATTGTGACCTAAAACTAAAGGGATGACAATTGAGGGGTGCTAGAAATCTTTTGTGAATGGTAACATCCAATTTAAAAAAAAAAATTGTCACAAAAAAAGAAAAAAAAATCTAAAAGGAAAAAAAATTTAAAAAAAGAAAAAAAAGAAAAAACCCAAAAAAAGGCACATGACTGAATAGCGAAAAGTAAACAACAAAAAAAGACTAAAAAAACAAGAAAAATAAAAAAAAAAATAAAAAAGGCACCCGACTGACCAAAAAAAAAGAAAAGGAAAAAAGGAAAAAACCCAAAAAAAAAACACCCAATTGAACAATAAACAGTAAATAGTACCCAACGCATGCCGGTCACGTGAAGGACGATCACACCAAAGCCCATTTTTCTTTCATATATAGATATAGAAGAAAAAATCGAGATCCTAAAATAAAACCAAGCTAAAAACAGAAGAGGAAGAATGACCCAAATGGAAAAAATGGCTCCAAAAAAAAAGAGAAAGGAGTTGGTCGAAAACAAAAAAGGACTTGAATGCAAAACAAAAAAAAAAATTGGATTATAAAAAAAAAAAGTGGATGCAAAAGAAAAAAGAAAAGAAAATGTTATATGGGGGGGTGTGGTGACGAGCTTAGACGATCACACTCAATCCTCTTGTAAGTGCCAGATGAAAAGCCAAAAAAAAAAAAAGATTTCAAAAAAAGAAGAGAAAGAAATCAAATGAAAAAAAAAATTATAACCTAAAAATAAAGGACGACCATTGAGGGTGGTAGAAATCTTTTGTGAACAGTAATATTTAAGGAAAAAAAGTCACATAAAAAAATTAAAAAAATCAGGAAAAAAAACCCATAAAAAGGCATTCAACTGAACAACAAAAAGTGAATAACAAAAATAGACCAGAAAAATAGAAAAACCAAAAAAAAAAGAAAAAAAGGAAAAAAACCCAAAATAAAGGCACCCAGGACCAAAAAAAGAAAAGAAAAAAGGAAAAAAAATCCAAAAAAATAACACATGACTGAATAGTGAACAGTAAACAGTGCCCGGTGCACGCTAGTCACGTGAAGGACGCCCACACTCAAACCCATTTTTCTTTTATACATTGATATACAAGAAAAAAACCCGAATTCTAAAAACAAAATCAGGCAAAAAAATAAAAAGAAAAAAAATTCAAATGAAAAAAAAAAGATTGAAAAAAAGAGGAAAATTTTGGAGAAAAACAAAAAAAAAGGACCTGGATGCAAAGAAAACAATTGGATTATAAAAAAAAAAAAAAATGGATGGAAAAAAAAAGAAAGAAAAGGTTACATGGGGAGGTGTGGTCTTGGGATTGGAGGACTATACCCAAGCCATTTTAATTTAAACTTAAATGAAATTTTGTTGAATTACAATGATTTTTTTAAAATTAAAAGTAAATTTATAGAATTTTATATTGGTGAACCTATTAGGTGTGATGGAATTGAAAACAATGTGTCAGAACTCGTATTTCATATTTAGTTATAAGTGAATTTTTACTGAATTGTACCCATTATTTTTTAATTAAAAATTAATATATGTATATATGTGTATATGTATACGTATATATAATTTTCTAAATAGATGGACCTAATCAGGTATAATGAAATTGAAATCAATGTTTAGATTTAGTTATGGGGGGAAATTTTATTGAAAACTGTTATTTTTAATAAAAAATAATTTAAATAATCTTTTGTTAGAAAATATAAGAAAAAATAATTTTTTTAGTTAAAGATAAATGAGGGGGAAAATGGAAAGTTATCACTTATGTTAAAACACCATTTAAGGAGAACATATTATGTAAAAGAATCTAATCTGGTTATACTAAAATGATTTCTCTCCTAAAATAAGAAATTGATGTTTCTAAAGATTCATATGTTAGAGAAGTATTTGGTATCTACCATTGGCTCATTTGTTGGTGGGTTTATATGTCCAATCCCACCTCCCTATTAAAGAAAATTTTGGATAGATTTTCTAATCTTTCTGCCCATTTATTAATATTTTTCTAAGATAAACAACCTCTATTAGAAAATATATAATTTTCTATAAAAATAAAAAAAAAAAATCATAAAGTAGTTTAATCTACTAACATACATTTTTCTTTCTTTTTTTTTATTGTTACAACAGAATTCAAATTCTAGATCATGAGATAAGGAAATGGGTTATTGGCATTGGACTGTCCACTTGGGACATTTCCCTTTCAATTGATCATTTTTCCTAACTTCACTTTTATTCAATTCTATATTTTATTGCACTAGTCAAAACTCTTCTTTTAATTATTGTCATATTGTCTAATAACACTCAAGATTAAGTTACTTATGCTTCAAACTAGTTATAACTAATTAATTTTAGAGAAAAATTCAAAATAATTTATTTTCTAAGAGAAAAAAGTTATTATTTTAATTTTAGAGGGAAAAAAACTAAATTTCTAGGGAGAAAATTATCTAGCACACTTAGTTTTAGATACATAAACTAAAGTTTGATTTTTGGTGAAAAATTCAAAATAAATGTATCTTGAGAGAAAAAAATATGAACTAAATTGATTTTTATATTCGTAAAAACTTGTGTGTTTAATTTTGGAGAAATAAAAATTAAATTTAGGTATTTTAATGTGAGAAATTTAATAACAACATGTCAAAATTTGAAATAATTCAATTTTATAAAAGAAAAAATTATTATATTTAGTTTTAGAGAGAAAAAATTAAATTTTCTGAAGAGAAAACTTTGATATGGATGCATTATTTGTCTAAAGAGAATATTAATATGTTTAGTTTTGAGTACAAAATAAGTAAATTTTATTTTTTTAATAAGGAGAAAACTTAAATTGTTATGTTTAGAGAAAATTTAAAATAAATTGAATCTTAAGAGAGAGAATAATATTTTAAGATTTAGAAATTTTACATTTAAAGACAAAAAATATAAATTAAATTAATTTTTTAGAGTTATAATTAGTTTAAAGTATGGATTGACTAGTTTGAAGCGTTGGTACAAAATGTAACAATAAATAATCCCCTGTTTGATATCAAATGAAAAATATTTTCAAAATTCATTTGCAAATGAAATATTGGATTTTTAGGAAAAAAAATAAAATCTGGAATTTAATTGAATTCTTATGGTTGAACATCAAAAATAAAATATAGAATTCATTTATAAATATGGCTATTTACTTAATTACCCTTAGAATTTCCTCCCTTTAGTATTAACTAGTCATTTGCCCGTGCTAACGTGCGGGATGCCCCCAATATATGGATCGTATTTTTTCAGTATACAAATATTTATTAGATCTATAATTAAGTTGTTATCTAAACTTAATTATCATCCAAACAAATAAAAAGTATAGCGTATAGCACTAATAGGAAAAAAAAAAGAGCGTAACCACTGAAATTCTAAAAAATACAACGAATGAGAAAAAAGGTAATATGTAGAGCAAAAAAATGATAAAATAAAGAGATTACTATCTATGAAGCCAAAAAAGGGAAAAAAAAACCTATATTAAAAAAATGAAGGATTTTAAGAAAAAAAGGATAAAAAATAAAAAAGCAAAAATCTGAATGAAAAAATAAAAAACTATGATTTAAAAATAAAGAGATGACTATACATGAGGCAAAAAAAGAGGAAAAAAATCATATATGAAAAAGCCGAAAGAATCAAGAAGGAAAAAATTGGGCTAAAAAATAAAAATAATAAAGACTTGAATAGAAAAAAGTAAAAAGAAAAACTATGTTTTAAAATTAAAGGAACGATAATCCATGAGACAAATTCCAAAAAAAATAAAGGGTATAAGTGAAAAAAATGATTAAAAAAAAGCACAAAAATCAAGACAAAAAACATGTGATCTGAAAAAGACGAAAGATCTAAGTAAAAAATGTCAAGAGTGCAAGAAGTTGAATTAAAAAAAAAGTGTAGTCATAGGTTAAGAAAAGAAAGCGCAAGAACTCAAATGTAAAAAAAAAAAAATGTGGGAAAAACATGTAAAAATTGTGAAAGAATTTGAACAAAAATAAAAGGTGTGATCCCAAAAGTATGAATAATCTATGCGAAAAAAAGTCCAAAAGCTGCAAAGATTTGAAGGAAAAAAAGTGTAATCACGGGCCAAAAAAAGTGTTGGGATCTTAATTAAAAAAAAAATAAGTGTGGTCCAAAATAGATAAAAGATCTAAACAACAAAAAAAAAATACAAAGACTAAATGAAAAAAAGATATGACAACGTAGTCACAGGGAAAAAAAAAGTGCCGAGCCTTGAACAAAAAAAAAGTGTGATTGTAAAAATATAAAGGACCTAAGTAAAAAAAAAAAAGACAAGGATTGGAATTAAAAAAAAAACCATAGCGGTGTCAAAAAATAGAAAGTAGTTAAACGAAAAAAAGTATAATGCGGTAAAAAAAGAAAACATAGTGAAGTCTTCCCAAAAGAAGAAGAACCTAAGTGGGAAAAAAAAGAAACTGGGCAAAAAAAAAGTGCAGTCATTGAAATGAAAAAAATAAGCGAAGAAAAATTATGAGATCCTGAATAAAAAAAATAAAAACCACAACAGGTCTCTCCAAAAGAAGAAGAGGTGAAGAAGAAAAAGAAATGGGGTTAAAAAGGCAAGTGGTTCCAAAAATATAAAGGACCTAAGTGAAAAAAAGAGAGCAAGGACTGAAATGGAAAAAAAAAGAATATAGCAGTGTCAAAAAAAGAGAAATTACTTAAACGAAAAAAAATATAATATGGTTAAAAAGAAAACATAACAAAATCCTCTCAAAAGACGAAATATCTAAGTGAAAAAAAGAAATCAAGCAAAAAAAGTACAAAGATTGGAACAAAAAAATATGGAAACTGAATGAAAAAAAAAAGGACATAGCATTCTCTAAAAGAAAAAGGACCAAAGCAAAAAAAAAAGGATAAAAAAGCAAAAATTTAAATGAAAAGAAAAAAGAAAAAAAAAAAAGGATAACAAGAGGTACTTTGGTAATTGGACTTAGGATATTGTTCATGAACAAGGTGCGTGAATAGTACCCCTCGAAGTGGCTCTTTATATATATTCTAGTCATTTGCTCGTACTAATGCGTGGGGTGCTCTCAAAATATGGATCACATTTTTCACTATACAAACATTTGTTAAATTTATAATTGGGTTAATATTTGAACTAAATTATCATCTAAACAAATGAAAAATATAGCATATATCAGTTACAGGAAAAAAAAGAGTGTAACCACTAGAGCTCTAAAAAAAAAAACTAATGAGAAAAAAAAAGGTAATAAGTAGAGCAAAAAGATAATAGAAATAAATAGATAACCATTTGTGAGACCAAAAAAAGAAAAAAAACCTATGTTAAAAAAATGAAGGGTTTAAGAGAAAAAAGGATAAAAAAATAAAAAGCACAAGAAGTTGAATGGAAAAAAATAAAAAAAACTATGGTTTAAAAATAAATAAACGACCATCCAAGGCAAAAAAAGAGAAAAACTCATATCCGAAAAAGACGAATGAATCAAGAGAGAAAAAATCTGGATTAAAAATAATAAGAATAAAGATTTAAATGAAAAAAATAAAAAACTGTGTTTTAAAAATAAAGGGATGATCATCTATGGGAAATAAAAAAAGAAGAAATATATGTTCTAAAAAATGAAGTATTTAAGTGAAAAAAAAACGGTTAAAGAAAAAGCGTCAAGACCTTGACAAAAAAAATGATCCCAAAACAACAAAAGATTTAAGCGAAAATAGGGTAAAAAAAGTGTAAAAAGTTAAATTAAAAAAAAGTATGGTCATGGGTAATAAAAAAAAAACACAAGGACCCCAATGTTAAAAAAAAATGTAATCCCAAAAATATGAAGAATCTAAGCGGGAAAAAAGGCCAAAAAAAGGTACAAGGATCTAAATTAAAAAAAAAATGTGATCACGAGTTAAAAAAAGAAGGTGCTAGGATCTAAATTAAAAAAAAAAAAAACAAAGTGTGATCCAAAATAGATAAAGAATCTAAGTGAAAAAAAGTGCAAAGATCTAAATGAAAAAAACCATAGCACAGTCACGAGGAAAAAAAGTGCTAGGGCCTAAACCGAAAAAAAAAGTACAGTTCCAAAAATATAAAGGATCTAAGTTGAAAAAAAAAAGCAAGGACAGAAATGGAAAAAAATCCATAACGGTGTCAAAAAAATGGAAGAAGTCAATGAAAAAATATAACGTGGTTAAAAAAGAAAACATAGTGGAGTCTTCCCAAAAGATGAAAGATTTAAGTAAAAAAAATGGGGCAAAAAAAAAGCACAATGACTGGAATGGAAAAAAATAAGTGGAGAAAAATTGTGAACTCTTGAATGAAAAAACCACAGCGGGGTTTTCTAAAAGAAAAATGACCCAAGCGAAAAAAAACCGAGGTAAAAAAAACGCAAGTGGTTTAAAAAATATATAGAACCTAACTAAAAAAGGGCAAAAATTGAAATGAAAAAAAAAAATACCATAGCGGTGTCAAAAAAATGGGGAAAGATTTAAATAAAAAAAATGAAAGAAAACATAGCGGAGTTTTCTGAAAAAACAAAGAATCTAAGTAAAAACAAAAAGACAAAAAAAGCATAAGGATTGGAACAAAAAAAATAAGGGGGAAAATTGCAGATCCTAAATGGAAAAAAAAAAGGCAATTCTCCAAAAGAGGAAGGACCCATGCGAAACGATATAAAGAAATGACGCAAAAAAAATACAAGAATTTAAACGAAAAGAAAACGATAAACAGGGGTGTTTTGGTAATGAGAGACCTAGGGTACTATTCATGAACAGTGCATATGAACAGTATCCCCAACTCCCTTTTTATATATATCGGTAATATAGGATAATTAGGATGAAATGTAATTGGTATGTAAATTTCTATGGACCCTACAAATTCTTTTGGAGTTCATTTGTAAATATCGCTTTTTTTTTTTATGTTTTTGAAATTTATAATTTTTGTGGAGTTAAAAATAAAGTTCACATTTTTTTTTCGAAGTAACAAAATTTATAGTTGAAAATAAAATTCATAAAAATTGTGGAATTCATTTGGATCTAAATTGAGCCTAAAAAGAGTTTTTGAATTTAAAATTAAAATATAAAATTAAACAAGGGTAAGTTGGAAAGATAACTAAAATTGAAAAATATGAAGTATGAATGGATAAATGGGAGTCCAATAGTCATACTCTATAAGATGGTTTAAAATTGTCATTGATTGTATTACCTTGTCTTGTACTAGAAATACAACATATGGAGTGTTTGGTTAAAGTAATTTGAAATTACTTATAAACTTGTAAAACTTATAAAATATTTTTAAGTTTATAAACTATCTTGTTTTTAAAATAATTGTTAAATTGTTTGAATAAAACAAGATAAAACAATTTATCAGATATTATTTGAAACCGCTTGATAGTTATTTTCAATTCAATTATAACTAATTCTGTCCATAAACAACACAACAACAATACCCTGGATCTTTATCTCAAATTTTAAAGTTGACCATTTGAGAGATAAATATTAGGAAGATAAAAAAATTAAAAATAATAAAAAATAAAATAAAATAAAATAAATTATTAATTTAATTTGTGCGGATTCTCTTACGCTACTTATTTCTATTTACGACCATTTTCTCAGCTAAATTTATAACTATTATAATTTTATGAATAATTTACATTCACATTTTACTAAATCTCATATATTTAAATTCTCGATCCTTTTAACTGATGCATCTTTGGTACAATTGAACTAACTCCCAATTTTTTACGTATCTCTTCATTTTTAATTCTATCTTTTCTAATTTTGTCATACATTCACATAAATATTCTCATTTCAGTAATAATCATTTTATATTTCTATTATTTTTTTAATGGTTTAACACTTAATGTCATACAGTAGTGCAAATCTTAAAAATTATTAAGAAAATTGTTGTATCCTTAGTTTTGATAATAACAAAATTTTTTATATTATTCTAATAATTTTATTGAATGTACATGTTAAATTTTCATAGTTAAGTTTTATAAAAATGAATTATAGAAGTTGTCATAGAAGAAAGACTTTTCTGACTCATAAAAGTTACTGATTTATCAAGAAATATTTTTCTTAATTTTGAAAATCTAATCAGCATAGTAAGTGTCCTGCACTTAGCTCAAAATTATATTCATATATACATATTAGATGTTCAACATTTGAGAATTAGAATTGGAAAAGTTCAAATTTGACATTTCATAGAGTTGAGAAAATTTCTAAAAGTCAAGACATGTGATCGTTTGACTCTATTCAAACATGCATATCTTTTTGTGAGTTCAAGTTTTTTCAAATTCAAAATCTATATATATTAAAAAGAATGTTTAGGGTTACAAATTTAAATATTTACAATATTGAAAGCTTGAGAATAAGTTGAAGAAAAATATGGGTGAAGTTAGCAAGTTTCTTGATTTTTCAAAAAAGAATATTATCCAGAAGTTAGTTTTCATGGGGTGTTTGCTCATAAATATCTTTACCATCGGTCAAACATTTTTAAATTAGAAAATTCTGTATTATAGTGCTATTGTTAGACAACAAATATGATAATTTACAGAATAAAAATTTTAGAATTTTGTTGGAGAAATAAGTGTGCAATTTTAGCATGTTGACCAACATTTTCTAAATATCATAACTTGCTGGAGCTGATTTTTTTGAGGTAAATTCAAGCTTACAACAGCCTTATCGATTGGGGAAATTTAAATTTGAGTTTTCAAGATTCTGGTTTGATATTTGAATTTTGAAATCAAGTTGCAACAACTAGTTTATCTTACAAAATCAGGAGCAAGTTTAGTCTACAAATCAAGATGGTTTTGCATGGAAGTTACTACTACATTTGTTGGTAAAAAGAGTGATTTTACAGCAAGTTTTGAAGTAGAAAAGCTGAGTTTTATATTAGGTTTTTATGCCTTAAAAAAATTCTCATAATATTGGACGAACAGCACATTTTGAGAGAAATATACAACATCATTTTGAGAGCATTTTACAGAAGAAATAGTGAAGAAATTCTGCACAAGAAACCTCTATTCAAATGTGGTTTACTATGTTCTAAATATTCATGTATACTTGTATTTTGTGTTGAGTGTTGAGTCATGAGTAGAGTTGTGAGTTAATATTGAGTCTTCTATTATTTGACAAAATTATTTTGACGGTGAGAAAATCAAAAGTCGATAAGTGGATTGTACTCTGTAATTAAGCATCATAGTAGAAACTAACAGATTTTTAGATTCCGGCTTATTGGCTGAAAGAGTGAATATAAGCACAAGACCAAATCACTATAAAAATGATTTGTTTCTCCATCCCTAATTTTATTTTCCGTTATACATACATAGATTGACCGTATGATTAATATAGAACTAAGTGGAGTTAGATTAAATTTTTTAAAAATCAATCAAGATAACCAATTCAATCTCTCTTCTTAATTATCACCGGGACCAACAAAAATTAACATAAACTTATTTTTATTCAAAAACAGTTGTTACAATTCATTAAAATTAACTAAATCTAAACACACGTTTGCATTATACTACTTACAAAACTCAGTATTTAAGGTGCTTTGCACATTGTTTTCAATTCATTATACATAATTAGATTAACTATTTAAATATTTGTATACATTGATTCTCATTGAAAAGCAAGTATTACAATTTAATAAAATTTTGATCATAACTAAATCTAAATAAGCGTTCAATTTTGACAACTTACCAGGCTTACTTCTTAAAGCTTTAACACATTTTTTTAAACTCTAGTATACATAATTAGGAACATCTATTTAAAAATTATATAAATTTCTTTTTACCAAAACAACCCTTAAAATTTAATAGAATTTTGCCTCTAACTAAATCTAAATGAGAGTTTTTGTTGGACTACTTACCTAGCTCACTTGTTTAGGGGTTTCGCACACCGTCTTCGATTACATTAAACCTAATTAGGTCTATCTATTCAAAAGTTATATAAAGTTCTTTTTATCAAAAAATAAATGTTACAATTTAGTAAAATTTTATATGTAACTAAATCTAAACGGATGATCAAGTTAAACTATTTATACGACTCATTTTATTATGGTTTGACATATTATTATTTCTTTTAAAAAAAAAGAATTCAAGAAAGTCATGAAACGGCTATTGCCGATGGAAAGTGAACCCTCAACTATCTATTTTTTTTTTTATGTATATAGATATTCGAATCTGAGTCTATTACAAAGAGGAGGGAGAGTGGTGCCACTTAAACTAACTTGGTAAACCCTCAACTATCTATTAATAGCCTCGTGTTGCTAAAAACCAATTTTTACCATAAAATCTGCATACGGTTACCATCTTTTTATATAATTTTACAAGACCCGAATTCGAAAAGACCTTTCGAATGCTCAACTTTACTGTAAGAATAGCATTTTTATTTTTCTATTTATTTGATTGTTAAAAATATAAAAACATTATTCAAAGACATTATTTATTAGAAAAATTATTGTTTAATTTTCTACGAAAAACCAATTGAAGTCAAATGAAAAGTTATTTTTAAGAGACAATATACTTAAATTGCTGGGGTTTTATTAAATTTCTTATGATTTTGAAATTGTCACTTTGATCCCTATATTTTCAGGTTTTGCCATTTTCCTCTTTTGACCACCACTTTGCCCTTGGTCGTCTGATATGTGCAAGTTTTCACGTCGGATAAAACGATCGAAGATTGACAGAAAAACAAAGCAAAGAAAACCGCGAAGCGCAAAGTGGCAACGGACGGAGGAAATGGCGGAACTCGAAGGCACACGGGTAAAGTATCAATTTTATAAACCTATGTGGAGTTTAGTGAGAATACCTAAAACTATAGGGGTTGCGTTGTCAAACAAATTTATTAATTGTTCATTTAAAAATGGAAAACAAAAAGAAAAAGGAAATATATTTATATTTCTCTTGACCAACTGGACTCTTGGAAATCCGCCAGATTCCCTATTTGACGAGATGGAGAAAGAAAGGGAGAAGGAAGCACAGTCCTTTCCTTGACTCGAATTTCCTTCTTCCTCCCAACAAATCCCCCTTATATTTCTCTCTCTCTCTCTCTCTCTCTCTCTCTCTCCACACACACACACACACAAACTTCTTTACTCTGTTCTCTCTCTTGAAATTTCAAGGGTTCACAATCAATGTACGGAAGCAATTCTCACAACGCCGCCGTTTACGGCGGCAACCCTCACCGATCCTCCATCGTCCCTAAGAATTCCCCCCATTTCCGTCCGCCGGACCATTACCGCCACCGGTCTCCTGGACCTCCGCTTCTTTTACCTACTGATATTTACGACCGGCACAACTTTGTCATCGAGCTTCTCTCGGACCAGAAAGGGTTCAAGAAAGGCGAGGTCACAGATTTGATCCAAAAGTGCGAGTCGAAGCCGGATGATTTCTTCGCATATTCTGCAGGTTTTGTTTCTGGTCGATTGTGTTATCTTCAGTGGACGGATACTCTATCTGCTCTTGTTTCTCTTTGGGAACTTCGTTTTGACGGCGCTCATCAATTCACTCCGAAGCTCACTTCAAGTCTCGCTCTTCCTTCGGATTACGATGAATTGAGTGGCAAATTGAAGTCTCTTTTCGTTTCTCGGGTTAGGCAGATACTTGATGGTGAGAGTGTGAAGAAATGGGAGAGGAAATTACATGTTGTGTTGGATGAAATTGAGAAAATTTCGAGTACATTAAAGAAGCCGCACCGATTATGTTTTGTGTATGACCTTCAGAAGAAGACGGAGGGGCTTAAGGTTGAAAAGGATTTGATTGAGAAGAGAATTATGGAGTTTAAGTCTGCTATGAATTGCATTCTTGCTCATCTTGAAAGGTTAGGGTCACAGGATTTTGGGGCCGAAGAAATCGAGGTTTTTAAGTTTTCGGATGTTGAGAATTGGAGCAGGATTCATTATTTGATCATGCGTGAATGTAGGAGGTTCGATGATGGACTTCCCATTTATGCTTTTCGGCAGGAAATTCTTTACCAAATCCATTCCCAGCAGGTATTCCTGGCCTTAGGAATTATGCAAATGTTTTTGAGAATTCTTTCATGTTTATTACGTCAATAAATAATGCTTACATCGAATTGTTATTGCATTGCCTAATGATGTATGTTTGGAAATTATCTTGACACCTTGAGAATACACAACATTACTCGGGATAAACATGATATGATATTTTAGTATATTTATTTAATGAGGATAGAATTGACACAAAAAGGAGCAGCAATTACCCTGAATTTGTGTGCATTACTAGCAAATAAGTAGAGAGTGAAGGAAGGATTCGGGGCCTTAGGCTGAGGAATTGACTAAATGTCATGGAACATGTTGTTGCTTATTGTGCCTCTTGTTTTTTTTGGGTACAAAATTGATACTGCAAAATATTTGTCTGTATATAACGCATATATATATATATATCTTTAATCAGTAACATGTAATTTGAGAGCACTCGGGGGGTAATTATTGATTTGTTTTGTCTGGTAATTTTTGTATTTACTCTGATTCGACCTCTATCCCTATTTATCTACTCAATTATGTAGCTCCAAAATCATTATTTCAATCCCTTCAAGTTTGCTGTTTGGAAGATCCTGCATCAGATATTGAATCCTTTATGTTGTTCTTGGAACCAAAAGAAAAATGAGTTTAATTCATTTCAATTGAATTCCTTTTCCTTTATTGTGAATTTTTATTTTTATTTTTATTTTTTTAAAACGTGGAATTTAAGAGAAAAATATGAAATTCAATTAAATTACATTTTTTGAAATAACCAAATGCTTTTAGAGTTTGATTCCAAAATTGTTATCTTAGCATTTGTAGAAAAATGATGTAGGTCTTTGAACCTCTATAGACTTCATTTTGAAATTCCTTCTTTTATTGCTGATTTACAACTCCCCCTTTTTTATTGAATTAGAATTAAATTCAATGGTTTCTTATTTCATCCAAGCTGCAAAAGTTGGCATTAGTTCATAACTCTTTTGAATTTCATTTGGTTCTGATCGAAACCTTAGATTATTGCCATGCTTAAGGATATTTTGTTCCAAGTATTCTAAATATTCTTGAATGTGGGTGAATCTCTAATGAAGTTGTGGGTCTATGTTTAGCTGCATATCAAATTGTGGTTCTCCTTCTAGATGCCAAAAGAAAAAAAGAATAAAGACTGTAAAATTTTTTTCATTAAGTATTAGAGAAATCTAACTCCACCATGGCTGATCTCATGACCAGGTAAATGAGGAGGATTGTGGTAGGTTGACAGTTAGTATAAAACTTCTGTCAAAATCAAAATAAGAAACAAATATAGAAAATTTGTTAGGGTGTTCACTTCTCAATGACATGCTGCACTAGATAGGGCCTCAGGGTGTTGCCCAGAAATGACGCGCCACATCGCCACCTAGATGTGTTGTCAAATAGGTAAGGGTTCTCGTATTTATGTGGATGGGTGCGGGTAAAGAAGTTAGTCTACGAAAATAAAATTCATCTGGCCACTTGGAACAGATGAGGTAGGAGATATAATGACTATAGGAAAGATTAATATTATGTGTCTTAAAAAAACTAAGTGAGTAGGGGAGAAGCATAGAGAAATAGTCTTATGGTCATAAGTGTATATTGGTAAGGATAAAACTAAGAACGTAGAAATAATTATCTATAAGTACTTACAAGAGTATATAGTGGATATCAAAAGGAAGAGAGATAGAATTTTATTTGTCAAGTTAGTTAGTGGAGAAGACGTAATCAATATAGTTAATGTTTATGCACCTCAAATAGGTGTAGATACAATTAATAAACAACAGTTTTGAGAAGGTTTAAATGAATTTATATAAGCCATATATAGTGGAAAGAAGTTATTTATCGGAAGAGGTCTAAATAGCCATATAGATGAGAATAATGAGGGATTTAAAGCGAATGAGGGGTATCATTTCAGAGTTTGCTATGACATTTGATTTAATAATCATAAACACTTTCATTAAAACAAGAAAGTCGTACATAGTTATATTACAGAAATGGGTCGAAGCCAGGCAAATATATTTTTTTCTCACTAGGAGGAACGATAGAATAACCGGTAGGGATTGCAAGATTATGTCATGGAAGAGTGTAGCAACTCAATGTAGAATTTTAGTTTTAGATGTGTGTATGCCTAAAAAGTAAAAGAAGGATTGCAAACTTATGGAGTCAAGAATATAGTGGTGAAAGTTAAAGAAAAAAAGGTGGTAACCTTTAGAGATAAATTAATTTAAATAGCTAACTGATTTGCTAATAATGATTTGGAAACCATATGGGTAAAAATGTCTAATAATATTAACAATTTAGGTAAAGAGATTTTTGGTGTATCTTGGAATTGGGTACTAATAGGCAAAGAGTCATAGTAGTGGAATGTGCAAATCCATGCTGTTATACGAATGAAATGAGAGTGTTATAGGAATTATATAAAAACTTCTAAAAATTAAGAATAGAGAAAAAAAAATTTACAGAATTGTCAAATTATGAGATATGAAGAGAAAAGATCTAAATGGTGTTAAGTATAATAAGAGTGAGACCAATAGTGTTCTTGTAAGAAATAAGAATATAAGAAAGTGTTTGAAAGATTATTTTAATAGCTTCTTTAATGTAGGATACCGGAGATATTGACGATATCGTGATATCTGTAGAAGAGATCAATAAGAATTTTAAATGCAAGATTCGTTCTCATGAAGTGAGTGAGGGTTTAAAGAAAATGAAAAATAAGAAAGTTTTAGGACCCGATGACATCGCTGTTGAGGTATAGAAGTGTTTGGGTAAAATGAAAATAGGAATATTGATGGATTTTTTAAACAAAAATTTAGCCAATCAAGAAAATGCCATAAGTATAGAGGGAGAATATAGTTGTATCATTATATAAGAATAAAGAAAATATATAAAATTATTTTAGTTATAGGGGGATCAAACTTATTAATCATACTATGAAGTTATAGGAGAGACTGATGGAGTATAAATTGAGATCGAAGGTAACTATATTTTAGAATCAATTTGGGTTTATGTTAGGATGATCTATTACCGAAGCCATTCGCTTGCTTAGACATTTGATGGAGACGTTTAGAGCATAAAAGAGAGATTTGCATATGGTATTTATTAACTTTGATAAGGCATACAATAGGATTTTAAGAGACATTGTGGTAGGTGTTGAAGAAGAAGGAAATCTTCTTGAAATACATTGATCTCATCAAGGATATGCACGAGAGAGCTATTACTAATGTAAAAATTTGCGGGGATAAAGTGATAGCTTCTGAATTAACGTTGGGGTTTACCAAGATTCGACATTAAGTCCCCTTCTTTTTGTAACAGTGATGGATAAAATTACGAAGAGTTTCCAAGATGAAGTACCATATGTATGCTTTTTTACAGATGATATAGTATGTGTTGATGAAATTAGGAAAGGAGTTAGTGCTAAATTAGAGTTATGGAGGGACACACTAGAATTCAGACAATTTAGATTGAGTCGTTAAAAAATGAGTATATGAGATATACATTTGTTGACAGTGATTAGAATGATAGAGAAATGATTAACTTAAAAAGACAGGATGTATCAAATAGTGAATGTTTTAGATATTTTGGGTCTATCATTCAAAGCGATGGCAACATATGTGGGGATATGAATTATAGGATCCAAGCGGATAGAATGAAATAGAGAAGTGCATTTGGAATTTTTTGTGATCGCACGATATCATCATAGTTGAAGGGAAAGTTATATAGAATCGCAGTAAGATCTGCATTATTGTCTAGTATCGAATGTTGTATCATTTAACAATGATAAGAGCATAAAATGTCTATCGTCAAAAAGAGAATGTTTAGATTGATGTGTAGTAAAAGTAGAAATGATAGGATTAGAAATGAAGAGACACATACTAAGTTGAGAGTGAGTTCAATTGTAGATAAGATCAAAGGGTATCGTTTAAAATGATTTGGATATGTACAATAAAGATCTAAAGATGCACCGTTAGGAGGAGTGAGAACTTAAATGTAGGAAATTTTGATAGCGTTTGGTTCACACTCAGGAATTGGAATTGAAATAAAAAACTTTAGAAATCAGAATTGGAATCAAGTTTCGATTTTAACTGTTGGGTTCAAATTCTGGAATGGATATGATTATCATTGTTGATTATTGATTTGTATATTTTTCGGAATGTAAATCATATAATTATTAATTTTGTTCTTAATAAAAAATATTTTAAAATTAATATTTTTTAAATTTTATTTTATTTTCTAAAATTAAAACTATAATTATCATTTGTTTTATTTTCTTTAATTTTATTTTATTTTTTAAAATTAAAATTAAAACTAAAATTAAAATATGTTTTAAAATATTTTAAAATTAAAATTAAAAAATGCTTTCTAAACTCTTTCGTGAAGCTTCCTTAGCCTTTCTCTGTGTAACTCCACACAATGGTTAAAAATGTTTTCTCTGTGAAACTCCTTCATGAAGCTTCCTCAACTCCTTTGTCAGGCCCTCTCTCTTTCTCTACATCCACAACGACGCCCACTCCTCCGATCTCCTCTAGGCTAAGGGCACCATCCCCATGGATTGAAGGGCAAGTTGCCGTTGATTGAATAGAAGTTGCTGACCGAAAAGTTGGATGCAAGTTATTCATAAAGATGTGAGTGTTAAGGGTATAGTTGAGGGGATGACTTTAGATTCGAATGAGTGGCATAGAACACGTGCATCATCATTATTATATTGATAATTTATTTTTATTTCTCTCATTTTGTTATTTTTATTTTTATTTTTTAGTGTTCTCTATTTTGTTTTCGAATTTTAATTTTATGTTTTTATTTTTCTCTCCTATATTGGTATATTAAATAGCTGACTCCAAAATTTAGGACTAACATTCAGTTTGTTGTTATTGTCTGGTTTTTATTTTTATTTTTTTTAGTTTTATTTTTGCTATTTTTACTTTCAAAGTTTAATTTTCTGTTTTTTTCCCCTCTATATTGGTCTTTCAAACGGTTGATCCTAATATTTGAGATTAAGCCTCAATTTTTTTTTTTTTGTAGATACTGGGACTTAAACTCGAGTCTATTACAACGGGGGAGGAGGAAGATGCCAGTTGAGCCAAAGTTCATTGGCAGATTAAGCCTCAATTTGTTGTTATTGTATTAGTGAAACCTATTGGAGTCCAATTAGAGGGAGTAGAATTGGAGTTTTCCCTAAAATTTCATGCCAATATTTAGCAAAAGCATCAATTGCTTGATCTTTGCCGTTGTAAATTAACATGATTTGTGCTGTGATAGCATAAGAGAAAGAGTTGAGTTTACTTGTTTAGTTCACGTGAACTTCACATTCATTTGGGCTTCTCACCTATGAAAATATTCACCTCATGACATTGTCACCTCCACAAACACCTAGAAGTCCACAGTTCTGCATGCTGAATGCTATATGGTCATCTAGTAAATTTGTTTAGGTGACCATGAGTTGGCTCCCGTTAATCTTGAATTTACTTTTACAGCTGTTCCATCCTGACTCCTTCAAAGAAGTCCAATGGAAATGGAGATCCCACCATTTCCCTCTATATTTGTTAACTTACACTAGGGATTCTCTTGTTATAGGGCCAATGTTGAGCATAACTATAAAACAAGCTGAGAGAAGGAGAAGAAAGCCTAGGCTAGGCAAGTGTCCTTGGTTTTACTCTTAAGAAGTGCAAACATGTATGGGTATAATATTTCACATGATATGCATACTAATGGTGGTACGATGAAGTTCCGTAAGTGGTTTGAATGTATTAATACATTTATAATGATGAAATTTTTCTAGAAGGCTTATTTATAAATAAGCTTAGTTCAACAATTCAGTATGAAATCTATGAAAGTGGATGCTAATGAGACATTATAAGCCTGCATAGCAATTGATTTGCTCCATTAATGTGTTATATTACCAATGAATAAATGGAAAGAATTGTATGTGCTTTTAGCTAATTTAATTGTCACATAAGGTGGGGTGGTTGATACTATTCGTCTGATTGGTAAAGGGAAGGGAAATAAGATATAAGAAAAAATTCCAGGAGAGAGTGATGGTTTCTAACTCCCTCTCTCTCTCTCTCTCTCACACACACACACACACTATTTTCCCCTTCTTTCCACTTTTGGCACCAGGTAGGTATGCTGCTTTTTTCTTCTTTTATTCCTAGCTTCTATTTCTTTCCTTCCTTCCCGTGCCTACTCTCAAGATGATGCCTTATTGTTTCTTACTTGCAATTTATCCCTGAATGCTTGGATATAATTAAGAATCCTCATATTTAAAGTTATCTCATGGTTGTCTATTTCTTATATGGTCCATCATTTCTATTTAGGGGTTTGTTTAGGGGAGATTGGTTTTGGTGAGGATTGGAGCAACATATTTCATCACATCTAAGAAAATACTTTCATTGACCCGGGGGAGGGGGTGGGCCGGCAGGAGCCATGGTCACCCCCAACATTTTTAAGTTGTCTGTGTTTCTTTTAAGGCATGGCCCATGTAGAGGGGAATATGAAAAGTCAAATTCTAAAGTGCAATGTGTAGTGCCCTTTGAGCTTTTGTTGCTCTGTGTGTTGTTTGGGCCTAGTGCCTTCACTTAGTCCCCAAAAAAAGTCAAATTCTCATGAGAAATTTTTAAATACTGTTTTTTTAAGGTATGACCCATTAATTAATAGGACCGATAGATATGAGTATTAAATAGGAGCGCCCCCGAATTAAAAAAGTGCTAATTTAATATTCTAATGCCCCTTCAATTTATTAATTTAGCTTCCCTTTCTTTTTATCTTTATTATTATTTTTTTTATTATGTATCTTATTTTCAAAAATTTTCAACTACTAGAATTAATTTTAAGAAAATCCGTAATTGTAGGTCAAATCTTTTTCTTTTTTATTTCTTTCTTCCGATTGACCCTTCCCATCTCTTATATCTTTGTCTCGTAAAATCGAAATCAAATGCAAAATTTACATGAATTTTGAATCTTACTCTTGAAACTTTAAGCCATCAAGTTTGTTTGTAAATTTGCACAAACTGTGAATATTTTCATAGTTGAATGCTAGATTTTTTTCTTTTTTTTTTGGTTTAATTATTATTGGGAAAGATTGACAACAATTGATTAGTTTATCACTAAACGTTGTCATGACTAAACTCAACAAAATGGAATATGGGTTCTTGAAAAATCTTCTAGCTGTATATAAGAGGGAAGTCGATGAAATGTTCAATATTGATATAATAATAGACAATTTTCGTATTATGAAAAATCAAAGAGTTCAATTTAAATAAAATTTTTATCGCTTTGTTTAATATTTTTCATTCTAAGTTTTTGATATTTCCTCTATCCTTAATAGT
Organism: Dillenia turbinata; assembly: GCA_037126225.1. Classification (NCBI taxonomy): domain Eukaryota; kingdom Viridiplantae; phylum Streptophyta; class Magnoliopsida; order Dilleniales; family Dilleniaceae; genus Dillenia; species Dillenia turbinata. The sequence goes on from JBAMMX010000017.1 coordinate 11,774,885, forward strand.
GTGACCTCTTTTTTGAAATCTTCTTTCTTTAGCCCCTCCATGTGATTTTTTTTTTCTTTTTATCAAATATTCATTAAGGAAGTTAAGTTGAATTTTCTATGATCGAAAAGATTACCCATCATCCTTTTCTTTTAGTTTTCCTCTTCCCCTGGTCACATGTTGAATACAAGGCAATGTCTTCTTTCCTTGGTTCAAGTTTGGCCTTTTTTTTGGGGGGGGTGTTCAGCATTTGCTGATTATCCTAAGTATTCATTCTGTAAGAAAAGACGTCTTTTAGGAACTAGAGATATATGTTTTCACCTGTTCAACACAATATTTCTATGCTTTTGGCATACAACACATGGTTTAAATGATCTTACGTGAATGAAGAAGTATCCAATGGACTGGTGAGCCATATACAATGAGTTGGAACTGGTTGGTGGTGATAGAGTCTGGATTGTGGCAGAACAAATGTCTAACAGGTGCATGAATAGCTGTCGATGCCATCTTTTCCTTTAATAAATTTTATGAGCTAATACTTGGTGTCTTGTACATTTTGTTATGCAAGAGATCCACCACTAAAACCACTCTCAAAAGTCCCTTGCCCTCTCTTTTGGTTTTCTTTTTCTCAGTCATATGTTGAATATGGGGCATTGGCTTTGCTTGGTTTTCATTTGTTTGTTTGTTTGTTTTTGTTTTTGTTAGGCATTTGCTGATTGTTCTTCCTATTCATCCTGTAAGGGCAAACCTATTGCAGGAACCAGAATATTTATTTATTTGTCCAACATAACTTTCCTATGCTTTTGAATAAAAAACATGGTTGAATGATTTCACGTGAATAAAGATGCGCCGAATGGGCTGTGAGCCATCTACTATGAGTTGGAATGGGATGGTGGTAATTAGACTTTAGATTCTGATAGAACAAATGTCAAACTAGCACATGAATATTCCATGGTGGCATCTTTTGCTTAACCAATGATATGCTCTTATACGGGGTGCCTTGTACACTTTGGTGTATGAGGGATGTACCACTGAAACAGTGCTTCTGGTATTCAGTTTAACGACCAGTGCTTTCTTGTCTTTACTTCCTTTCTTGTTTGACATTAGGATACCTGAGTTTTTTTACTGTATTTGGCTTCTAATCTCTCATCTGGTTATTCTTTGCTACAGATAATGGTGTTGATTGGAGAGACTGGTTCTGGAAAAAGCACACAGGTGGTTCAGTTACTTGCTGATTCAGGAGTAGCTGCTTGTGAGTCCATTGTATGCACCCAGCCTAGAAAAATTGCTGCCATTTCATTGGCTCATAGGGTTGGGGAAGAAAGTAGAGGGTGTTATGAGAATAACTCGGTTGTCTGTTGTCCCTTATATGCAACTGCTCAATGCTCATATTCAAAGATAACATATATGACTGACCACTGCTTACTGCAGCACTACATGAATGATAAGGACCTGACTGGGATATCATGCATCGTTGTTGATGAGGCTCATGAAAGAAGCTTGAACACTGACCTTCTTTTGGCAATGGTTAAAGGTCTACTTTGTCGGAGGCCTGATTTAAGGCTTATCATAATGTCAGCTACAGCTGATGCAAACCAGCTTTCTGATTACTTTTTTGGTTGTCAAACATTTCATGTCATGGGTCGAAACTTCCCAGTTGAGATCAAGTATGTTTCATATGTAGCGGAAGTTGCTTGTGCCTCCCCAAAACCATCTAATGCTGCTGTTGCATCTTATGTCAATGATGTGGTTAGGATGACCATTGAAATCCATAGAACTGAGGGTGAAGGGGCCATTCTAGCCTTCTTAACCTCTCAAGCTGAAGTTGAATGGGCATGTGATAACTTTAAATCTCCATCTGCAAAAGTATTGCCCTTGCATGGAAAACTTTCTTTTGAAGAGCAGTTTCTTGTATTTCAAGACTACCCTGGGAAGAGAAAAATCATTTTTGCTACAAATGTTGCGGAAACATCCTTGACGATCCAAGGGGTCAAGTATGTGGTTGATTCAGGAATGGTTAAAGAAAGCAAGTTTGAACCTGGATCTGGAATGAATATTCTCAAAGTTTGCAGGATCAGCAAGAGCTCTGCTAATCAACGAGCGGGCCGTGCTGGAAGGACTGCACCTGGAATATGTTATAGGTTATATTCTGAGGATGACTTTGCAATGATGCCTATCCAACAGGAACCTGAGATTCGTAGAGTTCACCTTGGCATTGCAGTTCTGAGGATTCTGGCTTTGGGTATCAAGAATGCGCGGGATTTTGATTTCGTTGATGCACCTAGTGCTAAAGCTATTGAAATTGCTATTAGGAATCTAATTCAGTTGGGAGCTGTAAAATTGGAAAATAATGCCCTCGAATTAACCGATGATGGTCGGCTTTTGGTTAGATTGGGCATTGAGCCAAAGCTTGGTAGACTTATTATTGACTGCTACCATTCTCGTTTGGGTAAAGAAGGTGTTGTTCTTGCTGCTGTTACAGCGAATGCCAGCAGCATATTTTGCAGAGTTGGTAATTTTGATGACAAACTAAAATCTGATCGCCTTAAGGTGCAGTTTTGCCATTCTAATGGTGACCTTTTTACTTTGCTCTCTGTTTATAGGGAATGGGAGAGCAATCCACCAGAGAAGAGAAATAACTGGTGTTGGGAAAATAGCATCAATGCAAAGTCCATGCGGAGATGCAAAGAAACTGTGTTGGAATTAGAAAATTGTCTCAAATCTGAGCTACATGTTATCATTACAAGTTACTGGCTTTGGAACCCACATGTGCCCAGTGATTATGACAGAATTCTTAAAAGGGCTATACTCTCTTCCTTTTCAGAAAATGTTGCCATGTACTCGGGATATGATCAACTTGGTTATGAAGTAGCATTAACTGGACAACATGTTTTGCTCCATCCTTCTTGTTCTTTGCTCATGTTTGGTCAGAAGCCTACTTGGGTAGTTTTCGGGGAGCTCCTATCAGTAGCTAATCCTTATTTGGTCTGTGTTACTGCTTTTGATTTTGAATCACTGTCTTCTCTTTGCCCTCCACCTTTATTTGATGCGTTGAAGATGGAAGGCCGGAAACTTGCAGTGAAGATATTGACAGGTTTTGGTGGTACTTTCTTGAAAAAGTTCTGTGGGAAATCCAACAATAATCTTCTTCGTCTTGTAACTCGTATACAGAATGATTGTATGGATGAAAGGATTGGCATTGAAGTCAGTGTGGATGATAACGAGATAAGGATATTTGGTCCTTCACAAGACTTGGATGAGGTTGTTGGCTTTGTGAACAATGTGCTAGCATTTGAAAGGAAGTGGTTACAGAATGAATGCCTTGAGAAATGTCTTTATCTTGGAGGATCTGGTGTTTCTCCTCCTACTGCACTCTTTGGAGTTGGTGCTGAAATAAGGCATTTGGAGCTTGAGAGGAGGTGTTTGATTGTTGACGTATTTCATGCGGATGCAGGAAATGTGGATGACAAGGAGCTCTTAATGCTCTTTGAGAAGCATGCATCTGGTGTGTGTTCTGTGCACAAGTTCACAGGTGGTGGGCAGGATTCTGAGGACAAGGAAAAGTGGGGCAGGATAACATTTCTTACTCCTGATGCTGCCTCTAAAGCTGCTGAGTTGAATGGTGCCGAGTTTAATGGCTCTGTGCTGAGGGTCGTTCCTTCACAGTCATTCTTTCGAAGTGATAGAAGGATGTTCTCGTTCCCTGCTGTCAAAGCCAGAGTATGTTGGCCCCGTCGACCAAGTAGGGGGTTTGGGGTCATCAAATGTGAAAGCCAAGATCGGGATTTCATGCTCGGTAGACTCTGTAATCTGGTGATTGGTGGAAAGCTTGTCAGGTGTGAAGTGAGCCGAAAGTACATGGATTCTATGGTGATAAATGGGCTGGATAGAGAAACTTCTGAGGAGGAAGTTCTGGAGGTATTGAGGGGCGTTACAAACAGAAAGATCTTGGACTTTTTCCTTGTGAGAGGTGAAGCTGTTGAAAATCTCCCTTGTGCAGTATATGAGGAAGCTCTTCTGAAGGAACTTTCTCCATTTATGCCTAAAAGGAGCCCTCAAAGTAATATCTGCACTGTCCAAGTCTTCCACCCTGAACCAAAGGATACGTACATGAGAGCACTATTCACATTTGATGGCAGACTACATTTGGAGGCAGCAAAGGCATTGCAGGAACTTGAAGGGAAAGTGTTACCTGGATGTCTTCCATGGCAAAAGGTTAAATGCCAGCAGCTATTTCACAGCATTGTATCTTGTTCTGCCCCGGTCTATTTTGTAATAAAGACAGAACTGGATATCTTGCTTGCAAGGTTCAGGTGCCGAAAAGGTTATATTCTTTTCTTTTATCATCACTTTTTAGGCATTTTTGTTCTTTTTTATATGGACAAACACACACAATACATTTGTTGATATAATGAGGAGATACAGAATCTATAGCAGAAGGGAAGGTATACTTTAATCTTCCCTTTTACATCAAACACTTGAACTGAAGGAATTGTTTCAATGTGGCCTGTGTGGAAATCAAATTTTGAACTCCTGGGTTTTTTTGCCCTTTGTGTTACTACACAGGCATATTGCACTTTGAAAAGTGTAATTTTGTTGGTTATTGACTCTATATAAGTAATGAATGCTTAGTTAAGAGTGCTAATAGTTTGGAGATAGAACCTTGATATGAGCTTTAATACAGGATCTAGTCGATGGATACCCTGCAGGGAATTCCTCTCTTCCCGTGCTAGAGTTTTTCCCTCTCTTAGACCCTATTTTTATTGGCTGAAAACTTGTTCCCTAACATCTCTCACCACACTTCTTTAAGAGAAATTAGACTTACCTCTTTATTAATGATACCCCCTTTAAATAGGGAAAACTAGAGATTACAAATAGAAGTGTTACTAAAAATAAATTCCAATGAAAATTACTATTTTAAAAGATTTTCCAAGAATAAAATAACTATTAAAAAGATTACTATAAAATAAAATAAAAAAGTTACTAATTTTTTTTTTGGAATCCTTCATTCTTCTTAATTTCTAAATATTTTTCTAGAGTACTTGTTTCCAATAAATGCATCATGCATATCATTACTCCCCTCCTGGACAAAAAACTTGTCCTCAAGCTTGATCTCAGGGTAATTTCTCTCAAAGTCTTCCCGAGATTCCCAAGAAGCCTCTTCCTTAGGGAGTCCCTGCCATTGCACCACCAATAACTCCCATTTTCCCCTGTTGAGCCTAGCATGTGTAATTGCTTCGGGCTCAAGTTTTGATTTGCCCTCCAACAATGGAGGAATAGGGACTAGAGTTGCTGGAGGCTATCCCTTGTACTCCTTTAACTACACATGCACCACATCATGAATTTTGCTGCCCGACGGTAAGGCTAAACGATAGGCTACCTTGCCAATTTGTTCGGCCACCTGAAAAGGTCCGAAATATTTAGGTGCTAGTTTGGTAGAGTCCCTACGGACCACTGACAGTTGCCTATAGGGTTGTAATTTCAACCACACCCATGCCCCTTTCGAAAATGAGAGCTCATGATGGTGAAGGTCGTGTGCTTGCTTCATTCTTGCCTGTGCCTGAGCTAACCGTCCCCTTAACTCAGCCAACACTTCATCCCTTTCCAAAAGAGCTTGATCTAACACATCCAGTTTTGTAGTTCCACGATCATAAGACAACAGACGTGGAGGATCACGTCCATACACCACACGGAATGGTGTAACTTGCAATGAGGAATGGAATGATGTATTATAACAAAATTCTGCCCAAGGAATCCATTCCACCCAACTTCGCGGTCGATCTCCCACAAATCATCTTAAGTACATCTCAATTGTTCTGTTCACCACCTCTGTCTACCCATCCGATTGAGGATGGTATGCAGATGAGCAAGCCAATTTTGTCCCACATAATTTAAACAACTCCCCCAAAAGTACTCGTAAAAACTGTCTCTATCACTCACAATTGACTCTGGAAGTCCATGCAATCTGAAAATTCTGTCGAAGAACACATGAGCCACAGAGACTGCTGTATAGGGATGTGCAATGGGAGTAAAGTGAGCCATTTTAGAAAACCTGTTGACCACCACAAATAGGACAGATTTGCCCCCCACCTTAGGTAATCCATCAATGAAATCCATTGAAATATCAGCCCAAATTTGGATGGGGATTGCCAAGGGCTGCATCAAACTTGCAGCGTGCAGATTCTCCCATTTATTTTGTTGACAAATCCTACATTGTTGCACAAATTCTGTCACCATCCTCTTCATGCCCTCCGAGTAAAAATCAGCCTTGACTCTGTGCAATGATTTCTGAATGCCCTCATGGGCAGTGTTATGAATTCCAGCGAGGACCGTTGGAATCAGGGCTGAATCCAAGGGTAAATAAACCTTGCCCTTATACAAGATAAGTCCCTCTCAGACTGTCCAGTTAGCCCTGCCTTCCCTACTTCCGTTTGTTGTCGCAACTCCTGGAGTTTTGTCTTTGTTGCAATTTCCTCCCTTATTGCATCAAATAGTGCTAGCGGTGGTTGAGAAATTGCACATAGAAGCCCTGCAGTCTGCTCTCCTCGTCGGGATAAAGCATCTGCAACTCTATTTAGAGAGCCAGCCTTATACTCTACCTTGAAATCAAACCTCATCAATTTACTCACCCAATGTTGTTGTGGGGAGGTAGACAAACGCTGTTCCAGCAGGTATTTCAAGTTGAAATGGTCTGTTCGAATGGTGAATGACCTTCCTCACAAGTATGGCCGCCAATGTTGTACTGCCTTTGCCAACCCAATCAATTCCCTCTCGTAGGCTAGCAATTTGTTGTGTCTCCCCCCGATTCTCCTACTAAAGAATGCAATGGGGTGCCCCTGCTGATGTAGAACAGCTCCAATCCCTTTCCCAGAGGCGTCACATCCCACCACAAATTCTTCATTGAAATTAGGTAGTTGCAGCACTGGGGATTCAGTTAAGGCTCTTTTTAATGAGTCAGGCCTTACCAGCGCTTTCATTCCATAGAAAAGAGTTCTTTTTAAATAAATCTGTCAATGGTGCAGCTAACTCCCCATAGCCTTTGATAAATCTTCTATAATACCCTGCCAAACCCAGGAATCCACGAAGTTCTGTAACTGAGTGAGGGGTTGGCCAATCAATGATTGCTTGAACCTTTGAGGGATCAACAGAGACATTTGCTCCATGAACAATGTGTCCCAAGTATGCCACTTGAGTCTCCCCAAAGATGTACTTGGATTTCTTTACAAATAACCGGTGAGCACGCAATAAATATAGAACAACACGTAGGTGGTAAAGATGTTCAACCCATGTCTTAATATATATCAATATGTCAAAAAAAAACCAGAATAAACCTACATATGGCCGGAAGATTTCATTCATCAAGGCTTGAAAGGTTGATGGAGCATTAGTGAGGCCGAATGGCATCACTAAAAATTCAAAATGATCATGATGGGTACGAAATGCAGTCTTCTCCACCGTTGCCTTATCCATCCGGACCTGGTGATAGCCGGACTTCAAATCTAGCTTGGAGAAATACTTTGCTCCATGTAGCTCATCGAACAACTCCTCCACCATCGGAATAGGGAACTTGTCCTTTACTGTCTTGGCATTTAACTCCCTATAATCTACACAAAATCTCCAGGACCCATTCTGCTTAGGAACAAGCAGCACAGGGGAGAAGGGGGATCGGCTTGGCCTAATGATGTCTCGAGCCATCATCTCCTCACATTGTCGCTCTATCTCATCCTTTTGTCGATGGGGATATCTATATGGTCTAACCACCACTGGTGTTGTTCTGGGAAGAAGTGTGATTGTGTGATCACATTCACGGGCCGGAGGTAGCTCAGTCGGTTCTCGAAATAAGTCTGAGAATTTGAGTAGTAACTTTTTGAACTCAACTGAGGGAGAAAAGGCCCATTGCAGGTGATAAACTCCTCTCTTTCTCCGGACTTTGTCCCTGCCACCTAACTTGTTTTCCTCCGAGATTGAAACTCATAGTTAAATCAGCAAAATTCCACACAATAGGTCCCAATGTTCACAACCATTTAACCTCCAAAACAACATCAAATCCTTCTAAAGGAATAACATATAAATCAGTGAAAAAGTTATCAACAGTAACCTGGAATGAAACAATGTCGCACCTGCCACAACTGGGAACCTTCTCACCATTGGCCACTGATACTTGCAGTCCTGGCTTGTGTTTGATCATGAGACCAAGTCGTTTTGCAGCTGCAGCACTAATAAAGTTGTGGGTGCTTCCTGAATCTATTAGTACCCATATAGGATTACCTTTAATCGGCATTTTAAGGTGCATAGTTGGTGAGTTCCTTGCCCCTGTAATAGCATGCAATGATATCTCAAGTTCTCTTGGCTCCCCCTCATCCTCCTCTTCGGACTCTGCCAATTCTACCCAAAACAGTTTCTTGCATCTATGCCCTCGGGAAAATGCTTCATCACGGTTGGAGCAAAGTCCTTTTGCCCTTCTTTCATACCATCTCTGTTTTGGTGAGCTTCTTAAAGAAGGGGGTGGTACTCACGGTATTTGTTATCACCCCAGCAGTTCCCTTCTTTGCAGCAGTCCTATCGGGGGTTATTTTGGGGTTGTTCCACATAGGTGTTGTCCTGCGATTCCCTCCTAACATAGACCGATTGTTTTTTTGTTTTCTTTCGTTTGTGCGAGCCAAATTCAACGCAGCCCCCAAGCTTTGTGGTTGCTGTAATTCCACATCCAACCGCAACCCTTTTAGGAGCCTAGCCGTGAATAGGCTGACTTGCTGTTTCGTGGAGAGTTCTGAAGTGCGAGCTAGCAAGGACTGAAACTCCCTTTGATACTCCTCTACTGTCCCTGCCTGTTTTAAATTGGCTAACTCGCCAAGGGGATTGAGGCTCAAGGGAGGGCCGAATCTCAAGTGGCACTCTTCAGTAAATGTCTCCCAGTCCATGACCCTTCCCTCTTGCTTAATCTTGAAAAACCATAGTTGGGCTTCCCCCTTAAGGTGGAATGCTGCCAGCCCAACTTTTTCCCTTGTGAGTGTTCCTTGATTTTCAAAAAATTGTTCATATTGATGGATCCAAATTAGGGAATCTTCAGTCCCATCATATGATGGGAATTCTAGTTTAGAGAACCTGGGAATAGCAGTCCCTCCTTCGTGCCGAACGCTTCGCTCCTCCCTGTGATCTGTAAGGGTACGACTACTGCTCCCTCCCTCCTGGACGTTGTTGAGCCCCTCTAGTTTTCGCAAAACACCCTCCATCTGCGAGCTCAGCATTGTTTGCTGATGCTGGAGCTCCTCCACCTTGGATAGCCGTTGCTCTTTTTGTTGCTCCATTCGTTGCTCGAAATCCCTCATGAATCTCTCCATCTGGTTAAACCATTCTGTAGAGTTTTCCATGATGGTTGGCTCTGATACCAAATTGATATGAGCCCTAATACAGGATCTAGTCGATGGATACCCTGCAGGGAATTCCTCTCTTCCCTTGCTAGAGTTTTTCCCTATCTTAGACCCTATTTTTAATGGTTGGAAACTTGTTGCCTAACAAGTCTCTCACCATACTTCTTTAAGAGAAATTAGACTTACCTCTTTATTAATGATACCCCTTTAAATAGGGAAAATTAGAGGTTACAAATAGAAGTGTTACTAAAAATAAATTCCAATGAAAACTACTATTTTAAAAGACTTTCCAAGAATAAAATAACTACTAAAAAGATTACTATAAACTAAAATAAGAAAGTTACTAATTTTTTCTAGAATCTTTCATTCTTCTTAATTTCTAAATATTTTTCTAGAGTACTTGTTTCCAATAAATGCATCATGCATATCAAACCTCTCTTCATCAACTTGGCAGCCTGGACATATCATGAATTCCCAGTGTTTGAGAAACAGTGAGTTGTTGTCCAAAAAAGCTTTACATAAATTTAAATGCTTGTTTGGCTCAATTTAGGTCTTAAATTAATAAATTAAATGATCAATTTGAATGATCTGAGAGTTTGGCACAATTTAGGTCCTCTGTCTGTTATGTAACCCTGACTCAAAACTTTTTAGCAGTACCTTTGGCACCTTGAAATGGCTTTATCCTATAATAAGGTAAAATGTAGTTTCTTAATGAAATATATTCTTGGGGTAAAATGATATCAGATGGTTGATTTCTGAATGGGTGTTGGCTCAGATGGTAAGGGAGTTTGCTCCTCTCCTTAGTCTTGAGTTTGACTCTGTTTGGAGGCAGTGGAATGAAATTCCCATGAATTCGCTAGGCCCAGGATAGATAGGGCTGCTTTGTCTGATCTGGGGAGGGGACTGCTGATGCTAACGATGGAAATTTTCCCCCAAATCCAAATAAAGAATGAAAAGAAGTTTTAACATTGTTGTTTAGTTGTATCTGATCTACTTCTTTAGATGTCATATATGTCATATCCAATTTGACAGCATTCCAAGTTTTTCATCCCAATATTTTTGTAGATTCTCTTATAACTGTAATATGTAAACCATTTTGCCTTATTAACTAAATCCCTTATAAGTATTTGCATCCTTACATCTAGGTGTCTTGACCTTTCGAAAATAACAGTCAGTTTAGGATAGAAAAACAAATTTGGCCCCTTAATCTGGAGCAGAAAGAAAGAGCAAAAGGCTTAAATGCAGTTCTGATTCTATCATTCTGCAGTGATTTGGATTTGTATCTTATTCTGGTTGGATCTTAGCCAAATTGGTCTGTGATATGTGGACGATTTTTGGTTGAACTAGAGACATAGCTTTGGTTATTAGAACTGATATTTTGCAGTAGAGTCAAGTATTCATTTGTTGAATATAGTATTTTCTAGATATCAGAGAATCTACTTGGAAATACATTTTGATGGTTCCATCTGAGTTCTACAGCTAGAACTCCATTATATGTTTATGTTTGGCAATATTGTTAGCATCTTTTCATGGGGTCTCAATCATGTGTTACTTGTCTTATTGACAGGTGCAGAATGCACTTTAAGGAGGAACGAGAATGGTTCTTTTCATGTGAAGATTTCAGCCAATGCTACGAGAACTGTGGCAGAGCTGAGAGGACCTTTGGAGCAACTTATGCAAGGGAAGATCTTAGATAGTTCCAGCCTAACTCCAACCATTCTACAGCATCTTTTCAACAGAGACGGCATCATGCTTATGAAATCACTTCAGCGAGAGACAGGAACCTACATTCTCTTTGACAGGCATAGCCTTAATGTGAGGATTTTTGGCCCAGAAGGCAAGGTTGCTGCAGCAGGGAAGAAGTTAGAAGAAGCACTTCTAAGCCTCCACGAGAACAACCAACTAGAAATTCATCTTCGAGGGAACGGTCAGCCTCCTGACCTGATGAAAGAAGTTGTTAAGAAGTTTGGCCCAGACCTTGAGGGCCTCAAGGAGAAGGTACCTGAGGCTGACTTTTCACTAAATACTCGACGACACATCATCTCCATTCATGGTACTAAAGAAATGAAGCAAAAGGTACAAGACATGATTGATGAGATTGCACAGTCAAGTGGGCAAATGGCTGAGAAGCATGACGATGAAGCTGCCTGCCCTATTTGCTTGTGCGAAGTGGATGACGGTTACCGGCTTGAAGCTTGTGGGCATGTGTTCTGTCGGGTATGTCTACTGGAACAGTGTGAATCTTCTATAAAAAGCCAGGACAGTTTCCCAATCTGCTGTGCCAGCGAGAAGTGCCGAGTTCCAATATTTCTCACTGACTTCCGGTCCTTGTTGCCAGGTGACAAATTGGAAGAAGTGTTTAGGTCTGCCTTGGGGGCTTTCATTGCCAGAAGTGAGGGCACTTTTAGATTTTGCCCTTCTCCAGACTGCCCCTCGGTATACAAAGTGGCAGATTCTGGAGCAGCTGGTGAACCATTTTTCTGTGGGGCTTGCCATGTTGAAACATGCACACGGTGTCACTTGGAGTGTCATCCGTATCTGTCGTGTGAAAAGTATCGCGAGTTCAAGGATGATCCAGATTCATCTCTCAAGGATTGGTGCAAAGATAAAGATAATGTCAGGGATTGCCCTGTCTGTGGGCATGTTATTGAAAAGATTGACGGTTGCAATCATATCGAGTGTAGGTGTGGGAGACACATTTGCTGGGTCTGTTTGGATTACTTCAAGACAAGTGATGACTGCTACAGCCATTTGCGGTCCATACATCAAGCCATTGCATGAATGCGTAAGGAAGCTGGTTTATGTATGTAAATAACACCATGCTCTCTAGTATGTTAGGGTATACATACCTTTAGCCCAGTACCAAGTCATGGTAAATGAGATGTATATATTTAGGAAAGTGCTATTTATTTAGAGGGTGCATGATTGGCCAAATTGTGATGGCCCTAGTGTATTTCTCATAAGTTTGGAGCGTCTGGACTAATTGCAGGAATTCTGTAAACTTGTTTCGTTTTGCTTTCCTTCCATTGGGCTCTCTCTCTCAATGGGGGTTTTTTTTTTTTTTTTTTTATTTTTCTGCTGCTTTGTAAAGAGGTTGGTGGAGGCAACTATTTTTGTTATTCCCTTCTCAGTGTTGCGTAATGGTCTCCACTGTTGAAAATATGCTTTTGTCACGACTCATTACATCATTTAATTCACATCGAGATTTGAATTTTCATATGGTCTAAAGCTACAATTATATTAGGGTTGGCTTGAATTTACAAGGGGTAGAGTTGGTGACATACAAAACATCCTCGGATTTTCTGCCGATGAAGGGGCGAAATACATCAGAACTAAAACATGTATCTGCAGCCAAAGGCAAAGCCAACACCAGCAACCCCAAAACAAAGTGCCAAAGCCACAAGAAGGGTCACATTTCCCAACTCACCATTCTCTTCCTCTGATCTCTTCTTCCTCACCTTTTTTGCTCCGACGCTACCACAACTAGAAGAATCCTTTCCTCTCTGTGATTGCAAAACTAAGACTTGAAGCTCAAGCAATCTCATCCATTGCCTATGAGCAAACAAATGTGAAGACTCTTTCAGCAGTGCATGGGCAACATAATCTCTCTCCTTAGCCATCTCTTCTCTCCTCCTCTCTGCCTCTCTGGCTCTCGTCTGTGACAGCCTTAATGCCTTGAAAATCTCCAACTTCTCATTTTCATCGCCATTTTCAGACATCGAAAACTCCTCATCATTCTTCTTGTCTTCTTGACCCATTATGCCACATACCCTCCTCATGCATTCAATCACTGTTTCATCAGATCCTGCAAAGACCTTAATCGGTGGTGGCAGATCGCAGTTCTGAATCAGATCAGCACCTGGTTTCGGAGAAACCGACAGACCCATCACCATTTCATTCCCTTCTACCGTCCTAGAATTCAAATTCTTCTTCTTCTTCATCATCGACATTGATATTCGTGCAAGAAACCTTATTTCTTCTATCCCTCCTAGGTTTAATAATAATAGAACACGACAGACAACCTTCTGTTTTTTCTTTCTTGTTAATTAATCCGAAAACGAAGTCATGAGAATCCATAAAAGAAAGTTTTCAGCATAAGACGTGGAAGGAAGAGAAGTTGGTGGTGGGTGGTGCATCAGTTTTAGATTTGTTGAAAGAAAATGGCTTAGTTAGAGGGGTTGAGATTGACGCTGTCCGCAAGAAATGGAGTATATGGTCCGCAAGAAATGGAGTATATGGCAATAGGATTGCAACTTCCAAGTCATTGCTTAAAGTGGGAAAATTATGCCAACCAAATTGTCCACTACGCCTCTTCTATGTCAGCAAAAAGAATTGGACTACACACACACACACACACACACACGAAATCATTGCTATTACACAAGCAAATATGGTCCGACATTGGCATTAATAGTTTTGAATTTTAAGAAATCCAATTTATTAATAAAAGTTTAACCCTTTTTTTTTATAGTTTTAGTCCCAATAATAATAAAAAAAAATCATTGCTATTAATGAAAAATAAATATAACATTCGAAACCCATCACAGATTTAACATTATCAAAAGTAAAAGTTTTTTTTTTTTTTTGGAAAATAATTTTCACGGATATATTGTATTTTCGTAAGTAAATGAAATTTAAATTTAAATAAAATTTTTAATAACTTCCCATTGTTAAAGTACCCACTTGAATAACTTTTAGATAGCTTTTGACAAGGGATAAAATGTTAGAGGGAAAAAACATAAAAGGTGGTATGCACATTAACACTTAGGCAACGTTTACCCTTTTATAATTTAACTATTATTTTTCTCTCTTTTCAAATTGAACTTATATAAATTATTTCTCAAATAAAAACATTAATTTTCTTTTAAAAAATTAATTTACTTTACATTTTCTCTCTCTAAATATGTTATTTTTATTTTTCTATTTATCACTCCCAAGACTCAAACTCAAACACTTAGTGTGGAATTTTAATATCTAACGAATCATTTGTAGTTAGATCAAGCTATCAATAAGAAGATAGACGATCGATTTTTCTAATCCCCATCAATCTTTAACACAATTCAGAAATACTTGACAAATTCTTCGATCTTGAATTGCTAGCAATGTCATGTTCAAAATGAAGCAACTCCATCTTCAAACGCACTTTTTCCTATTCTATCGAAGGACTACTACCTATATATTTTTTTTGTTATATAGGGGTTATAGAAATTATAAAAATATACGTGTCTACGAAGATTTAAATACTAAATTTTAAGAAAAACAGTTGAATAAATTTTTTATCACTCGAATGTTCTTGTCTAGCCATTGATAACACTTGGGCTCAAAAGCAATTTATTCGATTAAATTCTTCTGCTCTTAACCTAAGCTGACATGGAATGGGCCCCGTCAGCTTTTGTAATCTCTCTGGTGTTAGAATACGTTGGTGTGGCACATGCCATGTCAGCAATTTCACCTGTGGCATAAGTGATGGTTGAATGTGCTGATATGTCACCGGGTTATAAAAAAAAAATTTCCTTTTCTTTTTCAGACTTCTTTTATCTCTCTTCTCGCCTCTGTTCTTCTCTTTGTTCTCTTCTTTTCTTTTCTACGTTCAGTTCTTCTTTTCTCCCACTTTTGTGCTCTATACACTCGTGTTCTCCTTGCTAGCAATTTCAATTCCTCACCAGGGTGGAACACTTACCACCGATTCCTCTCAATTGTAATATTTAGTAAAAGAATGCTTTTATTTCTATGATTCCCAAAACTTAAAAAAGAGAGCGGAAAAAAATTGTAGCCCTTTATTTCTGTGTTCAAAATCAAATGAGTCTGAATCCGCCAAGAATACTGCATCAAAAAACATCACTCGAACAAATTGCAATGGAACCATTAGTGGCGTTTCCATTTGTACAAGGTGTTTTAGAGCTTAGTGTGGGGAAAGGAGAAGGGTGGACCTATATGTACGCAATCTTTCCCTTACACTTTTGTAAAGAGATTGTTTCTACGTCTTGAACCCGTGATTGTAAGATTAATTACCAAAGGAGTAATTCAACTATTGCGTCAAGATTCTTTCAAATTAAATCATATTAATTTAATTTATTATTTTATTTTAAAAGAGATAATGTCTTTAATCCCTTAAAAAGATTATAAACTTTTAGTTCCTATTTGAGAATGTTTTTGTCACTCCATAATATATAGTTGAATTTAATTTTAAACACCAAATATGGAGAAAAAGGGTAAAAGTTTAACTTGGCAATCCAAATAAAAGGATAACAGGATAATCTTTAAACACTCTTTTACTCCGTGTCAAACATTATGTAAGAAGTTAAATTGCTGACAGACAATTTTCATACTTTTTGTATTTTTCTCTAATCTTTTGACGTTTTTCACTTTTATTTTGGGTCAATTTAGATTTCAGTCTCCATTAATTTGTATGATAGAGCAATTATTTATAAAGTGCACATCAAGAGATTTTATTATATATATTAATAAAATTTTTTTATTAGTATATCATTAACACACAATTGGTGCCAAACGGTTTTGGGGTTTCTTAAAAGGGAATGGGAAATTGGGATTTCTTGGAAGGAAAAATTCGTTGGTTGTGAGGTTGGACAAACGCGTCAACAGCCATTACATATGGAAAAACAGAGATTCCCATGAAAACCTCCACTTCCACCTAAACCTTTTGCTGCAAAAGAAACCATTACATGTGGAAAAACAGAGATTCCCCCGAAAACCTCCACTTCCACCTAAACCTTTTTCTGCAAAAGAAAATCAACTAGCTATCTTCAAAGGGTCTGTTTGGATCATAGAGCTTAAAAAAAAAAAATGGAAAAGGATGATCTGAAAACAGTTCAAGACCCAACATATATATATATATATATAATATAATATTTGTCACAAAAATGATGTGATGGCCTCAAACCAAGATTCAGCGATGGCACCATTTGTATAATACTATTTTGGGCAATTCTATTCTTTATAATTCACTTCAATTACGTAGTTGTTCATGATTATAACAATTTCGGTGTCTTCAGTGACAGTTCAGGCAGTAGAGTCTTTCTATTTCTATTATTTTTTTCTTGATTCGATTCCGTTTGGTTTTATCTCCTCGTATAAAAAAAAAAATACATTTTGGTCATGGATACGTAATAAACTTCAGAATATTATTTACATGAATGAATGAAGTTATGATCTAACATTAAGGAGTGTGATATTCTCGGTGGAACTTGAGAGTTTAGGTCTTTCGTTGTGAAGGGCTATGGCTGTAATTGGACTTTTAAATTGTAAAAGGTATGGCAAACAGGCTTGATGATTTGGTCAAACTACGGCCCCAAGAAAGCTCTCTCCCACTAGTTTTGGACGAGAGTATATGGACCGGCTCGAACTAACCAGATTTTGTATAAAGTATTAAGAAAATAAAAAATATGACCTGAATTTAAATCGTCCTAACCGAGTTGAGCTTTTGTAATATTTTATTTATTTTTACTTAAATATTCATATCTGAAAATTTGATTAATCTGATTTGTACAGTTATAAGATCTAATTTAGAAGGTTGACTCTCCTAGTGTTTACCTTTTATTATCAAAACTCAAAACTCAAACTCGAGATTTTGATTAAATGAATTTAATATTTATATCTGAAAACTCGATCAATCTGGTTTGAATAGTTATGAAATCCATGAGGGTTGACTTTTCTAGTACTTATTTTTTATTATTAAAATTTAAATTCAAAATTTTGATTAAATAAGTTTAATATCTTAGCAATAGACTCAGAGGATGTTAGTGTTTGACTCCACTAAAATTTGAAAGGAAACTAAAATTAATTACATTGAAGTTTTACCTTTTTTTTTTTTTTGACCGGATTGAATCAGCCCAATTTTTAAAAGAATCATGTGGCCTGGCCCATGCTTGACTCCACCTGGCCTATGGCTACCTGTAGTTTAAGCTCAAAGCCGAACTTTTCTTGTGCATTTAAAAGTCTCAAGTTGTTTTGAACTAAACAAATTGTTTAAATAACATTTTTTTCTTTTTAAAAAACCTTTTCTGTCTTTATATATATATATATATATATATATATGATATACAAAAATTTTTCAAAATTAATATTTTTTATTTTTGAAATATTTTAATACGTTAAATTAATTGATATTTATATAAAAAATTTTATACTTTTTATATTTACACATTTTTATATTTAATGAATTATTTATTTAATTATAATTGTAATTTTTAAATTAATTGTTTTATGATTAATAATTATATATTTCATCATTTTACTTTTTTTTTTCACAAAAGATGATTAATCTATTATTTTCATAAAAAAGTTAATATTTACATTAAAATTTGTGTACATATATATTTTTTATTTTTACGCGCTTAATCACGTTTCATTTTTTTATATATTTTCTATTATCGTTTCGTATTCATTTACGTTTCTCCGTTTTCATTTCCATACAACGAAGGTGTACATAGTGAAAAATAAATTTATTATTTTACATATAAAAATAGATGAAAAAAGTTAATTTAGACGTACTTTCAGGAAAAAAAATCAGTATTTAGTGATTTTTCTTACGACTTGCATTTGAGTAGTTTTATCACCTAAAATAGGAAGGGAGAATATATGTTAAAATTAGTTTATGGGCAAAACATAAATAATTGAATGTTTATGAAATATTCATTGTTTTGTCATTGTTCTTTAACACATTAAAAATAAAAAAGAAAATTCGTTTCATATGTTAGAAGAAGGAAGGAACGTTAATTATTAACGTTAGTATTTGACATTATCTTCAAACATAATAAAAAGAAAATATCCTGTAATTTAGAGTGGGCCACCATGGTTTTTGGTGAAAAGCATTCTAGATGTGGTTACCGTTTTAACTAAATTGTGGAAACAGAATGAACGGAACTAAAATACAGTCTAGAGGGAGTAAATAAATTGTATGACACTATTTAACAGTTTGGAAATTTTACGATTTATTATAGACAGAGATGGGATATGAGAGTTGCAAAAATAGAAAGGAACAAAGAATAGAGATAAAAGAAGATAAAGAAATAGAGCATACAAAGTTTTTATAGTGGTTCTATCAAATTCGGTATATATTCACTCCCAGACATCCTCATGGATTTTTCATTATTTTCTCAAATAGTACAATCCAATTGTTTCCCAGAGGTAAGTAAAACCTTTACAAGTATCTTGTTCCAAGATAATCACAATCCCGACACTTGTCTCTCTCTCTCTCTCTCTAGAATCCAAATCGAGAAACCTCTTTGTTTTTTAGAACTTTTCATTTAGAAGATATGTGAATATTGCAAAGATTGAGACTATACTCCTCGAATGTAAAAAAAATTAAGGTTACAAGAGATTACACACAAGAATAAGAAATGAGTGGCTGACAGAGTATGTTTTTTCTCAAGAAACAAAGAGCTTTTTAAGTCAGTGGTTGAAGTGTATTCAATTTTTTCATTTATCAATCTGTCCCTGTTTGTTGTTTCTTCTTCACTTTAACATTTATAGATGAATTCAATAGAACCATTGAAGGGTTGGTGAATTCGAACGTTTGACACTAATTCTCTTCACCAGTTTCATTAAATATTTCACTCGTTGCTTTGTTTTGCTTTTGCCGCCTCAGATTGCTAATCAATCAGATATCTTGTTTTTGCTATATAAACTTAATTAGTATAATAAAATACGTAAGCTAGCATTGTGTAGTGTGTTAAACAAAGTCATGTGGTATTAATTATATGTGCTTTAACCGTTCGAGTGCTTAACCAACTTAGATTCAAAGTTGTGCTCCCCTTAGGTTGACATGTCAAATTAAATTGAGTCAACCTGGTTTTAAACTAAGGTGACCGTTTAGACACACAAACTGGTTGACCTCCCTATTCTCCAAGTTGACTTATTAAACCCATCAGGTCGACGTGTCTTTTTCTTATGGTCGACCTATGAGATACTTTTTGCTAACTCAATGTTCAAGTCGATAGCTATATCCTTTTGGGTTGACCTTTCAACATAATAAAACAGTAAAGTTTAAGTGTATGTTGACAGATGTGATTCTTGGGTTGACTTATGTTGCTAATCAGTTCGATATGTTGGTTCTTTTAGGTCGACATATGTTATAAATTTTTTGCTAAGCCTACCCCTAAGTCGACTTGTGTAACTCTATGTGTCGACCTATTGACACTAAGATCATTTTTCTTTTCTTCATGGGTCGACCGGTGTATTGATAATCTTATAGTCCAGGGCATGGGTCGACTTAAGTATGTCCATGGGTCGACTTGTGACTATTCTAGGGTCGACATACCCAAAATGATAGGTTGATCAATGATATAAACTTTTTCTAAACCGAAGCCTAAGTCGACTTGTTGAGTTTTTGGGTTGACGTGTTGAGTTTTTGGGTCGATTTATCCAAGTGTTAGGGTCGACATGTTCAAAACAAAAGGTTAACCTATATTATAATTTTTTTTCAAAAAGCAAAACCTAGGTCAACTTGTCATTTCTATGTGTCAATCTCCTCATGTCCTAGGGTTGACCTACTAAAACTAATGGGTCGACCTATGTGTTAAATTCATTCTAACTTAAACTTTAGGCCGCCTTGTAATTTTCTAGGCCAAATGATCACTAATGTTGAGTGAGTGTCAAGTCGAATGTTGTAGGGAAGGGTTGACATGTTTATTCCTCATTCGCCATGGATGGATCGACCTGTTCTTTTGTGCGGGTCGACCTGTAGTGTTGTGGAATTTTCTAAATCAATAGTTAAGTTGACATGTAGATCTTCCTTGGGTCGACAAGTGTTCTAACTTTGGGTTGACATGCTTTTGTCTTTGGATTGACCTATATGTTGTGAAATTTTCTAAACCAAAAGCTAAATCGACATGATCAACTCTGCGGGTCAACCTATGTTGAGTTTTCTATATTATTCACATGCCTGGGTTGACTTGTTAGTCTTTTGGTTGACATACTATGCGCTCTTAACCAAGATAGGTCGACTTGATCCATGTGAGGTTGACCAATTTGAAACTTAGTCATATTTATGTATCAATCCAAGCTTAGGTCCACATGTTCTATGCTATGGGTCGACTTAATGTCATTTAGTTCAACTTTAGTGAGGTGGATTGCCTGGGTCAACCTGTTGTTTGCAAGGATTGACTTGAAGTGTCCTAACCTTGGTGATTTGAGTTTAGATCTATGGGTTCAAGAGGTTTGGTCGACATGTTTGAAGAGTACCTTAAGATGGGTTGACCTATTCATCCTAGTAGGTCGACATAAGGTTTCTTTACCCTTATATGAATATGTAACTCCTTGCTTGGGTCGACCTTTTCATGTGCGTGGGTTGACCTAAGGTTTAGTTCCCTTAGACTAAATGTGCAATGGGTCATCCTGTTCCTTGCATGGTTCGACTTTATAGCTCTCGGTAGGCACTTGGTCTTTTGATGCATGTTAGGCTTTCCTCTCTCGGTTGCTTTTCTAGGTTGGCTGAGTGACTCTTGCTCTCTTGGTTTCTTCTTTAGGTTGGCTCCCTTATTTACTTAGTAATAATCATTTAAGTAAGTGTTCAGTTTTTTTATTTTTTTTTTATTTTTATTTACTTAAGATATTACATGTAAATAAAAAAATACCCTATTTGAATTTAATAATTCAACTTTTCCTTTAAAAAATAAAATTCTAGTTTTGATTTTCGATTTCATTTTAGATGAATTTTGTTTGGAAGATTAATGATTTAAAAAAATTCTACAAAAATAGATTTTAACTTAATTGATATATGAGGTACAAATACTGTCATTTTTTATTCTCATTTTGTTAGTATTTTAAATACTCATATTTTCAAGTACTTAGTTTCCGGGGAGTTGGTCAATCCTAAGTTTTTAATATTATAAGTTCCTCATTTCCTATTCAATATACTTGTTTGAGTGGTATTATTATCCACTTATTAGCAATGGGTTATTTCTTCTTGTTATAGGACCGTGGACTTATTTTTTGTATCGACTAACTTTATACATTTTGTTCATACATATTACTACAAAAAAACACGGATTTAGCGATGGATTTAGCGACGAAAAATTTAGAAAAATTCGTCGCTAATAAGTTTAACAACGGAAAAATTTCCGTTGCTAATAATGCGTCGCAAAAATTTAGCGATGGATTCTTTAATCCGTCGCTAAATTTAGTGACGAAAACAAAATCCGTCACTAAATTTCGCATTTAATACCTTTTTTGTAAAGCGCCCCCACCTGCCGGCCACCATCGCCCCGACCTTCTGCTGCTTGCCCGCACCCCGTCAGCCCTTGCCCGCCCACGCATGAACCCATCCCCTGCTATTTTATTTTTTTTTGCAGAAAATGTGCTTTTACTCAAATTCGAATCTGGTTCTATCCCATGCTATTTTATTTTTTTGCAGAACATGTGCTTTTACCCAGATTCGAACATGGGTTTAAGGGGTTGTTTGGAGTGTTCTTAACCACTATACCACATTAACTTATATGATATACTTTTTTTTTTTTTTTACTTCTTTACTTTCTTTCTAACTCTTACAATTAAAAATATAATACTATAATTTAACAAAAATACAAAATACAAAATTATATTTAATTAAAATACAAAATTATATTTAATAGAATTATAAAATTATTTTTAATAAAAACATAAAATTATATTTAATAAAAATCAACACTATAATTTAATAAAAATATAAAAGACAAACATATATTTAATAAAAACACAAAATTATATTTAATAAAAATATAAAATTATATTTAGCGACGGAAACGAAATCCGTTACTAAATTTAGCGACGAAAACGGAATCTGTTGCTAATTAGCGTCTGAAACGGAATTTATTGCTAAATTTAGCGACGGATTCCATTTTCGTTTTCATCATTAATTTAGCGATGAAAAATAATCTGTCGCCAATTAACGACGAATTTAAGTTTTGTCGCTAAATTCGTTGCTAAATAGCGACGAATTTTTCCATCGCTAAATTTCGTTGCTAAAATTATGTTTTCTTGTAGTGTATTACTACCTTTTTTTTTAGTGAGTCGACTGCTTTTTATGATTCAGCTAACTATGTCCAAATATTTTTCTTAATCAAACTAATCATGTTTTATTTATCATCAAAACTTATAAATATGTCAACACGAACCCGTTCAAAAAACTACTGATCGGTTTACAATTCAGGAAGTGGAATAGAAACCTTATTTAAAGGTTGAATTCTGATTTTTCATTTAGAAAAATTGAGAAGCAGTGGTTCAAACCCTTGAGTTTTATTTGAACCGTCATAGGCTAAGATCAAACCAAAGATTTTTTAATATATTTTTTGTTATATTATTAATTATATATTATTAATATATTATTATTAATTCGAATGCAAAAATAGAAAATTTTCTATTTTGATTAACTCTGATGTAGTTATTAAAATTCAATTATAAAACACATATATAAGTTTTATCATAAAAAATTAATTTAAATAAATTTACAAATTTAATATGAGCAATAAATATTTACTTCTCATGGGTTGTGGTAAAATGTGCTTCAAACATACACTAATGAATCAATTAAAGGATTCTGTCAATTAAGAAAATACAATAATTTTTCAATTAAATTCATTTTGCAATTAATCGTTATATTTTTCATATATATTTTTAAAGGATCAATATTTATTTTTTATTTTTTGTTAATTTAAATTTTATAGTTTCGGTTGCATAATCGGAATCAAAATTGTTTGTAATCAAAACAAAAACTAAAATTGATTGGAACCAAAATTAGAATCCGCAGTTTCAAAACCAAAACCAGAACCATCTTTTTTAAGGTTTAATTTGATTTTTTTTTCTTTTTGGTTATAATAATAGAAATCGAACCCTTGATTATAGATTGAGAGAAGAGATTATTGCTATTGGGCGGTCCTTGGAATGAAAATTGTGACTCCAGAATCGGAATTGACAATTTCGAAACTGTGACCACATCTAGCCATGCCTATTCAATCATGGTCAAATTTAACACACAGGGCAAGCTTGAATTAATTTTTTAGGCTATATTAAGAAAAGAAGTCAGAATTCAGTTTCTGTATATGTTCGCGTGCGTGGACGCGTGTGTTGACATGTGCAACAATGTTTTTAAAAGCGGACTGAATCGATCGGTCTTACTGGTTAAATCAAGAATCATTCTATATACTGTTTCGATTACACTATTAAATCAAATTAAATCAAATCCAGTTAAGATTATTTAAAAGTGGTCAAACCGATAAAATCGAACCGATTCGACTGATTCTCATTGTAGGTTGACTTTTTTATATATTATTAATGGAACTAATTTATTTTTTCTTAAAGATATACAAACTTTATTTTATTTTAAAATATACAATATATTATTAGTTTATTATGTCCTAGAGGGGCATTTTAGATAATTGATAGGGTTTAGTGAGATAACTCCTACTAACCCATACCTGCCCACTCACCCTTGATTCTCTCAAACGTAGAGTTAGATTGGGAGACTAACCTTTCATTCACTCTTGTGTTATTGATTCATAATTAAAAAGACTTTGCTTGAGAGAAGCAAATTCACAATATTGAGAGAAAAATAGAATTCTCTAGAGAGAGAATTTTATCTGAGAGCTTGAGAAATTTTCGCGTAGGAAAATTTTTCCCGTCACGATGATCGCCGGACTGAGGGTTGCGGCGTCGTGGTATTGCGGTGGTGGTTCGATTAATATCGTGATCACCATCTCGACCACGAGATCCATTCGAGAAATGTACGTTCGATTGATTTTTCGGGAGACCCTACACGTTGAGGTAACCCTATACCCGATCTATTTATTTTTCTGAAAATTATTCTGTGAATGCTTCTGCTGCATGTAACTCAATTAATTCCAACATTGGTATCAGAGCTTGTTGGATTTTTTAAAATTAATTTTCGGAATTTAATTTTGTGTATCAAAATTTAGGGTTTAAAATTTGGGGTTCAGATCACGGATGAGTTTCGTGAATCCGAGAACACCACCGCGTTACCCATGATCCCTAGAACACGAAAATAATTTTTTCATAATTTTCTGAGTACGTTTAGGCGAAAAAAATTCCGGTTGAAAGTTTCTACTGTGAATAGTGACCGACCCCTTCAACCTTAGATTTGTCGAGTTTTAGGACAAATCAATGCAAGAAATTTATAGATCTGTAATTCTCATTTCATGCTCTTCAATTTGGTATATATATTGCATAATATTGTGGCCGGAAAATGGGGATTCAAAATTGACCGCGGAGAGTCAGATTTTTGGATCCGAAATACGCCGAGTTTAGGGCGCAATTATTCCAAAAATTGAGTCAATAATGTTTGGAATAAATGGAATTAGAGATTCCATAGAAAATCTAGTCAAAATGGTGCCGGAAATGGGGTTTTCCGGCAACCAGGTCGAAAGATCCGGTTACAGAGACCATCGGGTGAAGACGAAGAGGTCCAACCCGCGGGCGCGTGAGATACACGCGCGAGGCAGGCGCGTGTAGCAAGCAAGGAAGGGAGCGTGTCATTCACGCGCAACCTGCGGATCCGGACCAGGTTCGGGTTCCGAACCGCGTCTGGGTCCGAAACCGACCCACGTGCCTGCGTGTCAGGCGCGTGAGCTAATGCGCAGAGTGCGCATGAGGGCACGTGCCAGACGCGCAGCGCGTCTGGCACGCACCAGAAGCTGTTCCCGGCGCGTGGAGACGCGCCGCCGGTGCGTGGCGGCGCGGGGGACGATTGGCGGCGCGTCAGGTCGTATGAAATTGAAATTTTTTCAATTTTTTGAGGGTCCCACATCCATAAAAGTGACTTTTGTGGGTTTTTGTGTACCGAATCCTAGTCCAAATGGTGAAATGCTATCCCGGATTGTGGTGTATGGTGTCTGTTGATTCATACGCTCGTCTTGGGGTCTGTATTGAAATTATTTGGGTCTTGTTGATTCGTAGGGTGCACAAAATATGAGAATAAGCATCACAAGTCACGACTATCTCATTGACTGTTTCTAAAATTGTCGTATTAGATCTTTGCAAGGGGGATAAAATTGAATAGTGATAATTATGTGATTTTTCACCGGTAGATTCAATTTATTCTCGAGGAGCAAAATCTAATTAAAATACTAAGGTAAGAGATGGTGGACTCCGGGGAGGGTACCACACCTCAGACAGACGGGATTAGGAGACATTACGTGCATAAAAGAGGAATGATAGCTGAGTTAGGGCAATTCTCCTGAGTAGTATGCACGATAATGTGATCCCAGTTTATGAGCAATATCCTACAGTTTTATCGGTTTGACTCACCCTATAAAGAGTATTATAGTGCTCTTACAGATCCTGAGATGAGGATGCTATCTTATAAGTATAATAACTTATAAGAAAAGGGTTGATCATATGATGATGCAACATTTAATAAAAATGTCGAGTATGATCGCCGAGTTGGGGAATGTGACTGAGCCCATTTCGGATATGTTTTCTAGTGCTGGATGCGATCTAGCTCTTTACCTGATTCATGAGAAATCATGAAAGTCTATTTCACATACGACGAAAGTATTCGCACTTTCACTAATGTGAATAGGCACAGTGAGCTCGAGTAGGAGCATCTAGAGGCGAGTAGGCCATACTCGGTCATGCTTATGCAATGGAGTCGAGCAAGAACTCATGTGGGACTCGAGTTTAGGTAAGAAGAAAACATCCAAAAAAAAAAAACCGATAATAATAATGCGCAGCGAGAAGGAGTTGGATACGACCAAGGTGTAATGCTACACGTGCAGTAGATTTGGTCATTTCGCTCGTGAGTGCGACGAGTAAAAATTATCTCTTTCTTTTTTATGTGGTTTGAGTTGCTTTCTGTTTTCTCTCATTCGTGGATTGTAAACACAGAAGCAACCAACCACATAGCTTGAGATAGGAGCGCGCTTATATAGTTCCGCCTAGTGAGTCCTCAAGTAAGAGGATTTACGTACTGAAACGGAGTGTTTTGTTGACATCAGAGGGAGTAGCACTTGCAAGTTGGAGTTGCAAAGTTGCTAGACTCTGTATGCTCTTTACGCTCCAAAAGTTCGACGGAACTTGATTTCAGTTTAGGATATGCTCTGTTAATTTAGAAATTTAAAATTTCTATTTGTTACGACAATTCTATGATTGGTTCTATTTTGGTCCATGAGGGACTATATGCACTGGAAATAATTCCTTTCAATGGTATTTTTTGTTATCCTCCTAGTGTGAGAGAGGATGAACCGGTTAGCAGTGAGTGGTTTTGTAGAACCCACTAACCAGTCTTGCCTAGACGGCAAACTTACAAGAAAACCATTCGACAATGCAATGAGGGCTGGGACTCCATTGCAGTCGGTTCACTCCAACATCTGTGGCCTTATGAACGTGAGAACCTGAAATAGTGTTGGATACTCAATTACGTTCATAGACAAATACACATGTTTCGATTATTTCTATCTGATCTCGCACAAGTCTGAGGCATTGAGATGCTTCAGGAGGTTATTAGCGAGGTTGAGAATCAGTTAGACCTGAGAGTTGAGATACTCAGAACCGATTGAAAGCGCGAGTATTTGTCTAAAGAACTCTATTTCAAGAAGGGCATTATGAGAAACTGACTATTCCTCGCTACTCAGTGGAGTAGAGTAGCCGCGAGAGAGGAATAGGACTTTATTTGAGACGGTGAGGCAGATGATGGCACAAACCAATTTACTCGTTTCCCATTGGGGAGATGCGTTATTGGCTGCAGCGTATGTTCTCAATCGTATTCTATTGAAGTCCGCAGTCAGTACTTCATATGAACTTTGGACAAGGAGGCAGCCTGACCTTAGCCATTTGAGATTATGGGGTTATGCAACGTATGTTCACTATTTCTCGCATTTATACAGCGAGTTAGGCTTGCGAGAAAAGAGATGTGTTTCTAATGAGCATACAGATGGCACTCTCACTGAGATTGAGTCTCATAATGCCGAGATTCTTGAAAGTGATTTCCCTATGAGAGGTGAAATCAATTGGGACTTTACCTTCTATGAGATGGATGAGTCTAGTGGTTGGCTAATCCCAGTGACAGGATCCAAGAATCCATTATGGATCTCGGTCCTAGTGGGAGCAATTCATCTAGAGGTAAAAAGGTTTCCCCTCCTCTTAAGAGTAGTTGAGAACGCGTACCTAATCGTCGCTTCTCGATTGAGGGAGAGGCTCTCAGTGACTCTTGAGGATTATGAGAAACCTTTAACGGTCCTAGAGTTTCTTGAGGGTTCTATGGAGGACCATTGATTATAGGCCATGGGTGAGAGGAGTTGATGAGAATCAACGGGATCTGGGATCTAGTTGATTTGCCTGAGGGTAATAGGGCCGTTGGGAACAAGTAGGTTCTTAACATCAAGAAAAAGGCCGACGGATCGGTGTTGAGGTATAAGGCCCATCTAATAACTAGGGGTTACTCAGATTGAGGGCGAAATTATCTCGATCCGTTTACTTTTAGTGATTGTCGTGGATATGATATGGAACGTCGAGACTGTTCTCCTGAGTAGGAGTTTTGGATGAGGAGATCTATAAGAAACAGTCATCTGGTTTTATTCCTGTAGATCAGGATGATAAGGTCCATTGACTTTGGAAGTTGACATGCAACCTTAATCATCAATCCAGGCAGTGGCGCTTGAGATTTCACGAGGAGGTGATAGCTCACGGTTTCGTGATGATCGGGGAGGATCATCGCGTATACTTTTTACGTTCTTGTGATCATGTCCTTATGTAAATGACATTCTATTGATTGAGAATAACAGAGAGTATCTGATGACCACGATGACGTGGACGTTGTCGAGTCTTGATGTGAAGGACATGGGTGAGACTCAGCTCTTCCTCGAAATTAAGATCCAGAGGGATCGCTCGAGATAGGTGTTGACTTTTTCACAGGAGTCCAACATCAAGGGAGTTCTTGAGCGCTTCGAGGAGATCGACTACGACCTTAAAGATACTCTTATTGTTAAAAGGTTAAAGCCTAATTCTTGATATATGCCTTATGACTCAGAAAAGGACAAGGGAAATGAGTAGAATCCATTGTTCCAGTGCACTGAGTGATCTGATGTATGCAGTGTCGCGTACACGATCAGACGTTTGATTTGCAATCACTATGGTAATTAGGTATCGATCAAATCCTAGAGGATCAAATCCTAGAGGGGATCACTGGAGAGCAGTGAAAGGATTCCGAGATATCTCGAGAGAACTGCGGACCTCTCCTTGTGTTACGGAGGAGGTGATTTGCATTTTGTTAGGTATTCAGATACCGACTGGGTTGGCAATCTGAATGTACGCAAATCGATATCAGGTTTTGCTGTCTTGGAGTAGCAAGAAGCAAACCTATATATCTCTATCTACGATAGAGACTGAGCTTATGAGATGCTTAGTGGCAGTTCAGGAGAGTGTTTGGCTCTTGAAATTTTCGGATCACTTAGGGGTTGTGTCAGAAAGTGGGAGGCCAGCGATGATTTATTGAGAAAATCAGGCCGCCTTTGACCACACTTGAGACCCTAAGTATCAGTAAGTCCAAACACATTGATACTGTAACACCGACACTGCGGTGTTTGTACAAGTATACTGTTCATAGAATATATATAAAATATTCCTCCGTTTATATATATATATAATTTTTTTTTTAAAATTAAATTGCATTGATTTTTGATTTTTGGGGTATTAAATTTAAATTTTTGGTATATTTAGGATATCCGTATTTTCGATTCGGAGTACATTCTATTTTAGTGATAAATTTAGAGTTTTAATAAAAATGCAGGAATAAATATTTATTTATTTATTTATTTATTTAATTATTTATTTATTCAGTTGAAAAAAAAAAAAAAGAAGAAGTGGGTGGGACAAAACGCAGCAAAACGCTGCGTTTTGCCCAAATGAAGATTAGGGCTAAGCCCTAATCTTTCCTTCTTCTCCCTCTTCGTCTCTCACCCTCTCCCACGATTTTCCCGCAGCCGCCGCCCTCCCTGCTGCCGCGCTGCCCCTCTCCGCCACGCACGGTGGTCCCTCCACCACCGTCATCGTCTCTCCCTCACAGTTGCTCTATCTCTCTCCTTCTCTCTCTCCGCTTCTCTCTCTTACCCGCCAGTCTCTCTCCCTCTCGCGGATTCTCCACCATCGCGGCCATCGCGAGCCACCGCGGCCACCGTGAGCCACCTGTCTGTCCCACACCATCTCTGCCTCTCTCTATTTCGCTCTCCATCTCACTGTCTCTCAGTCTCCCTCAGTCTCTCTCTCGCTCTGCTTTCTCCCGCGCGCAACAAAGCGCGACTGCTCGCGCGAGACAGCCCCCCTCCTGCGCGCGACGGAAGAGCTATCGCTCTCTCTCTCCTTTGCTAGCTCGCGCATTGCTCACTGTGAGCTCTTCTGCAACTCTCTCTCAGTTCCAAACTGACGTTTGATGGATCCTTCGGAAAAACCCTAGGCCGCGACCCCCTCTGCGCAGGTAATTGATTCCTAATCCTAGCTTAGGGTTTTGATCTTTTTAAGTAATTAGGCCTAAATGATAAATCTTGTTCCGGTTAGGAAGCACTGCAAATTTTGGAGTGGATTGAGGAGACATTCAGACGGAAGTCGTGAACTGCGAAAACCCTAGGTGAGAGAAATTGCAATCCTTTCGATATTTGAGTTATTTTATCGAAATTAGGATTGAAATTAGAATTGGAAACTATATGTATGCTTTGAAATAAGTTAGATTAAAAGGAAATGTACTTTCCTGCAATTTCATATGAGATTATTTATGTTAAGCTTAGAATTTGATATAAATAGGGTTGCGTTGCATAATAGAATGTGTTAGATAATGATAGAGGTTTGTTTGACTCGTTTGTATAGCTTTAGTTGAAAATTTATTTGGAATATGCCTGAATGTGAGGGTTAAGTTTAAAACATTTATGCGAATTAGGTTGCTTAGTATGGAAGAAGCATATTAAAGGATAATGAGATCGAGTTGAATTGATTTAAATACTTTCCTTTAGAGTTTAATTTGACATATGTATAAAAATAGTCAAAATTTGGGATTTGAGCCTAAGGATTGATGCGTGTTTTACATTATAGTTGGTGTTGCATATAGGTAAGACAAATACACTCTTTATATTATGAAAATAGGTTTCAATACCTTTAAAATGACATATGGTTTGAAGAAATCGGATGAGAATTGAAAAGTGTATGATTTTTCAAAGATTTTCCAGTTCATAGGAAACTTATTTATTTTAAGCGTATTTCCAATTTTGATTGGTTTTAGGATTGAATCAGGCTTGATTTTGATTTGATTAATTGTTTATAAATGGAATGAAAGTGATGAAATGAGAATCTAGAAAGGTGATTGTGTAAATGTTTAATTTAAGTCTTAAATGAGCACATATTGAGGGGAGAAACCCTAAGAAACCATGTACTGAAAAATTTAGAACTTTGAGTATGAAATTTGATGGGTTTTAATGTGATTTTGAGTATTAAAATGTGGATTTGATGTACTTGTATGCATGCTGAATTTTGGATAGAGGTTAGTGAGCATGTGGATGTAAAAATGTCTTGATCGAATCCATTGGAGAGATTTGGAATAACTCTAGTAAGCAAGATGGAGGCTTATATGTGTATGTAATAAGGTATAGAAAGTGTATGCATATATATAGTGATATTGGTGTGTTAAAGTGATATGAGAATGTACAATTGTAAAGAATGAGCAAAAGCATGTGTTTGTATTTATATGATAAATGTATAGAATTGTATTGGTGTATTGAAGAGAAGAAGTTGATAAAGAATTTTGAATAAAAGTGTGTTGGTGTATATGCTGACTCTTATGTGCGACGAGAGATTTGATTGGTGTGAGCTTTGTGTAGGATTGGTTGAGTACCATCACTTAAGTCTTGTGGACATGTTGTAAGCATGAACAAAATATGAAGAGTTAAGGTAGTGGCTTAAAAGACTTGACTTGACATTGGAAATTTGAAAGTGAAGAACATGCATTTTAACCAATTGAACAATATGTAGTCTTTTAGCTTAACTTTCTCTACACAACTCCGAATGACATGAGGTTTTCTGCCTTAGACACTAGACATCCTTAGTTTTAAAAATGAAATAAGAAACCCCTTGATTTGTAAAGGTGTATTAAAAGTTATAGCCTATTTTCTATAACTGCGCAGGTTTGAAACTTGCTGATTTTATACATGCGTAAGTGTTGGATGTCTTGATCGAGGGGAGCACAGTTTCGACACTTGTTGTGCATTGTAGGGAGTGATTGACCCTCCCGTATACTGTGAGTGAGTTTTATTTCAATGTTTTCGTTTAATATGTAAACCCTGCTTTACAACAGTTTGATAAATGAGCATGATTTATCGTGTACTTGAAAATGTTTTGACTGGTTTTGGAAATGATTTTTGTGAACCGATAGAGTGTCCAAAAATTTGGTTGAATTATGAAAATATGTATCCATGTGGTTGAAATGTAAAATGTGCCATTTTATGATATATGTTGCATTTGGTTTGTGAACCTGATTTACGGCACATGTTTGATATGATATTGATATTGGCCTTGAGGGCTATGATATGTATTGTTCCGTAGCTACGAAGGACACCGTGAGAGGCGCTTGGGTGGCGTCCGGATATGCCTAGGCCTGGGGTATCCCACGAGTTGTCGAGATGATATTTACGACACGGTACTAGCCAGGTTGAACCCGAAAGGGGGAGGATTTGGATACACTCTCCAAGTCTAGCACCTGGACGAGGTTCGTCGCCAACGCCGGGGTAGAGAGCACTTTAAATAAAATCGCATAGAACACCCCCGGTGCGCCTGTCATAGGTCGTGGTAGACCTCTACCGGGACATTTTCGGCTGGCAGCTCTATGATTTTAATGACAGTATTTTGGATGCATATTTGATTTGCTGATGCGTGTTAATGATATATTGTTGAAATGAAAAGCATGATGATTTGAAATATGATTTGTATACTTATGCTTTGACACTCCAGTTTCACACCCCATATTACACGATTACATTGACCCACTCACTCACTGAGTATTCTTCCCTGAGTACTCACCCCTCCTCTTTCCCTCCCCAGACAGGATTATGGTGCTAGGGCGACGCAATTGGCTCTAGAGGAAAGATAGCTTGTTGATGGATTGGTGTTTACGACGGTGAGATTAAGTTTTAAATTGAAAATATGAATTTCATATTTTATGTCGACCCTGCGTGGTCTTGATATTGAGGTCCGTAGTTGACCGTGTACACATTATGGATGACTGTATAATTTATGGACTTTTGTTTGCGAAACTCTCATTTTACTTGCATTGAGGCATTTGTAACTATTTAAAGTGTTAACTTGGGAATTTGTAATGCATTTGTATAAAATTAGGCCCGCTCGGTATGGCGGCTGCTCATGCTCCAGTTGGGCTTGACAGTAGAGGTCTGTGGCTAGGACTGTTGGTGATTTGTTAGCCTTGCGTTGTCTGGATGTCGGTTGGGAGATTTGGTGGATTGTTTTGAGGCCGGGATAGCCATGTGTTTAATTTACATGATGATTTTAATTTATACAGGTATACAGGTTTAATTGTACATGGGAGACCTCCGATTTATGGGGAGGTTCTATCCGATTTTCTGTAAAAATACAGCCAGCATCCAGGTCAACGGGCGGCTGTTCATGATTCCCGGTTCGGTGCATGACAGATACCTAATACCATGTTATGAGAGACATCACCGAGAAGGGTGAAGCGACAAATTAAGTACATTACTATACAACATGTTGGCTGATCCATTCAATAAACCCATTGTGATAGATTCCTATATGAGATATTGGAATCATTGGGTTTGCATATATATTGTCATTTCTCATTTTGTACTGATGCTTATTGTGTTATATATATGACATGTGTGCATGATTGGGCCACTTATTTATTGCACTATTTTAATTGTCATATATTTTGTGATATGTTGATAAATAATATGTCAGGCAGGCGTGGTCGACTCTCTCGCACGAGTGACCACTTCCAACTCTAAGTGAGCGGAGATGAGACGGTTTCTAGTTGTAAGAGGCTTTGAGAGTGGCCCTACTAGAACATAAGTCACCCTGATATGTATTCAGGATGAGGTCATATGCGATATGATCGGCATGGACGTACCCACATCCACGTTGTCTGTAAGTAGCCAGATTTGAAATCTCAGATATCATCTGCGACTAGTGATATTGTCTCTGAGATACTTTCTCTGAGATCTCTGGGTAAAGTCTTATGTGTGACTGAGTCCCATACCTGCACAGTGTTAGAGAAATTTGACATATGCCCTTTGAGAGATGGGGGAATAACACTGTGGCACGCGTTTCATACCGTGTGTGATATGTCGACCAGGGATAGTGGGAGCATTATTTGAGACACTGATATGTTTTTTTTTTTTATCCCCGTTCCCACTGTGTGAGACCTGAGGTCCATTGGGTGGGATCTCTTGTACCCTTATCACTTTCGACTGTTTCTAGAAGTCTTGGCTCAGTGTTGCTACTTTAGTCTGTTTATCGATGGCCCGGAAGATAAATTGAGGTCTGAGAGACAGGTCTAGGAAAGCAGCTGAATTGAGGCTAATAAATTCGAGTTTGGGAAAAGGAAGACCAATTGATATTACATCATTGTGTTGTATTCACCGGCTAGTCTATTATGTCTGTCCATGTTGGGATGTAAGCATAATAGTGGATATACAGTCGAGCATTTATTGGGGATTACTTTCGTTGAGGAAAATAACTCGATGGATGTAATTAGTCTTGGATCTGGGGTGCAGCGAGTTATTTTGATACTAACGATGGCTTCTCGATTATCCTAACAGGTGTATCAAGAGGTTTTTGTTTGCAGGTGTACTCGCAGGTCGCACGACGCCCAATTCTGTATGAAAGTCCAGTAGGGTGATGTGATCACATGAGTTGTGATCTTGTGACGGCCGTATAATGCCCTCAAGTGCAAGTGGGAGATATTAGTTTATTGTGCCCTAGAGGGGCATTTTAGGTAATTGATAGGGGTTAGTGGGATAACTCCCACTAACCCATACCTACCCACTCACCCTTGATTCTCTCAAACGTAGAGTTACAATTAGATTGGGAGACTAACCTCTCCTTCACTCTTGTGTTATTGATTCATAATTAAAAAGACTTTGCTTGAGAGAAGCAAATACACAATATTTAGAGAAAAATAGAATTCTCTAGAGAGAGAATTTTATTTGAGGGTTTGAGAAATTTTCGTGTAGGAAAATTTTTCCCGTCATGATAATCGCCGGATTAAGGATTGTGGCGTCGTGTTATTGCGGTGGTGGTTCGATTAATATCGTGATCACCATCTCGACCACGAGATCCGTTCGAGGAATGTACGTTCGATTGATTTTTTGGGAGACCCTACACGTTGAGGTAATCCTATACCCGATCTATTTATTTTTCCGAAAATTATTCTGTGAATGCTTCCGCTGCATGTAACTCGATTAATTCCAACATATATAAATTATAAATATGATATCATGGTGATGTTATTCGGTTCGTAAACGGTTTAATCGGTTAGATCAATGAATCAATGAACTGATGGACTGATCAAGTTATTTATTGGTTCAATTTTAAAGACACTAATGTGAAATAAAAAAATATGTAACTATTTTTTTGTGTATAAACTGACATTCTTACGTATATACGCAATAGAAACCACGAGTTGGGTAAGTGCATCGCATGAACCATGTGGTTAGTCTTTAGCACTATTATCAATTCGACCTTATTTAGAGATGTTCATCCACTACTAGTTAAGTTGAGACTTAGATGAAAATTCAGAAAAAAAAATTAATTACTTTATTTGTTAGTTGCTAAAATCTTCTTAGTTTTTTGTTCCACATTAAAAATAAAATTCATAATAAATCAAGTCAAAATTAAATTTAAATCGATTTGCTCATATTGAAACGAGTGAAACTGGCCAAAGTTTTAGCTCGAAAGCCTCATTGATTGCTTCATGAGTTTTTCTACCATTCTCATGGGTCGATGATTATAGACTTGGTGACTATCAGATAAAGTCATTTAGTGATCCTAAATCAATTATTACTAATTTCTAGATATTAATAATCCATGAAAATAATAATAAAAAAAATCTTTCAACTTAATTGCAGCTTCGTTCAGCCATGAGCCTGGTTGATCTACGTTGCTTTCTCTTTTGTTGTTATTTTGGGTTGGCTGCTAAATCATCTCTTTCTGCATGCAAGGATTGTTGGTTCATTAGGGTGCTGCCCTTTACTTCTTGTGTGTTAGACTCCTTTGGGCCTAATAATTCCTCTACCTCTTTCTCCTTCTCCTGAACCTGAAGATGTAAGAAGAAATTAAAATAATTTTTTATCATTAAAAATTGAAGATAGTGAAAATACAGGCAACACTCGCATAGTTTCCCATATAAGTTCATATGTCCAAGTCTAGATACACAAATAATGTAAAAAAAAAAAAGTTAATAGCTGTAGCGATGTAACGGATAAACACAAATATTACTTTTGATATGGCAATTTTAATAATTGATCTTATGGTTGCGGTGTCAATTCATAATCTATACATACCCGAAGAATAAAAATAAAAAATATTTGTCATTTTTAGTATATAATTAAATAATTATCCCTGGATAATATTTTATCATTTAGTATATAATCTATACTTTTGGGTTGTCATTTTCTCATTTTTTTGAGTAATTAAATAATTATAACTCAGGTCTCTTCCTCCCCAAACACACCCTTGCCTCTTCTTTCTCATGTTTTTTTTTTTTTTTTTTTTTGTCACATCTTCTCAATCTCTGAGATTTTTTTAGAGAGATTTTGTATACCAACAAATATCAATACAAAGTATATAAAATCAGTTTGATTGCCACGTGTCACAAATCTCCACACATTTATGGGATTCGTGGCCTAGTATATTTATTTATTTATTTATTTTTGGATCTACATAAGAAGATAGGTTTCAATGGAGAAAACAGATCATGCATCAATTTTTTTTTGGTATAAGTGTTATCATTTTTTTTTCTTTACATGGAAGACTTTCTGATCGTCAAGTATTCAAGATTTTGTCCCAATTATTTCAGATCGATTCATCTGAGATCCCTCTTTGGAGAATATGGATCTTCTTAATATAATCTATTTTATATTTAAATCGCCAATCAAATTTATATCCGGGATCAAGTGACCTATCCACTTGACTTCCTGTCCGCGGCATATGAGTGTTATCATTTTGAATGGTCCTTCGATTATCCTTTTTCTGGTTAACATATCAAACGTACTGTTAGAGTGTTTTTCTTAATTCAAGCTTTTAGATGAGTCACAATTGGTATTATTTTAGTTGGAGATTTCAGCTTGTGTCAGAATTTCTATTATTTATGTGCATGTTTAAATTTATGTCTTTAGGATCTATTAGTTCTGCAAAAAAGAGAGGGTTATTGGATTTTTATTTTACATTCTCTATTCTTTATAGGTTTACAAGGAGTGTCAAACTTACAAACACGTTTGAAGATGCTGAAAATTATTGATATAATTTTCATCACGTCACATTAGATTTTAGGGGATATTAAAAAAATATTGTATGTCAAAATAAATTAATAATTAATTTAATTTTAAGAATATTTAATTTTCTTTATTTTTATATTTTCATATTTATATTAATAATTTTTTTATATAAATTTAGCCAGTTATAATAATTTAGTTGAATTAGAATTTCATATTTTATACCATTTCCATGATCAATTTCTTCTATAAATACCATTAATGCGAAGCAACATGCTGGTATATAGCTTGAACTTGCAGAAATTCCTTTGAATTTAATTGGGTGAAAGAACCCCAAAACAGAAAAGGATAGAACCCCCACCTGGTCAATCAGCTGCTTGGCCAATTCAGCCTCTTTGGCTGCTTCCCTGGCTAGACTTTCCACAGATTCCAAAGCATCTTTGAGCTTAGCATCCTCGGGAAGCTTATCTCCAATTTCATCAGCTACTTTCTCCACTTTCTCAGCTATCTCTTCCACCACCTCTGACACTGTCTCCACTGTTTCCATGGCCGTGTCCACCTTATCTGATTGTCGTCCAAACAAAACCAATAAATCTTTCATCGATATCAACACACTTAACTGAGAGAAAAATATCAAAATTTATAGAAAAAAGAATGGAACTTTGTTAACAATGTAACTTTGATTTCATACTTTTCAAGACTTGTAATGGTCCCCATTTGTACTTAAAAGAAGGTAAAAGTATAGATAACACCATCCCCACCATCCATTGTTTCCTGGCACAAAATCAAGACCAAATCCTTAAAGTACTCTTCATGAAAAATCAATTTCAAGAAATATATTATAAAAAGCTAGTATCATACTATTTGCTATACCATCCATGAAAGTGAGACTTTTTAGCCCCATCATCTTCGGGGCGCTTGTCCGTGTCCCACCCACCTGAACCACTTGTTGCCTTGCAGCTGGGTGAAGAGATGAAGTTTGTGAGAGAACAAGAAGTCTACTAATAGAGGAAAAATTGTACAAGAGGCGTGCTAAAGATGCTCACGTCATTGGCTTGTTTTTGGTATTGTAAGAACGGCAGAAAACGGGGTATGAAATCGCTGCATCATGTTCTACTGAGAAACAGGATTGGTGGTGGATCAGAGGACAGCAAGCTGTAATGCTATGCCCTGCATCAATTTTGGGTTGGCCGCAAGTATGGTGCTTCAGGAAGCACTGTAAAGAGCTGCTGGTGGTAGACATTTTTGATAGTCTGATTTTTCTTCTACTTGGAAAGTTGAATGATGAAGAAGTTAGTCTCTCAAATTTAAAATGAATTACTAGTTTTAAAGCAAACATCATTGATGCTACTTTGTCTTTATTTATTAAAGAAGGCTCTATTATTGCAATATGATTTGATATAAGCGTACGACTTTTGCCGATGTCAGCCTTGCTGATTTATCTATTTATTTTTTGAAAAATTGGAGTAGAAAGATTATTATTATTATTATTTTTTAACTCATATCTTGAATATCATATATTTAGAAATGATACACCTCACAATGAGGAGAGTAGATCTCATAAAATTCAGGAGAAACCGAGAGTCTTAATTTGGTACAAATTTCAACACAACTATTACTTTCTTACTCAACAAAAAGCATACGATGGATTAGGATGTGACAAATTAGTTACAAGTGATGCATCACGGTGTGACAAATTAGCTATTGGCATTTTTGAAGAAGATGAAAACCAAGATGGGAGGGGGCCATATCCGAGGAAAAAGCGGACACAAGCTCGGCATAGTTGATCTCAAGATCGACCACATGAGAATAAATACTTGATGACCTATCCATATTTAGCTTATAAAACTCTGATGGAGGGGCGGAGCAACGTATCCAATAGGGGGATGAGACCCACCAACAATCGCCAACCACCCATCCTAAACCAACTAGTCATTTTCCGCCAGACTCCCCAACAATAGCCTAGAGAGGGAGGATATACGAAGAATCCAAACCCAAACTTGGTGAACAAGGGTACAATCTTGAAATAGATGGATACATGTTTCCCGAAGCTCACGATAGAGAGGACAAAGAGAATCATCGGTTAGCCTATGATGGAACCAATTATTGTTAGTTATCATTGGACCATGAGAGATAAGTCACACCGAGAATTTAATTCATTCCTAATAGTTTAACCTCCAAACCCACCTCCATAAAATAGTAGGAGGAGAAACAGAGTCATCTAGATTTCGAAATGTATAGTAGGCCAACCGTACTAAGGAGAACCCTCAAGAATTACCTACCCAATACTTTAGATCTTGGGACTCGGGATTATGGGGAATCAAAAAGGCCCGAACCTCCTCTATACTAGACTTTGGAAGAAGAGCAGTGAGATTAGAAACATCCATTACCAATTAGAAGTAATAAACTAGCATACTAGCAGAGCAGTAGAAGAATTTGAAAGATCTTTAGGAACCCTCTACAACAAAGGCCTCGTATGTGGAGAACCTCACATTATAACGCTAGGTCTGATAACAAGATCTTCCAAACTAGTTTGGCGAGAAAAGCATGATTAGCATCCCAAGAGTTAGAATCCACAATGCGCCAACATTTTAGGTTTGACACACTAAATCCTACTGAATCGCATGAACTTGTTGGGCCCCCTTGGTATAACCCCAAAGAAACTGGCGATTTAGCTTCTGAAGCTGAGCACAAATTAGTTCAGGTAACCAAGTTGACTGCATGGCATAAGAAGGAATTGAAGAGGTGATCACTTGGATTAATTTTTTCTGCCTAGCAACACTCAATATCTTTGACTTCCAATCAAAAATCTTATTCTAAACCCGCTCAACAAGATATTAATATTGAGATGTATTGGCTCGGCCATGAGTTAGAGGGACTCCCAGATACATGCAATGATCCTCTATCAGATGGAACTAACACTGAGAAGTCAGACACCTCTTAAGCAATAACAAAGCTTAAGGAGAAACAAATATCTTGAACTTACAAGGATTCAGAACTAACCCGTTACTCTAAAAAAATTTCCGAAGACAACCCAGATCCAAGGTCATGGTGCTGGGCTTTGTATCTGCAAAAAGTATACGATCATCAACAAAAAACAAATAAGTAATAACGGGGCCTGTGTGAGAGGTATGAATAGAAGTCTAGTGACCCACACTCACCTGGGTCTGAATCATATAGAAACGATTCTCCATTACCAAGATAAAGAGATAGGAGACAATGGGTCCCTTTGTCTTGGTCCTTTTCTAATGGTTAAGTAAGGTAATGCTTCCCGAGCTAACATTAAAATAGGCTTACTGAAGATCAATTTTCAGAACCATTCTCCATATGGGAAGTGCAAATAGAATGCACAATTTCTTGAGTGAAAATAATGTTATCCAATGAACTATAACACAAAAGAAAGCCACCGTGAAAAGGGTCCACCACCTTTTGCAGGATAAGATGAAGCCAAAAGACTAACACCATGGTAAGTACCTTATATCTAGTATTAAGCAAACTAACAGATCGGAACTCATGCAAGCAACTTGGGTAAGCCGTTTCTAGAATAAGGACAATATGTGCTGGAGAAGCTCTAGAGGAAAGAAACCATCCTGAATAGCCTCTGTCGTGCCCCAGTCTTCAGATCTGAGTACGTGACAACCGCTGTGTTGCCTCGAACTATGTGTAACCTCGGGTATGTACTCTGAGACCTCATAAGGCTAATCTATCATCAACATAAATTCAATTCTCATCCAATTCCCTATAATCATAAATTATTATCCATAAGATCTCTTTCAAAATAAGATAAGTAAAGTTCTAATAACTTTAACATAAGTGATCAATTAAAATAAGAATGTACATATACA
Source organism: Dillenia turbinata (assembly GCA_037126225.1). Taxonomy (NCBI): domain Eukaryota; kingdom Viridiplantae; phylum Streptophyta; class Magnoliopsida; order Dilleniales; family Dilleniaceae; genus Dillenia; species Dillenia turbinata. The sequence goes on from JBAMMX010000017.1 coordinate 11,815,526, forward strand.
AAAGTAATAAAGTTTCTAAAAGTAATCCATAATACAATAAAGTTAACTTCCATTAACCTTCTCCATGGATCCATTAACAACTAAGTAAGACAAAATGGAACTACCTCACACAAAGTATATGGTTTCGATCAAGGTGGATCTCACAAATCGTAAAAGAGATCTTCTAACTACACTTACTAACTACAAACCTATAAATATAAGAGAAAAGATAGGGGTGAGTACAATTGTATTCAGTGAGTGAAAAATCTATATACATGCCAATGAGTGGGAGTGTGATTATATTCTAAATCTATTATCAATAAATTTCATTTTATCATTACAAAAGTATTTACAAGTTCACAAAAGTATTTGCAAAGTATGGACAACCAATACATTCAAAATAAAAATATTTCTTTTTGCATCAAATGAGTTACATTTCATTTAAAACCATGTGATTGTCGAAAATATACTTTCCAATCCAAGATCTTGGCCTGGGTCAAAGATTGGATTCATCAAGGGTTTTTATTTATTCATTTTTTTTGAAAAATATTCTGTCCTTGGTGTTGGCTTGGACGTCACCATTGGTGACTCATGGCTATCCAACTGAAACCTTGGGTAGATGAACACCTCCGTATCACACTACCCTAATCAAATTTCCCAGCTCATATCGCTCTTTCTCCAGCCAGTTATGAGTAAGCAATAAAGCACAACAGCTGTGATTTTCATTCGCTATTAAATTCCAAAACCAGTTTGCAACACATATTCATCTTTGTCTGAATGAATATCAATCAACCAGTCAATGTAAATCATGTAGCATTAATATGCTAATCTCACATTTCCAATATCACCGTTTCAAGAGAATATATCACACTCAAATTAAATTATAAAATCACTTTTTAAAATAAAATTTTCAAAACACATAAAATCAACTCTCATTAAACAAGACATACAAGTTTCTCTCATTGTTTGAGGAGGGTATACACTCCCACTAGTTTATATTCTCGACTCTATCCTTAATTGAAGGATCTTCACCTAAATGTAACATAGATCACAACATAGAAGCAAGATTATACATTTAATCAATGCAAACATGAAACTAAATATGTGATGTGCAAATGAAAAATGTGTTTCCATTTCTAGAACATTCATTAAACCCTACTAAAGGTTATTCCCCTTCCAATTTCATCAATTCCACTCAAAATGACACATTCCTAACACTGATATGTCTTAGAAAAATAATCATATTTGGAATTAAAATTTGGGATTGTGAAATTTACAATTTTTACTTAACATCTAGACATGAAACAATAATTTTTATGTTTATAACAGAAATCCATTCTAATCACATAAAAACATTTAAGTCCATAATCTTATTGCCCTAACTGCATAACTCAAATTTGCTCAGTTATGGAAAAATGACCATAATTTTCACTATACATATCCAAATCAGGTGATTCAGGTGATTCAAGTCTCAAATTAAAGACAAGACTTGGATCTACAAATTTCATATTCAAAACTTAGCTTAATTCAGCACAAAATGTATCTCAAAGTTGAAGCAAATTTCTTAATAGAAACAGACCAAAAATAGAGGATTCCTTTGCCAAACGCATCATTTTGGAAAAGCATTAAAAATCCAATTCTTATTAGAATCTAATAAATCGTATGTCATTTTCAAAATCTGGAAGTCTAGTTTCATGCAAAGAAAACCTTACTTGATTTGTCTATGCGTAGAAGATGTTATGACTAAAAGATCACAGCAAAGTTAAACTGTTCTGTTTGTAGAAATTCAAGGGTTCCATCTTTATTTTGACCTTTTAACACACTTCTAAGTGTAGGTCATTAAACATACTATTTACCATGATTTCAATGATAAATCAAAACCTAAACCATGAATTTAAGCTTACCTTACACTTGCCTCAAGAGACTCCCAAGTTCACTTCTCATTTTGCTTCCTTGGTCTCCTTGTTCTTTTAGTGTTTTTAGCTTGATCTAAAGACTTTTCACATCATTTTATGCTTTCTAGAGGCTGTGTATAAGGTATGTATAGATGAAAATAACTTATTTCAAGTTTAAATATTGATTTTGATGAAGTTTGAGGTGGTTTTTCGGGGGAAAGAAAAGGAACTTGTGGCTAAGGTTTGAAAGAAGAGAAGTGTTCTTTCTACCTCTCTCTGTCTCTGTCTCTGTCTCTGTCTCTATTTTTCTCTTTCTTGGCCCCACACACATAAACCAAAGTACACTCAAGAAGGTTCAAGAATGAGGTTATCTCTCTCTCTCTCTTGGTTACTTCATACACATACAAGCTTACTCAAGAAGTTTCTTTGTTTTTTTTCCCCTTAAGTCATACAACTCACACTTCACACATTTCATGCATTAAATGCACTTCTTTTTGTTCCTTGACTTTTCTAAACTTTGCTTTACAAAAGAAAAGAGAATAAAACATGGGCTAGGCCTTGTGAACTTTAATTCAAGTGTTGGACATGCTAGTGGATTTTAACTCAAGTGTTGGGCTTCACAACTTGTACTTAAATATTATTTCAACCCAAGCCCAAGTCTCCTATCCTTAATCCACCAAGTTTCATGATTCAATTTTATAATATCAAAATTCACCCTATAGGTTATAAGTTATTCATACAACTAAACATTAGTTTTAGGTTTTACAGCCTTCTTAATAAACTGATTCAAAGCGAGGTAAGTGATCTCCCAAAATTTTTGATAAAACAAAGGTCGAATACCATCAGGACTCAGAGCTTTAAGCCCCTTCATAGAAAATACAACTGCTTGGATCTTAAACAACTCAATAGGATGAATCAGATGGACCTGATCCTCAACTTCAATAGTTTATTGCCAACTATTATATCCACCAGGCCCGCTTTGGAGGGAATTACTCGTAAATAAGTCCTTAAGATAAGAAATCTCATACTTCTTAAGCTGCTGTTGATCTGAACACTATTTCCCATTAATCTCTAAAGAACTAAGACTTAATAACCTAGAGGGGAAGGGACTTGTTCGCTCGCGGGACGGAGAAAGCTGAGAGAGTAATAGAGGGAGAGATTGAGAAAAAGAGAGAGAGAGAGATTGTGGGAGAAAGAGAGAGTGAGAGAGAACAGATTCGAAAATGAGAGCGAGGGAACAACGAGAGATAGAGAGAGAGAACAGAGAGAGGAGAGTAATCGAGCGGGTTAGCGGTGTCCGCCGTGGGTGGTGGCGACGGTGGTAGAGGAAATGGAAGAGGGCGGTGGAGTGAGATCGAGAGAGGAAGAGAGAGCTACGGGAGAGAGAGAGAGAGATGAAGTTAGAGATTAGGGTTTTAACCCTAATTTCTATTGATTGGGAGAGATGCAGCGTTTTGGGTCAAAATGCTGCATCTTCATTCATTCCTTTTTTTTTTTTTAAAAAATAATTATATATATATAATTTCACACCCATATTTCACTAGAATGTGAATTTCATAAAAATGAGATTTATTGTGATTCGCGAGCACGACAACTTAAAATATACCAAAAATTCAAATTAAATACCCCAAAATCGAAAATAAATATAAATAAAATTTTTTTCTGTATATATATAACTAAGGAAAATTTTAGATATTTCATGAACAGAAGTACAATAGTACGGACACCGCAGTGTCGGTGTTACATAATGTATGTCTGTGGCCTAGATTGCAAGTGTAAGTTAACTTGAACTTATAGTGGTTGACTATAATGTATCCTATTCTCTTTTTGACTATTATTATTCGATTGTTAGTATTTTAGAAATTTGTTCATTATAGTTAGCTAATCGGCGTGAGTCGACTAGGTGTTTAAGTAAGTCAACTTGTCTATTGTGTCAGATTTTACTTAGACTTCTATGTACTAAGCAAGTCAATTGTCACTATGTAGTCGACTACGTTTCTGCTGTGACTTGCCTATATGTTTTGTATCAAAACTAAATTACTTATGACTTTAATTAATTCAATCTTTCATTAGTCCAACATATTCTTTTCACCCTAATACACATTAAACTCATCATTTGCTTATCATAAAAACTTATTTTGCCAATAGTCTTCAACTGGAAAATTCAATTACGATTCTGACGAATGAGTATAAGCAGATGGTAGAATTGAGTATTTCAATCACCATGACAAAACCAATGAAGTTGGGATTTTTGATGCTAGAAGGTTTTCTCCATATCAAGGACCTAATGATACTCCTCCAATAAACGACTTTTAAGCCATTATAAAATTTTGAATAATTATAACCTGGTAAACCTTAGATACCACTCAACCTAGCCTCGAGATGACACTTTTTACTAAAAATGTTGCCAAAAGCCTATTTATTCCAAAGCTTAAGGGATGTGGTGGCATATTGAATCGACCCCAATAAGGACTAATTGTCATCACCCTCACACCAAGCTGACGCAAAAGCCTACTGGAACTGAGAATAATGAAATCAAGTTGCTTTAAAGCAGAAAGGATGACATGCCCGGGGAGGTGGAGAGGTCATGCAAGTATGAAAGAGAATGGGGTGATGATCTTCATGAAATCAGAGCAAGTTAACTACTCTTGTTTTAGAAAACAAGATACGACTTTGCAAATTACTAATCCTTGGTCCAAATGCTCTCAAAGAATAATAAAACCATTCTGCATGCGAACCTAGATAAATAAACTCCCTATAGCACTAAGATCATAAAGGCTATATTGGTGCCACCAATCATGAAATTGATAAGCCTGGGTCATAACCCTCGTAGAGCTACTACTCATTTCAGACTGACCTATAATGTTATTAAATTCTCCTCAAAACAAACAATGCAACATTGGTGTTAGCTGCTAAGGCACAGAGATCTTGCTAGACCTCAAACTTCTTAGCACTATAAGGCTCGATATACACATAGATAATGAACCGTGTAACTCCACCTGATTGAACTCAACAATGAATCAAATGTTCTGAACTATATGTCACAATAATCTCAATATAAACAGATTTCCAAACCAATCACAGACCACCCTGGAAACCCGAAAAAATGATAGAAAATTCCCAATCATATCCCAAAGAATTAAGAAACCTTGAGAATTGCTACGAACTATGTTTAGTTTCAGTCAAACAAATGATATTTGAAACATGGAGTTTGAGTAGCTCTTTTGTGGCATGATGAAGCTGAGGATTATAAACCCCTCCCACCCACATCCCAAGTACGCAAGCGATGATTCAAAATCATAAAAAATAACTAAGAAAAGGAAGAGGTCTACTAGCAAGGCCTAAAAGATCTTATCAATAGCCATCGCACCAACATCTACCTCATAAGGCAGCCAAAAACCACTACCATCGATAGCCAAGGATCTGAAGTAGATGAGGGCATACCAAGATTAGCATGAACGTGCAAAAGGTGATGCCTCTTTCGGAACTCTAGTAGCCATATAGAGATCACGAATGTGATGACCTGCTATTTAGGCATTGCACCCCCTAGCAGGAAGGAACATATATGCATAATACGGAAGCAACAAACACGATTAAAATGCGATGTCTGGACTCACGATAGTCATACTCCTCGTGTGAAATAACATGAAAGGAGATTTAAATTAAAAGAAAACCATTTTCTTGATCTTTCAAATGAAAATTTGGCAGAGTCTCCCTTATTTAGTGACTATTGGCCACTTGGGGTTAATACAAGAACCTGACCAAATCAATATAGCACTTCTATCATCAGACAAACTAGCATCAATGGCCCACTTGACTGTCCAACACAATACACCATATATACATAACTTTATATCCACAAAACTATCCACAAAACTATGTACAAAAGGGTCTCATGTGTCAAAACTATACATCTGCACATGAAGTATAAGCCAACTACTAAAAGGAAACAAATAATTACATGTCTCAAACAAAATACAGATGTCAAAGATGAGTAGGGATCTAAATCCCTCAACTCAAGTGTTTCTACCCTAGGCTTCCCTCTCGTCTCCCAGTTCACCTGAAAACAAGGATATCGGGGTCAGTTTAGGCTGAACAAGTATGTGGGGAACCAATGGCATGCATGACAAGAAATATGTATCAAGATATCTACATCATCATACGACAATATAAACTTAGCAAATGTACAAGATATGCATATTATCATCAGCATTCTTACAAAAACATTATGTTTGTCATTCATAGAGCCATTATTCTTTTCCATAATCAGTGTTCCAAATAATTTAATAATTAAAGAAAAGAATAGAATTTCGAACCAATCTAGTGTATGAGAGTCTGGAAGAGCAAGCCAAAATTTGGTATTCCTAAATGAAATCTAGATCTTTTTGGGTTAGACGCTCAAACATTTCACATGTTTCTAATTCTACCCTCGAAGGGAGAAGAGATACAATCATAGTTTCTCAAACTTCGACCACAGGCTTCACACAAGCTTTCGGAAGAATTTTCGTACCATCACTTTCTCTTTATATTTCTTTATGTTTCCCATAAGGTAAATACTACCGTTTATCACAAAAATTACACTAGTTTTATAGCCAAACATCACAAATAAAAAGTATGCATAGTTAGCCCAATCATAGCATCCCATTGGACTATCTTAATGAATTAACAATACAAACAAGTTTCAATAAAACGACCATATCTGAATTGCAATGCATGAAACAATATGAATCAAATTGCCACATGAAATTAGGACATAAAGCTACAACTTTTATGTTTGTAGCTAAGTTCAATTCCAATTGTACAAAGAAAGCCAACACAAAAATATTTCAACCCAAAATCTATAATACCATTTGCGCAGTCATAGTAGAACTAACATAACCTTTTCTACGCATTTCAGATTGAGATGATTCTAGTGGAAACTTAAAGATAAGAGATAGGACTATAATTTTTGTGTTTAGAGCTTTGCCTAATTCAGCCTAGAAAGAAGCTCAAAATCGAAGCAAATTTCCACACCGAAACATGACAAAAAATAGAGTTTTCTACAGATTTTGGTGCTATGTTTCCAAATTCACCAAAAATTTAATTCTCTATGAAACTCTTTGAATCATATGTCATATTAAAGCTATGGAAGTCTACTATCATCAGGAGAAAATATTGCTCAATTTGTGATTTTGTAGAAAAATATATGATATAACAAACAGGGCATGGTCAAGCTATAAAACAGAACAGAATTTTCAATTTCTACACCTCATGTTCAACATCCGAAATTTCTTTCTTCCTTTCCCCACTCTACTCTAATCACAACATGATAACAACTTAAGAAACATATTATTCATGGTTATTAAGCATCAAATAAACAAGCACAAGAAAGGTACTTGCCTTTGGAAGCTTGAAATTCACTTTGCTATCCTATGTGCTTCTTCCTCCAAATCCCTAGCTTCCCAAGTGTTTTTAACTTGTTCTAGGGTTGTTTTACTCCTTTTCTACACTTCCTTATGTTAGGGACACTCAATAGTTGGATGGAGGTTGCTGAATCCAAGCTTAAATAGATGTTTTAATGGAGTTTGGGGGTTGTTTTTGGTGAGAGGAATGAAAGTGACGAATTTAGGAAGAAAGGTATAGCTTCTCTCTCTTTCCCTCTCTCTTTCTCTGTATATCTATCTCTTAGGTGGTGTCAACGAAATTGAGCCATGTGCCTTTCTCTTTATTAATGTGGGCCCCCTCCTAAGCGCATTTAATATCTAGTAATGAGCTAAGTGTCTTGCCTTATGCCTTGTAATTATGTGACGTGTGCCCTTTTGTGGGTCCCACACCAAGTCCTTTGTGGGTTCCACACTAAACCCTAATTTTGTTCTATTCCCGATCATTCTTATTCGTCGGTATGTCCCATTATTCTATACTAACTTAATATAACACAATTTATAATTAAAACTATAACAAAGTAAAGCATGCATCGCATATGAAAATTCGTGAATTTTAGCACAAAATAATACAAGGAATTTAAATGTTCTTAGTAAAATAAATGAGAAACAAATGAATGCAAATGTAAATGCATAATTTAGTAATTTCTCAAAATGAGGCCTTACATCCTTCCCCCCTTAAAAGATCCGATCCTCTGGATCACTGCTCATGCTAAAACAGATATGGGTACCACTCTTTCATTTCTGACTCCAACTCCCAAGATGCCTCCTCGGAGGTGTGATGTCTCCACAAAAATTTTACCAATCTAATAATTTTGTTTCTTAGGTTCTATTCTCTAGAATTCAGAATCTGGATCGGTTGTTTAACATACGTTAAGTCCTCTGCAACGTGGAGTGGTTCATAACTGATCACATGAGAAGGATCGTGAACATATTTCCTCAATATAGAAACATGGAATGTAAGGTGAACTCCATCAAATGCAGGAGGTAAAGCAAACTCATAAGCAGCTGATCCGACTTTGGCTAGAATTTCAAAAGGACCAACAAATCTAAGACTAAGTTTCCCCTTTTTCTTCCCAAATCTCATTACGCCTTTGATTGGAGAAATTTTAAGGAAAACTTTGTTTCCTACCTCAAACTCCAAATCTCCACGTCTCTGATCGACATAACTCTTCTAACATGATTGAGCTGTTCTAAGCCTTTCTCGAATAATCCGGACTTTTTTCGTGGTTTCTTGTAGATAAATAAGCTCTGTTTCTGATTCAAGCATTTTTTTTCTCTCCTACTTCATTCCAACAAAGAGGAGTTCTATATTTTCTGCCATATAATACTTCAAATGGAGCCATGCCAATGCTAGAATGATAGCTATTGTTATAAACAAATTCTACTAGCATCAAATGCTCAGCCTAACTACCATGGAGCTCTAGAACACAAGCCCTTAACATATCCTCCAAAGTCTGTATAGTTCTTTCTGACTGACCATTTGTATGAGGATGGTATGTTGTGGATAAATTAAGCTTAGTTTCCAATCTAGTCTGAAAACTCTATCAAAATCGAGAAACAAATCTCGGATCTCTATCAGAAACAATAGATACTGGTATGCCATGCAATCTTACAATTTCATCAATATAGAGTTTAGCTAATTTCTCCATAAAGTAAGTCACTACGACCGGGAGAAAATGTGAGGCGATCCACTATCACCCATATAGCATCAAATCCCCTCGTAGTTCTGGGCAATCCCGAGACAAAATCTATGGTAATATGCTCCCATTTCCATTTAGGAATAGGGAGTGGTTCAAGTAATCCACCAGATTTCTGATATTCAGCCTTTACTTACTGATATGTTAAGCATCTGCAAAAAAATTCTACAGTATCTCTCTTCATACCAGGCCACCAAAAGGATTGGCGCAAATCCATATAAATCTTGGTGGATCCTGGATGAACATAAAAGGCTGAATTATGCGTTTTTTCCATGATCAACCTCCGCAACACCCGAGCCTCCGAGATGACTAATCTATCCCAAAATTGGACTGTCTCATTTAATATGTTGAATTTAGACTTCCCCCCTTTTAGCACATCTTCTTTAAGCTTAATAGTCATATCATCAGTTTGCTGAGCCACCCTAATGAGATCAGATAGATTTGGTCTGACCATAAACTGTGCCAAAAGTGATCCTTGTTTGGAAACCTCAACATCAATTCTTAGCTATTCAAATTCAGCTATCATTTGATACTCTCTTACTCGAAGATATACTATGGATTTGCGACTGAGTGTATTTGCAACAACATTTGTTTTGCCAGGCTAATACTGAATGGTAACATCATAGTCCTTTAATAGCTCAAACCATCTATATTGTCTCAAATTCAACTTTTTTTGAGTAAATAATACTTGAGACTTTGATGATCAGTAAATATTTCATAGTGCTCACCATAAAGATAATGTCTCCAAATTTTTAGGGCAAAGATAATGGTTGCAAGCTCCAGATCATGTGTATGATAATTTTCTTCATGAGGTTTTAACTGTCTAGAGGCATAAGCTATTATAATCTGTCCCTGCATCAGTACACACCCCAAATCGGTATTGGATGCATCACTAAAGATCGCATATCCCTATCCACTGACCGGTAATGTTAACATTGGAGCCGATACAAATTTATCCTATAGAGTCTAAAAACTAGTCTCACACTGTTCATCCCACCTAAAGGGTGCATTTTTACGAGTTAATCTCGTAAGTGGAGCAGCTATCAAAGTGAAATCCTTAACAAATGTGTGATAATAACCAGCTAAACCCATAAAACTACGTAACTCCGTAACTGTAGTAGGTGTAGACCAGTTAACAGCAGGTTCAACTTTTCTTGGGTCTATAGAAAGTCCTTTATCTGAGACAATATGACTCAAGAAGGTTATTTCGCTGAGCCAGAACTCACATTTACTTAGTTTGGCATATAATTTCTCGGCCCTTAAAGTCTGTAGGGTGATACGAAAATGTTGCTCATGATGAACTTTATCTTTAGAATAGACCAAGAAATCATCAATGAATACCACAATGAAGTCATCAAGATAGGGTCTAAAAACACACTTCATCAAATCCATTAAAACTGCTTGGGCATTGGTTAACCCAAAGGGTATTACCAGGAACTCATAATGACCATTGCAGGTACGGAAAGCTGTCTTAGGTATATCTTCCTCTCTAACCCTAATCTGATGGTAGTCCGATTTGAGATCAAGTTTAGAGAAAACCGTCGCACCTCTCAACTGATCAAACAAATCATCAATTCGTGGCAGGGGGTTTTTATTCTTGATGGTAACTTGATTCAACCTGTGATAGTCAATACACAATCTCAAAGAACCATCATTCTTCTTTACAAACAAAACTGGTGCACCCTAAGGAGAGACACTCGAACGAATAAATCCATTGTCTACCAGTTCTTGTAACTGAGTTTTCAGCTCTTTTAATTCTTTTGGTGCCATTCTATATGGAGCTATAGCAATAGGTATGGTATCTGGTATCACATCAATAGTAAAACTTTATCTATCTGACTGGCGGTAACCCTGGCAAATCATCTAGAAATACATCCGGTAAATCTCAAACTACTGGTATGTTAAACAATTGACGCTGCTCTTTCTTGTTTTCAATGACATAGGCTAAATATCCCTGACAACTCTCAGATAACATCCTAGTCGCCTGAATAAAAGATATGACAAGAGTTCTGATAAATCTATCACCAATAAATAAAAATTGTGGCCATTCTGGTGGCAAAAAATAAACAATTTTTAGATGACAATCCAACAATGCATAATTAGATGACAACCAATTCATACTCAGAATCATATCCAAATCTATCAACTCTAATGGTAGTAAATCAATGCTGAAATCATGCCCTTGGAAGCTCACAATACAGCCTCTATAAATCTTAGTAATCAACACCTCATCACCAAGTGGTGTAGCAACCCACAACTCTTGTTCAGAGGTTCAGACCCATATGGAAAATGCTTAATAATTGCTAATGAAATGAATGAATGTGTGGCACCTGGATCAATCAATACATGGATATCATAAGAAAATAGTTTCATCCTATCTGTAATTACATTAGGTGACCTCTTGAGTAGTCACGGTATGAATCCTAGCCTGACCTCTTGGGCCCGGTGGCATACTCTGAGGTTGTCTTTGCTGTGGCCATGGTGGTAGAACTGGTCTAGCTGGTTCTGGCCTCATTGGAACTGAAGGAGAAGCTACTTGTTGAGCCGGTAGGGATTTAGGAACTAGAACATGCTGTAAGGGGATGGGTTGTGGATGACCAGACCTAAGAGGACAACGTGACGCATAATGGCCCGGTTAAAAGCATGTAAAACAAAGTCTCGTTTCTTCTTTACATGGTCCGGTATGAAGATTTTCACAAATGGGACATACTAGTCTCTTACGGGAGCTTTTACCCTACTCAAGATTCCTCTTCTTCTCCTTTTTCCTCTTCACAACTGAATCTTGAATTTCTGCTAGCCTCTTTCCCTGTAACCTTTCCTATCTGTCCTCAGTAACCAATTCTAAAGCCTTGGCATTGTTCACAAGAGTGATAAAAGATTGAGCTACCAAATACCTCTGAAAGAAGGATCGTAATCCTTATCTGAATCTCTTTGCTCTCTTTTTATCCGTATTGACCAAATCAAGAGCATAAACTAACAATCTAGTAAAGTAGTTCTCATACTGGCTGACAGTCTAACTACCCTATCTCAAATTCAGAAACTCTCACATTTTCTGATCTCTAATAAAAGTAGGCTCATACCTCTCCTGGAAGATTTGCGTAAAGTCACCCCATGTGACATGTTGAAAGTCACTCCCATATCAGAGTCTTAACTCTAAACTCCACCAATCATAGGTGGCTTCTTCAAGTAATGGGTGGCAAGTCTGACTTTGTATTCTTCAGCAACCATAAACTCATAAAAAAGTCTTTGTATCTCAACAACCCATGTCTCTGCAACTTGAGTATCATTACTTCCAGAAAAAATTATTGGCTCTATTTTTCTAAACTCAGTCATTAACTCGACAGTCCTCTTGAGGTACACATATATCCCATTTATCTTTATGTCCCTCTGTATACTCTGCGGTTCTCTGAACTCAACCTGATCTAGCCTAATTTGACTAAAAACCGACTGATACTGTAGGAATTGTTAAAACTGACATAGCCGAGGGAGTAGGGGTGGCATGAGTAGCAGGAGAGACATTTGTAGTCTCACTACATGTCACTGGTTGAAATAGTCTCTCGGTTAATCTACGTATATCTCCATACATGGTACCCACCATAGTCATCAAAGTATCTAAAACCTGCTGCAAATCTGGCCCCTGTGGCCTCTGATCACTTGGTGTCTGGGATTGAGGCTCCTGTGTAACACCGACATCGCGATGTCCGTACTAGTATTCCTGTTCATGAAATTAAATAAAATATTTCTTAGTTTATATATATAGAGAGAAAATTTTAATTATATTGATTTTCGATTTTGGGATATTAAAATTGAATTTTTGGTATATTTTAAAATGCTGCGTCCGTAATTCGCAGTAAATCCCATTTCTATGAAATTTATACGCTAGAGAAAAGTGGATATAATAATATATATATATTGATAATTATCGTGGGATACCCCAGGCCTAGGCATATCCGGACGCCATCCAAGCGCCTCTCACGGTGTCCTTCGTAGCTACGGAACAATACATACCAAAGCCCTCAAGACCAAAATCAATATCATATCAAATATGTGCCATAAATCAGGTTCACAAACCAAATGCAACATATATCATAAAATGACACAGTATACATTTCAACCACATGGATGCATATTTTCATAATTCAACCAATTTTTGGACACTCCATCGGTTCACAAAAATTCAGTTCCAAAACCAGTCAAAATATTTCAAGCACACGATAAATCATGCTCATTTATCAAATTGTTGTAAAACAGGGTTTTCATATTAAACGAAAACATTGAAATAAATCCCACTCACTGTATACGGGAGGCTGTGCACTCCCAAATTCCAAACCAAACCAAATCAAATTCCTCCTTTGAACCCGAACATGTTATCCTAAGGCATTGAACATCAATGCCACTTAAAATCATTTTCTAAAACAATTCAGAATAATACTTGGGAAAATTTTTGTATATTGTATAAAAACTTAGGCCCGCTCGGTGTAGCGGCTGCTCATGCTCTAGTTGGGCATGACAGTAGAAGTCTGTTGTAATACCGACACTGCGGCATTTCGTACAAGTGTAGCATTCATGGAATATATATAAAATATTCATCCGTTTATATATATATATATATATATATATATAATTTTTAAATTTTATTGATTTTCGATTTTGGAGTTTTTAAATTTAATTTTTGGTATATTTTAAATACCGTTTCTGGGATTTGTAAAATAAAGTTAGTATAAAAATAGATATATATATATATATATATGTAAATAATTATTTAGTTATTAATTTATTTATTTACTCAATTACCTATTTATAAAATCTATTTATATAAATATATATATAAATAATAATAATAATAATAATAATAATAATAATAATAATAATAATAATAATGATAAAAAAAAAATTAGAAAATCGAATTAGGGCTCAAAAGCCCTAATTCTCTCTTCTCTCTCTCTCTCCCTCTTTCTCTCTTCGTCTTCTCCTCTCCCTCACCGCACCTTGCCTTCCTTGTGCCATCCGCCACGGCCGTCGCCACCACCCACAGCGACCACCGCTCTTCCTTCTCCACCTCTCCCTTCGGTTCTCTCTCTATCTCTCTCATTCTCTCTCTCTCGGCTTCTCTCTCTCACCGCGAGTCTCTCTCTCTCCCTCTCGTTGATTCTCCGCTGCTCGCCGCCCCTTTTCGCCACCACCCACAACCACCGACACCTCTCTCTCTCTATCTCACTGTCCCTCAGTCTCTCTCGCTCAGTCTCTCCCAACGCGCGCGTCGCGCGCGACAGTTCCTTGTGCGCGCGCGACTGCTCGCGCGCTGAGTGCGCCTACGCGCGACTGCTCGAGCACTGACAACCCTCCTGCGCGCGCTCCAGCACGCGATAGCCCCTTCCTGCGCGCGCTGCGGCAGCTCCTTCACTGCTTGCACGCTTTTTGCCACTCTTGCAGAGCCCCAAACTACAGTCGCTCAAACCCTAGACTGCCTGCACTCATTTCTTGTGAAGGTAAGGATGAAAGTTCTGACCTATAGATTTAGGGTTTTGACTTGGTATTAATTCCTAAGTTATGTGTCGATTTAAAATGCAGATCTCGGAGTGAACTAAGAAGCCGTTGAGATGAGGAAATCGTAAACTGCGGAAACCCTAGGTAAAGAGATTTTTGGTCTTTTCATTAATTGAATGAAATTAGAATGCATTTAGGGTGAAATTAGCATAAGGAAGTGTTGTATAGATTTAGAATGTATGTTTGATTGGAATAAAATGCATTTTTGAAATCCTATGCTTGAACAATAAGGCCAAGTCTAGTGTCTGATATGAAAGGAGCATGTTAAAGGAATGATAGAATCGAATCGAATTAATTTAAATGGTTTTTTAGAGTTTAATTTGACATATGTATGAAAACAGTCAAAATTTGAGATTTTAGCCTAAGGATTGGTGTGTTGTTTTGCATTATAGTTGGTGTTGCATATAGGTAAGTCAAATATAATCTCTATATTATGAAAATAGGTTTCAATATCTTTAAAATGACATATAGTTTGAAGAAATCGGATGAGAATTGAAAAGTGTATGAATTTTCAAAGATTTTTCTAACTTATGGGGAATTTATGTATGTAGACGTGTTTTCGATTTTTGAACGATTTTAGGTTCGAATTTAACTTGATTTTGATTTGGTTAATTACTTATAAATGGAATGGAAATTGATGACATTGGAGTTTATTCATAAATTGGAGAATTAAGATTTGTACAAACTTAGGGAAACTGATAAACCCTAAGAATAATTGGAAATTTGATGATTATTATGATAATTTGATTAGGTTGATCTTGTTAGAGACTCGAGGAGTCGAGTTTGTTTGATTGTGGAAATAGGGAGTGACCACCCTCCCTAGAATGTGAGTGGGACCCTAATCTCTTGCATGAAATAGTGAAATCTGATTTTATTATGATTTTAATAAAACATGCTTTTGATATGCATGATCTCGACGTATGAAATTGAAATAGAAATTTGTTTTGTGATTATTGGAGTGTCGTACTTATGTTTTCTACGATTATGCATCCATGTTTGAAAAGAAATGAAATTGTGCCATGATTTGAGAAACGGAATGTTTGCTATTCGACCATTGCATTGGTTTGTTGAATTTGAAATGATTTTGATGAAATGTATTTGGCACACGGATTTGAAATGTTTTGATGAACTGTGAGGGCACCGGGATGCCCACTTGTGATGAGATACTATGATGATGACATTGATGATTCCGTAGCTACGAAGGGACTTTGTAGAGGCACGAGTTGCCCGGATACGCTTTTGCAGGAGGTATCCGCAAATGTCCAGTTATATTTATTCATAGGCGCGGCCGGTTGAACCCACATCGGGGGAGGACGTGTGTGACGCCACCGTCTAGCACCAGGCGGGGTCCTATTTGACGAGACTGGGTAAGTAAGGAGCTAAGCCCACGGCCAACATCGGGGTAGAGAGCTACTTTTGAAACACTTTGCATAATAACACCCCCGATGCGCCTGTCTTTGGTCATGGTTGACCTTTGTCCGGATCCTTTCGGCCAGCTCTATGTTATACTTGATTTGTAAATGGATGCATATATGTGTGATATCGTGTGAATGATTAAAAGAATTCATTTTATTGAACATATCATGATTTATTACGAAACTTGAGTTATTGTTTACGAATGATACTATTTGACACTCCAATATTCACCCACACTCTTAGTACTTGAGATTAATCCCCTCAGTCACTGAGTATCCTCCCATAGATACTCACCCCTCTTCTTTCCTCCCCCAGACAGGATTTTTATGCTGGAGCGACATTTCAAAGTATAGAGTTTGGGTGTATTTGGTGTTCAGGAAGGTGAGACTTAAAGTTTAAATTGAAAGATGAATTACAAAATTTATTTCGACCCTGCGAGGTCTTGTTGAGGTCCGTAGTTGGCCGTGTACTTATTTTGGGATGATTGTATAATTTATGTATGTTTATTTGCGAAACTCTCATATTTTATTTGCATTGAGGCGATTGTATGTATTTGAATGTTACTTGGGAAAATTGTTATAAATTGTATAAAAAAATTTAGGTCCGCTCGGTGTGGCGGCTGCTCATGCTCTAGTTGGGCATGACAGTAGAGATCTGTGGCTAGGTCTATTGATAGATTTTTTATAGCCTTGCGTTGTTCTGGATGTCGGTTATGGGAGTTGTTGCTTTTGGAGAGGCCAGGATGGCCATTCGTTTTATTTTCAGGATGATTTTGAATTATACAGGTTTATTTGTACATGGGAGACCTCCGATTTATGGGGAGGTTCTGCCCGATTTTTTTGTAGAAATACGGCCAGCATCCAGGGCAACGGGCGGCTGTTCACGATTCCCAGTTCGGGGCGTGACAGTTCGGTTGGTATCAGAGCTCTAGGTTGAGAGCTGTGTTTTATAGAATAGTTTTGAAAATATTCCCAAGTACATTTTAAAGTCCTCAATGCATATGAGAGTTTTGTTACAGTCATGAGATCCCAGTACAACGGTTTTAGGCATATGAGTTATTCTTTTTAGGGGGTTAGATACGGTGTGTATCTAACCTAGCATATTGGTTCTATCAGTTCTTAAACTGATAAGTTTATTCATTTAGGGGGTTAGTTACTTCGCAACTAACCCTAATTTTTGAATTATATCTAATTTAAATTTTTCTTGTAAGATTATGATTACTAGATGAGGTACTAGATTTGTACCTGAGATACTTAGAATATCCAAGGATGTTTCCTCGTTATGTGTATCCTTCTAGCACTTTCTCAGCAGGCTATTATAGCCGCGGTTCCATCACCATCATTTGATGCATTTAGACAGGTGTATGAGTGGTACACCTCCCATTGGATTCAAATACCTTGATTCATAATTTGAATTCTAGTTTAGGAGGTTAGTTACCCAGTAACTAACTCTAATCCTTGCTTATATCTAATGAAACAGTGCTCTCTTTGCAGAACTATGCCGCCTAGACGTGGTAGGCACGGAGCACCACCGGAGAGTCCCTCAGAGCCCGAGGCTTCTAGGGCACTCGAGGCCCCACGATTACCAGAGAGTGCTTCTTCTACTTACGCACCTTCCCCTATGCCACCTCCAGCACCTCCACTGGCTGGTATAGTCGAGATCCCTCCACCACCGCTCGACGCTTGGAGGCAGTGGCAGGAGTGGTTTAGTAGATATGGGGTGCAAATGCCCCCACCTCCACTACAGACTCCAACGACCGCACCTGCGGCCATACCTGCTCCTACGACACTGGTTCCTTCTCCGGTGGCTGGTCCTTCTGTTTCTACTTTGATCGATGAGAGATCAGTCATCTTTAGGCGCATCCACGAGCTTACTCAGTTGGTGAAAGAGTCTCGACAGCTCGGATGCACAGACTTTTCGGGATCTGGTGATGCCGTAGCAGCAAAGCATTGGATCAACAGGACTCGCAGGATCCTTACGGATTTGGGGTTGTCAGAGGAGCTCAGATTGAGAGTTGCAGACAGACTCCTCGACGGAGATGCCCTCTCGTGGTGGGAGGCTATCCGTGACAGTGCCACACAGACCCTGCGGTGGGATGACTTTTTATGAGAGTTCGACCGCATGTACTTAACCTCGTTTCAGCAGGACCGGATGAGGACGGAGTTCCTGCACTTACGCTAGGGGACTAGGTCAGTCTCAGAGTACGAGGCTGAGCTCAGACGACTAGCAGCTTTCGTCCCCGACATGGCTACACCAGCTCAGATGAGGTTCAAGTTTGAAGATGGCCTCCAGTTGAGCATCAGGAAGTATATGACGGTGACTCCCTCTTTTACACTTTCAGAGGTGATTGATTCAGCATATCGGGCAGAGGAGATCGTCCGAGCTGAGACTAGGCAGAGAGAGAGTCACCAGAAGAGGAAGACTGAGTCACAGGGTGGACAGTCTTCGAAGAGGGGTAGAGGTTTTGGATATCCCGGAGGTTCTTCTAGCTTTAGACCAGTAGGACCGGGACAGGGACCTCGACCACAGGGCTTTGAGGCACCAGCTCTTAGTGTCACTTCACAGCCTGCATAGAGACAACTTTTTTGCCGCAGATGCGACAACTACCATGCCTTCGGGGCATATAGAGCACCAGTTACTTGCTACCAGTGCGGAAAGCAAGGTCACTTTAAGAGTACTTGCCCGGATTTAGGTCGAGGAGGACTGACTTCACAGAGTAGTACTGTCACGCCCCGACCCACACCCGAGCCGGACACGCGACCAGCCCGCCGCGGCACCTCGATGCACGGGCACCACGTCCCGCACATCGAAGCACCGTAAGGCTGTCGACATTCACAAAATCCAGGTTTCCAAATCACAAAGATCCCCAAGAAATAAAAATAATACATGTATGCCTCAATGCAAATTAAAACAAGTGAGAGTTAAACTTATACAGACAAGAAAAATTATAAATACAGTCATCCCAATTTAAACAAATACAATGGTCATCCTAACTTCCTCAAAATGATAAAATAACCTCAATACAAAGCGGAATAGCGGGTAGTCATACCCCGGCCCAGTAGTCTCCAAAGAATGTCCAATACAATAATGCGCACAAATCTCTCAGTCTGAGTCTACACCTGTAGGAGGGGAATGTGAGGGGTGAGTACCATAGAGAGGGGGGGTTGGTACTCAGCAAGTCGGGGGGATGACATGCTACAATTAATTTTTGGGTGAATTAGGAGTGTCAAAATTATGTCCCAATAAATCCATGGTATGCAAAAATATTATGACATCTCAATAAATCATTCACGGCATACGTATCAAATCAAATATGCATCCGTTATGCATGTCCATCATGTCATGTAGAGCCGGCCGAAAATATCCCGGCAAAGGCCAACCATGGCCAAGGACGGGCAACGTTGGGGGTTTTCACGGTGCAAGTAATAAAATAAGGCTCTCCACCCCAACGTTGGCCACAGACTACTCCAACTAGCTCTGATATATATATCGCACACGTATCAAGGATCAAGCGTGTATGGAAACCCGCCGGTGCTAGACCTACCAAGGTCCTCCCCGAAGTGGTTCAACCGACGACTGTCCGTACAATATGTATGACAATCTGGCGGATACCCCCTGCAGAGGCGTATCCGGGCACAACTGGTGCCTCTACCAAATGTCCTTCGTAGCTACGGAATGCCATAGGAAGCATATCATCATCATCACAGTATCCACAGGGGCATCCAGCCCAAATCACATATCTCAAGCCATAACATGTCAAAATCATGTGCCAATATGCAATGGAAGCATAAAATTTTGTGGATATATCAAAGTGTGGCACAATCATCAAGTGTCAAAATCATGGATGCATATCGATATAAATAAGTTGGGACACTCCATATATCACAAAACATTTTCATAAATCCAGGAAAATAGGTCAATCATACCATTTTAAATCATGCCTTTGAAAGCTTTTTAAAACACGGTATCAATTAAAAGTAGATGTCAAGTCCCACTCACAGTTAGGGGAGGATAATACACTCCCCAATATCTCCACAAAGTGTAAATCAGGTGCTCCCTCCGTTCAACTCAAATAACTCTTAGGGAGACAAACAGTCTGCAGATTTTTTTTTTTAACCTGCGCAGTCATGGAAAACAGACTATAACTTTGGCTATACTCGTCCAAATCAGATGATTCTTATCTCATTTTAAAGCTAAGAGATAGCACTATAACTTTCATTTTGTACACTTCCTCAGATTCAAATCACAGAATTCCCGATAAGCCTAATTTTGTTACTGTCATATTTAAGTTTTGGATTCTGTCCAGTTATTGTGCAGAAGCCATAACTTTCGTTTTACTCACCAAAGTCTAATGAAATTTTAACATGTTATAGATAAGATGTAGATCTACAACTTTCGTGTTTTGAGTTTTATCCAAATATTCCTTTAAGGGGTTCAACAAAATTCATGAACAAGACTGATACGTTTTAGTGAAACATAAAGTTTCTGTCAACACAGTTTTAAGGAAAATTGTATAACTTTCAATTTCCTCGTGTGAAATGGCTGAAATTTTTATATGTTATAGGCAAGAAGTATATCTATAACTTTCTTGTTTTGTGTTTCTTCAAACTAAGACTGGAGAGGGGTCTTTTTTACTCACTACTGTCAAGGTTCGAAACTGGACACTTCTATGTCGAGTTTCAGGAAAAGTACCATAACTTTTGGCACAGGCATCTGATTTTGGTGATTCTTATCTCGTTGGAAAGATAAGACTTTGATCTACAATTCATATAACTAACACATTTTCAAATTCTGGCTCTAAGATGTCTTAAAACAGAGATGAATTCACGGACAGAAATAAAATTTAAAGTGAGACAGGATAAAATTTCTTACCTCACTTTCTTGGTCTTCCTCTCTTGCTTCTCTCCTTGTTCTCACGAATTTGGAAGAATGAACAAGCATTCTAAGGCCTTCTTCTTTTATTATTGTGTTAATAACTCACCACCCTAGGATCAAATCTCTAATTAATCTAAACCATAGGATCATTTTGACTATTGCATGTGTTCTCATTGGTTTTCATGTGCATGTGTTTTCATTGGCTCACCTTGCCTTTCTCATCTCCATTTGGCCAACACTTGTCCTCCTCACTATAACACTTGTTCAATACAAGAATACACTTGTCACATTTCATTTAAGTTTTGTTAATTGCTAACAAGTCCTTTGACTTATAAAAATTCTAATTTGACCCCTAAAATTTTCATAATTACACAATAGGCCCAAAATCTTATATTAGACCTAATTAAATTTATTTAATGTGAAATTAAGGTTTTGAATCTCTTTGAGTCAAAATTGATCCGATTTGTATTTTATCGTCAAATATCTAAGGTTGATTTATCGAAAAAATTTTCTTAGTGAAAATTTATGAATATAGTAGTAGAAACATCATATATATATATATATATATATATGAAATGGAATTCACTATAGAATACACCGACGGTCGGTGTTACAAGTACTGGTTCGTCTGGCACAGGCCAGCAGGGGGTACCTGCGCACTCAGCTCTTACCGCTCCTCAGACTGCAGTCGGGAGTAATACAGTGCCAGGACCGTCGTGACAGCAGCCTAGGGCCCAGGCTTGTGTGTTCGCGATGACGCATGAGGACGCACAGGCGAACCCAGATATTATTATGGGTAATCCTCCCGCAGACCGCTCAGTGTAGTACTTTAGTTATGTTGTCTCTATGAGATTTTGTATATCATGGTGTCGATGTACAGTTTTGACTAGTTAAAGCTTTAGAAGCTTAACTAGTTTGATATATATATATGTTTTCATTTAGTTTGCTTCGCATTTCAATATCTTAAATCTTTTTCATTCCTCATATTCAGGGATCATGAGGATAATTGGAATTGACGCCCGTGTTCTTATTGACACTGGTTCAGATTATTCTTACGTGAGAGTATTATTTCGCTCGACCACATTAGAGAGATATAGGGAGCAAATGAGAAGCTCCAAGGTATTCTTGATAGATCTGTAGAGATGATGACAGAGAGTTCTGAGTCCGTGATAACGGACTACTAGTATGTCGATAGCGGGTTTGCATTACCGCCGATAGTGAATCTTCGTAAAGATATTCTTGAGGAAGCTCATTCCTCCACTTACGTTATGCATTTGAGAGTTACAAAAATGTACCTAACTATCCGAAATAGTTATTAGTGGTCTGGTATAAAGAGAGAGTTCGGTGCTTGATGCCTGGTTTGTCAGCAGAGGACGGCCAAACATCAGTGACCCATAGGCGCTTCGCAGCCTTTTCCCATTTGTGTCGGTAAGGCTTTCTTTCAGTTTCGAGGACGAAACTTGTTTTTAGGGTGTTAGAAAATGTAACACCGACACTGCGGTGTTTCGTACAAGTGTAGAATTCATGGAATATATATAAAATATTCCTCCGTTTATATATATATATATATATAATTTTTAAATTTTATTGATTTTCGATTTTGGGGTTTTTAAATTTAATTTTTGGTATATTTTAAATACCGTTTCTGGGATTTGTAAAATAAAGTTAGTATAAAAATAGATATATATATATATATATATATATGTAAATAATTATTTAGTTATTAATTTATTTATTTACTCAATTAGCTATTTATAAAATCTATTTATATAAAAAAAAATATATATAAATAATAATAATAATAATAATAATAATAATAATAATAATAATAATAATGATAAAAAAAAAATTCGAAAATCGAATTAGGGCTCAAATGCCCTAATTCTCTCTTCTCTCTCTCTCTCTCCCTCTTTCTCTCTCCGTCTTCTCCTCTCCCTCACCCGCGCCGCACCGTCCCTGTCTTCCGCCGCTGCCATCCGCCACGGCCGTCGCCACCACCCGCAGCGACCACCGCTCTTCCTTCTCCACCTCTCCCTTCGGTTCTCTCTCTATCTCTCTCTCTCGGCTTCTCTCTCTCACCGCGAGTCTCTCTCTCTCCCTCTCGTGGATTCTCCGCCGCTCGCCGCCTCTTTTCGCCACCACCCACAACCACCGACACCTCTCTCTCTCTATCTCACTGTCCCTCAGTCTCTCTCGCTCAGTCTCTCCCTATGCGCATGTCGCGCGTGACAGTTCCTTGTGCTCGCGTGACTGCTCACGCGCTGACTGCCCCTACGCGCGACTGCTCAAGCACTGACAGCCCTCCTGCGCGCGCTCCAGCGCGCGATAGCCCCTTCCTGCGCACGCTGCTGCAGCTCCTTCACTGCTTGCGCGCTTTCTGTCACTCTTGCAGAGCATCAAACTACAGTCGCCCAAACCCTAGACTGCCTGCACTCATTTCTTGCGAAGGTAAGGACGAAAGTTCTGACCTATAGATTTAGGGTTTTGACTTGGTATTAATTCTTAAATTATGTGTCGATTTAAAATGCAGATCTCGGAGTGAACTAAGAAGCCGTTGAGACGAGGAAATCGTAAACTACGGAAACCCTAGGTAAAGAGATTTTTGGTCTTTTCATTAATTGAATGAAATTAGAATGCATTTAGGGTGAAATTAGCATAAGGAAGTGTTGTATAGGTTTAGAATGTATGTTTGATTGGAATAAAATGTATTTTTGAAATCCTATGCTTGAACAATAAGGCCAAGTCTAGTGTCTGATATTAAAAGAGCATGTTAAAGGAATGATAGAATCGAATCGAATTGATTTAAATGGTTTTTTAGAGTTTAATTTGACATATGTATGAAAACAATCAAAATTTGAGATTTTAGCCTAAGGATTGGTGCGTTGTTTTGCATTATAGTTGGTGTTGCATATAGGTAAGTCAAATACAATCTCTATATTATGAAAATAGGTTTCAATACCTTTAACATGACATATGGTTTGAAGAAATCGGATGAGAATTGAAAAGTGTATGAATTTTCAAAGATTTTTCTAACTTATGGGGAATTTATGTATTTAGACGTGTTTTCGATTTTTGAACGATTTTAGGTTCGAATTTAACTTGATTTTGATTTGGTTAATTACTTATAAATGGAATGGAAATTGATGACATTGGAGTTTATTCATAAATTGGTGAATTAAGATTTGTACAAACTTAGGAAAAATGATAAACCCTAAGAATAATTGGAAATTTGATGATTATTATGATAATTTGATTAGGTTGATCTTGTTGGAGACTCGAGGAGTCGAGTTTGGTTTGATTGTGGAAATAGAGAGTGACCACCCTCCCTAGAATGTGAGTGGGACCATAATCTCTTGCATGAAATAGTGAAATATGATTTTATTATGATTTTAATAAAACATGCTTTTGATATACATGATCTCGACGTATGAAATTGATATTGAAATTTGTTTTGTGATTATTGGAGTGTCGTACTTATGTTTTCTACGATTATGTGT
The DNA here is from genome assembly GCA_037126225.1 of Dillenia turbinata. NCBI lineage: Eukaryota > Viridiplantae > Streptophyta > Magnoliopsida > Dilleniales > Dilleniaceae > Dillenia > Dillenia turbinata. The sequence continues at coordinate 11,839,855 of JBAMMX010000017.1, forward strand.
CCATGTTTGAAAAGAAATGAAATTGTGCCATGATTTGAGAAACGGAATGTTTGCTATTCGACCATTGCATTAGTTTGTTGAATTTGAAATGATTTTGATGAAATGTATTTGGCACACGGATTTGAAATGTTTTGATGAACTGTGAGGGCACCGGAATGCCCACTTGTGATGAGATACTTTGATGATGACATTGATGATTCCGTAGCTACGAAGGGACTTTGTAGAGGCATGAGTTGCCCGGATACGCTTTTGCAGGAGGTATCCGCAAATGTCCAGTTATATTTATTCATAGGCGTGGCCGGTTGAACCCATATCGGGGGAGGACGTGTGTGACGCCACCGTCTAGCACCGGGCGGGGTCCTATTTGACGAGACTGGGTAAGCAAGGAGCTAAGCCCATGGCCAACATCGGGGTAGAGAGCTACTTTTGAAACACTTTGCATAATAACACCCCCGATGCGCCTGTCCTTGGTCATGGTTGACCTTTACCAGGATCCTTTCGGCCAGCTCTATGTTATACTTGATTTGTAAATGGATGCATATATGTGTGATATCGTGTGAATGATTAAAAGAATTCATTTTATTGAACATATCATGATTTATTACGAAATTTGAGTTATTGTTTACGAATGATACTATTTGACACTCCAATATTCACCCACACTATTAGTACTTGAGATTAATCCCCTCACTCACTGAGTATCCTCCCATAGATACTCACCCCTCTTCTTTCCTCCCCCAGACATGATTTTTGTGTTGGAGTGACATTTCAGAGTATAGAGTTTGGGTGTATTTGGTGTTCAGGAAGGTGAAACTTAGAGTTTAAATTGAAAGATGAATTACAAAATTTATTTCGACCCTGCGAGGTCTTGTTGAGGTCCGTTGTTAGCCGTGTACTTATTTTGGGATGATTGTATAATTTATGTATGTTTATTTGCGAAACTCTCATATTTTATTTGTATTGAGACGATTGTATGTATTTGAATGTTATTTGGGAAAATTGTTGTAAATTGTATAAAAAAATTTAGGTCCGCTTGGTGTGGCGGCTGCTCATGCTCTAGTTGGGCATGACAGTAGAGGTTTGTGGCTAGGTCTGTTGATAGATTTTTTATAGCCTTGCGTTGTTCTGGATGTCGGTTATGAGAGTTGTTGCTTTTGGAGAGGCCGAGATAGCCATTCGTTTTATTTTCAGGATGATTTTGAATTATACAAGTTTATTTGTATATGGGAGACCTCCGATTTATGGGGAGGTTCTGCCCGATTTTTTTGTAGAAATACGGCCGGCATCCAGGGCAACGGGCGGCTGTTCACGATTCCCTGTTCGGGGCGTGATATCTGTGGCTAGGATTGCTGATAGTTTATTTAGTCTGGCGTTATCCTGGATGTCTGTTGTGATTGGTGGATTGTTGTGAGGCCGAGATGACCATTTTATTTTAATTTCAGGATGATTTTGAATTTTACAGGATTAAACAGGTGAAATTGTACATGGGAGACCTCCGATTTATGGGGAGGTTCCACCCGATTTTCTGTAGAAATTCAGGCGGCATTTAGGGCAACGGGCGGCTGTTCATGATCCCGGTTCGGGGCGTGACATCCTGTCCCTACTCATCATTTCTCGGTTCCCCCTCAAGAGGTACCTCACCTCCTCTTCTCCTTCTAACCATTTCGTACGCAAATAACCTAATGCATATAAATGAGAAACAACATCACTCATTAAATAAACCACCCTCTATCTAGTAACCTATGCCTATAGTCTCAAATCCTAGGTGTAGATTACTCAAAACTTTGGGCTCTGATACCAACTGTGATGACCCATTATCCAGGCGTCGCACCCCTAGCAGGAAGGAACAGATATGCATAATGTGAAAGCAACAAACACGATTAAAATGCAACGTCCGAACTCGCGATAGTTGCACTCCCACGTGTTATAACATGGAAGGAGATTTAAATTAAAAGAAAACCATTTTCTTGATATTTCAAATGAAAATTTGGCAGAATCTTCCCTATTTAGTGACTATTGGCCACCTAAGGTTAACACAAGAACCTGATCAAATCAATATAGCACTTTTATCATCAGACAAGCTGGCATCAATGGCCCACCTGGCCGCCCAACACAATACACCATATATATATAACTTTATATCCATAAGACTATCCACAAAACTATGTATAAAAGGGTCTCATGTGTCAAAACTATACATTTGCACATGAAGTATAAGCCAACTACTAAAAGAAAACAAATAATTACATGTCTCAAACAAAATACAGGTGTTAAATATGAGTAAGGATCTAAATCCCTTAACTTAAGTGTCTCTACCCTGGGTTTCCCTTTCGTCTCCCAGTTCACTTGAAAACAAGGATATCGGGGTTAGTTTAAGCTGAGTAAGTACACGGAGAACCAATGGCATGCATGACAAGAAATAGTTATCAAGATCTCTACATCATCATACAACAATATAAACTTAGCAAACTACAAGATATGCATATTATCATCAGCATTCTCATGAAAACATTATGTTTGTCATTCATAGAGCCATTATTCTTTCCCATAATCAGTGTTCTAGATAATTTAATAATTAAAGAAAGGAATAAAATTTCAAACCAAACTAGTATATGAGTGTATGGAAGAGCAAACCAAAATTTGGTATTTCTAAATGAAATCTAGATTTTTTTTTGGTTAGACGCCTCAAACATTTCACCTGCTTCTAATTCTACCTTTGAAGAGAGAAGAGATACAATCATAGTTCCTCAAGCTTCGCCTGCAGGCTTCGCACAAACTTTCAGAGCAATTTTCGTACCATCACTTTCTCTTTACATTTCTTTATGTTTCCTATAAGGTAAACACTACCATTTATCACAAGAATTGCACTAGTTTTATAGCCAAACATCACAAATAAAAAGTTTGCATAGTTAGCCCAATCATAGCATCTCATTAAACTATCTCAATGAATTAACAATTCAAACAAGTTTCAATAAAATAACCATATCTTGAATTGCAATACACGAATCAATATGAATCAAATTGCCACACAAAAGTAGGATATAAAGCTACAACTTTTATATTCATAACTAAGTTCAATTCCAATTGTACAAAAAAAGCCAACACAAAAATTTTTCAGCCCAAAATCTGTAATACCATTTGCGCAGTCATAGTAGAACTAACATAACTTTTTCTGCACACCTTAGATTGAGATGATTCTAGTGGTCACTTAAAGTAAGAGATGGGAGTACAATTTTTGTGTTTAGAGCTTTGCTAATTTAGCCTAGAAGGAAGCTCAAAATGAAAGCAAATTTCAGCACGGAAACAGGACAGAAAACAGAGTTTTCTGTAGACTTTGTGCTATGTTTGCAGATTCACCAAAAATTCAATTCTCCATGAAACTCTTTGAATCATATGTCATATTAAAGCTATGGAAGTCTAGTTTCATTAGGAGAAAACCTTGCTCAATTTGTAGTTGTGTAGAAAAAAATATGACATAAAGAACAGGGCATGGTTAAGCTGTAAAACAAAGCAGAATTTTCAATTTCTACACCTCATGTTCAACATCTGAAATTTCTTTTCTCTTTTCCCCACTCTACTCTAATCACAGCATGATAACAACTTAAGAAACATGTTATTCATAGTTATTAGGTATCAAATAAACAAACAAAATTAATGTACTTGTCTTTGGGAGCTTGAAATTCACTTTGCTATCTTATGTGCTTCTTCCTCCAAATCCCTAGCTTCCCAAGTATTTTTAGCTTATTCTAGGGTTGTTTTACTCCTTTCTACACTTCCTTATGTTAGGGATACTCAATAGTTAGATGGAGGTTGCTGAATCCAAACTTAAATGGATGTTTTAATGAAGTTTGGGGGTTATTTTTTATGAGAGGAATGAAAGTAATGAATTTAGGGAGAAATGTATAGCTTCTCAGTCTTTCCCTCTCTCTTTCTCTATATATTTATCTTTTAGGTGGCGTCAAAGGAATTAAGTCATGTGTCTTTCTATTTATTAATATGGGGCCCCTCCTAAGCACATTCAATATCTAGTAATGAGCCAAGTGTCTTGCCTTATGCCTTGTAATTGTGTGACATGTGCCCTTTTGTGGGTCTCACACCAAACCCTTTGTGGGTCTCACACTAAACTCTAATTTGGTTCTATTCCCGATCGTTCTTATTCGTTGGTATGTCTCACTAGTTTATACCAACTTAATATACACAATTTATAATTAAAACCATAGCAAAGTAAAGCATGCATCGCATATGAAAATTCATGAATTTTAGCACAAAATAATACAAGGAATTTAAATGTTCTCAGTAAAATAAAATAAGAAACAGGTGAATGTAAATGTAAATGTATGATTTAGTAATTTTTCAAAATGGGACCTTAGAACGAGGATCAAGAATCCATGCTGTTGGAGTTGAAGACCCATCTACTTGCATCAGCATTGGGCGCTACACCACACTTGGAAGAGCATTCGAGGAGGTTAGCTGAGTTGGTGAAGCCACCACAGGAGAAGAGAGCTCTGCCATCACCGGTTAAAGGATGGAGGCCAGTGGTGCTACATTACCTATGCCGGTAGAGAGAAGTAATCGAAGGCATTGTCCCAGCGAGGAAGTCTGGCCGAAGAGCATGGTAGTGGCACTGAGTTTAGAGACAGATGCTAGACTTGTGGCCCTGGAGGAACTAGTGCCTGAGTGAGTAAGAGTAGGCCTAAAGGTAGATGAGCTAGGCCGAGGCCCAGATTGCATGTGTTCTAGAATGCTTTTGGGTTGAGAAGGATCCACCATTAGTGGGCCTGGAGTAGCCACTCCCTTTCCCTTTTGGTTTATACACTGAGAGTCTATGAACTTAGGCACACGACAATAACCCATGATTGTGAAAGCCTCTATAAGTTTCACCATCTCTGTCAAATCGATTATGAGGTAGCTGAAGAGTCCTTACTGTCTGCCAATTCCTCTGATCAATCAAAATGGTTACGTAAATATCTATCGGCCGAAGTTGCAAGATTGGCTGAGTAACCACCAGCCCTCCTTGGCTTATAACAAACTTGCATCCATGGACCAAATCCCACCTCCGACGTGGGAACTCCTCTTTCTGAGCAAATAGAGGGACTAGAACTAGTGACCATTGGAATAGAGGATCCACCAAAATTAGGGGATGCTTCACATCCATCCCGACAAATGTTCTTTTGAGTGTCCCACTTGAACACAAGCAAAGCAAATCAAATGAAGCCCCTTATATTCCACCTATTATACCCACTTCTGAATTCGGACTCTAGGAACCAGAGCATTCGACAAATCAATCTCTACACAAATCCGAACATATTTAGAACAGGAAGCAATCCCTATGTCGATGTCAATCCATAGGGGATGACCTAATTTAATTGTGGGAAAGCAAGGTTGGCCTTTCCAAATGCTATTAATTAAGCAGCCCCACCTTGTTGAGGTTGGCTTCAATTTATAACATTATTTCAATTTGTTATTGTTTGAATATTCGGTGACTCTATCACGTAGCTGAAGTAAAGAAAAATATTTTCGGAATCACAAAATTAGGGTTTTGGGTATACCCCAATAAACAATATCGAATATTCCGGGAACCGCAAATCCTTCGTCTTGATCTCTCTCGCAGTCGGGTGATAATCACGAGTATCGAACTATCACCACAATTCCACGATATCGCAACCCTAAGTCCGGTGATTCAATTGTCCTAGAAATTCCCTACTTGGAATTTCTCCAACCCTCTCAACAATGGCGTATTTTTCTCTCTTAAAAATAAAATTGGTGCTTGAATTCTCTCCAATGGTAATTGTCTAGATCCGTAGGAATACACCACTTGACCTAGAATAGGGTTAGACTTTCCCTATTCCCTCATTCCCACACAAGGAAGGGAATTAATTGATTACCACACATAAAGGGAAGTTTACCATAAGTGAGGACTTATTCATGGTAATGGGAGTTATCCCATTCCCATTTTAAATTCCAATAAAGGAATTTATTTTAGGTAAAAATGCCATAATTTGGGCACTTACCAACATCTCCCACTTGCACATGAGGGCATTTTATGATCATTACAGAATCACAACTCATGTGATCTCTCCAAATCATCCTGTTGGACTTTCATACAGAGTTGGACGTCATGCGACTAACGAGTACACCAGCTAATAAAAGACTTCTTGATACACCTGTTAGGATGATCGAGTAGTCACCGTTAGTACCAAAAAAAAGTTCGCTGTACCCCAGATCCAAGAGTAATTACATCCATTGAACTATTTTCCTCATCGAAAGTAATCCCCAGAAATCGCTCGACTATGTATTCACTATTATGTTCAAATCCCTACATGGACGAACATAAAAGATCGGTCGATAAATACAATACAGTGATGCAATGTCAATTGGTCTTCCTTTTCCCAAATTCGAATCTATCGGTCTCAACTCAGCTGCTTTCTTAGACCTGTCCCTCAGACCTCAATTTATCTTCCGAACCATTGGTAAATAGACTAAAATAGCAAACATTGAATCACGGTTTCAAGAAACAATCGAAAGTAGTAAGGGTACAAGAGATCCCACCCAATGGATCTCGGGTCTCACACAGTGGGGCTCGGGGATAATTTCAAATTATAGTCTCAATCAATAAAGCTTCTACTATCCAAAGTCATCTCAATAAAATGTATGAATAAATAACAACTCGAGAGTTTCAATTACATATATAAAACATAGTTACAGTCATCCCAATAAAATGTACAATGGTCATTTTTAGACCTCAAATGTATATCATTATCATCAACTGCATCACTACGGAAGTATAGCTAGTTCCATACCCAAAGCCCAATGTCACCAAATAAAGTCAAGTATGTCGAGCTCTCTCAACACGTCTTCCTACCAAGTTTATAACTGTAATCAAGGAAAAGTGAGGGTTGAGTATTATGAAAAAATACTCAGTGAGTGAGGGGATTGACAATATGTTCTCAATAATAAGTGTGAACAAAGAGTGTCAAAGTACATTTCAAAACCATAATGATATCAAAACCAAGCATGTCATTTCTAGAAATCAAGTGATCACATATCACACATCATAGTATCAAAGTATGTATCCATTTACATTTCCGAAATCATTTAGAGCTTGCCAAGAAAATAACCCTGGCAAAGGTCTACCTCGACCAATGACCGGTGCATTGTGGGTTTTTCATATGCAAGTATATAAAATTAGCTCTCTACTTCAACTTTGGCACGTACAAACAACTCCCAGTGCTATACTGCCTATTAATGACGGACCTCCCTATTACAATGGTTCAACTGGACCCATATAGATATCACAATTATATCATCAACCATGTATAGAATCCCGCTCGATGCTAGACAGTGGCGTCACATATGTCTTCCCCGATATGGTTCAACCGGCCGCAACTATACAACACGACGTTTGGGGATACCTCCTGCAGAAGCATATCCGGATACAATGAGTACCTCTATAAACGTCCTTCGTAGCTACGAAAATCCATCAAGAATACATCATTATAACATCATATCTCAAGTAGGTATCCGACCCACATATATCATCAAATCATATCAAATCCGTGTATCAATACATTTTATCAAATCGTTTCAAATCAGTGTGTCAATGCAATGACAGCATATAAAATAGATCAAGTTCTCAAATAGTGGTACAATGTTATTTCAATATAAACCATGGATGCATAACATTCGAATCAACTCATTTGAGACACACCAATGAATCACAAAAGAACAATTATAAAACATAGTCCAAATCATATGTTTTCACACATACCATCAAAACATGTCATTTGAAAAGCCATAAAATTTGAATTTGTTCAATTGAAAACATAGCATCAAAGTCCTACTCACAGTATACGGGAGGGTACGTCACTCCCTAAAATGCACCACAACAAGAAAAAATGTGCTTCCCTCATTCGATCACCAAACAAGTCACTAAAATGGTATATATAATATATATAAAAAAATGTCATAAAATTAAAAGTCATTATGTTAATTTGTGTTACAATTAAACCCTAAATCTAGAATCAAGGCTTAGGGAAACATAGGTATGGTTCTAACATCTCCCATACCCTTCTAAGAAGATAATACCACTTTGAACCACCAAAATCATTACTCTCATATTCCACCTCTTTGTATACCCCAAAATAGTCCATATTCACGTTGTACATTCACTTCACACTATAACTCATGCTCATTTATACACACACTTTATAATTTCACCACATACACATGCATACCTCAAATTTACATAACAATTCATTCCCAATCTCTTTACGTACATATGCTCTTACACATTCTTTATATTCCAAGCCACTTACCAAACTAACACACAACTTTATCACCTTACTTAGTACACCTATGCTAACTATAAAACAACAATTCTTTACATTTCTAGCTGAAATCTACTTCAATTGCACGTGGACATGAAGCTTTATCCTAAGTGATCTTGATTTTATAATTTCTAATCTGTGCAGTCATGAAAACCTGGTTGTAACTTTCACCACACATATCCAAATCACATGATTCTTATCTCAAATTAAAGATAAGACATAGATATAAAAATTTGATAACTAGGGCTTAGGTTGGTTCAGACCAAAAGACACCTCAAAATTGAGACAAAGTCCACGGCAGAAACAGGACAGAACAGAGTATTTCTTTGCAGAAGATCTAATTTTGAAAAATCACTAAAAATCCAATTCTCTTCAGATTTCAACAAATCATATCTCATTTTTAAGATATGGAAGTCTAGTTTCATATGCAGAAAGTCTCACTTAATTTAAATTTGTGTAGAAAAAGGTATGATAAAAAGATTACAGCTAGGTTAGACTCTCCTATTTTGCAGAAATTTTTAGTTTATATATTTAAAACAAATCTTTCATTCCTCTTTTAATTTTACATCACCAAACTTGATATTCACCATGATTTCTATGATGATTAAGAACTTAAAACCATGGACTTAGGGTTTACCTTGGACTAGATTCAAGGATTCTTCAAAACAACTAACATAATCATCACAAAGTTCTTAGCCAAACATAAGAGCTAAAAATTTCAGCAAGGTGTAGAGTTTATGTTACCTTAGATTTTGTGGTTTCAAGCCCAAACAAGTCCTCCCTTCACAAGATCACTCCTTTCTTCTTGCTTCTAGCTCTTGGCCTCCGTAGATTCAACATGTTAACTTTCTTATTTTGGCTCCAAATCAAAGTATGTTATTCTAGGGATAGAGAGAGAACTTTCTTACTTAGGAATGTTGTATGAAACTTGAAAGAAACCAAGTGTTCTTCCCACTTGAAGCCTACGGTTCTCACTTGATCTTCACCAAGTAAAACTCTTCCTTTTGCTTTGATTTTTGGATATGTTGTAGTTGGGTTTGTGAGGAATGGAATTATGTAAAAATATATGGTGGTGTAGTATAGAAATTTTGGGTTTCCTCTTCTTCTTCCTCACGGTTTTGAGAGAACAAGGGAGGAGCTTCCTTGTTTTCTTTTCCCCCTTGGCTGCACACGGCTTTGGGGAGGGAGGAGAGACTAAATTTTGTTTTGTTAAATGCCTCTTCAATCCTAGCTATTGGTTGTTCCAAGATTGATTCCTAGCCCTTGGATTTCATGTTACAATTAGGGTTTCTTCTCTTTCGCCCTCTACAAGTTCACTTTCACTCTCTACAACTCACAGTCTCATTTAATGTGTGGGTCCCACCATCAAGATCCTAAGGTTCTAATTGGTCCATCACACCTAAACAATTTTTCCACCTTTGGATTAAATTTTCCAAAGTTAAAAATTTCAACTACAAGTGTTCACACTTGTTCACATTTGTTCACACCATTGGGCCAATCACATTTCTCTCTTCTCTACACTTGTTTAATTAAGGTTTTAGGAGAATAAAATTATTAAATTATTTCTAGTTTCTTGTAAATTGCAAACAAACCCCTTCACTTATAAAAATTCCATTTTGACCCCAAAATTTTTCATAATTGCACATTAGACCCACAACCTCATATTAGGTCTAATTTAATTCATTTTGCATCAAAACGTGGTCCTTTAGTCTTTCTAAACACCCTTTGACCCAAATTAGGGTTTTCGGGCTATTTTCTAGAAATTTACGGATTTAGCTTTACGAAGCAAGTTTTACCCTGATTTTATCCTAATTTGAGATTCTTATACACTCTAGAGTCATTCTGATTATCTTTGGAACATCGGTGATCATTTTGGAAATTTTTTAGTTTCCGGCGATTTGGACCGAAATCTTTTCTGGAACGGTTTTAGCGGAAAAATTTCTTAATGAATTTTTTATATAGAACATGTGTGATCTCATATATGAAATGAAGAGTAGTACAAGAATGAGTACACCGAGGTGTCGGTGTTACAAGCAAAGTGTTGCATTTTATATTCGTTTACTTGGGAAATTATATTATTTTTTAGGAAAACGAGTTTTAAACAGGTTTATACAGGTGAAGATTTTAGCCTTACGATGTCCCGGTATATGGAGAGGTTCTACTTGTATGCCAAGATATCATGGTGATTGTCGCATGTTCGACCCAAGGGTCGGGGCGTGATAATTCGATTGGTATCATAGCTCTAGGTTAAGAGCTATATTTTATGAAAAGAGTTTTGAAAATATTCCCAAGTATTTTTTTCTTGAAAAGTCCTCAATACATATGAGAGTTTCTTTATAGTCATGAAATCCCGGTACATGGTTTTAGGCATATGAGTTCCTTTATATTTTTAGGGGGTTAGATATGGTTCGTATCTAACCTAGCATGTCATTTCCATCGGTTCTTAAATCAATAACTTCATTCAATTTAGGGGTTTAGTTATAATCCTTGAAACATGACTAATGAAATTTATTCCTTGGAGAACTATGATGACTAAGTAAGGCACTAGGTTCGTACTCCCTGAGCCACTCCTTGAGTCACTTCCTGAGCCACCTAGAGTGCCCGAGGATACATCCTCATCACATGTACCCCCTCCAGCACCTTCTCAGCGGGCTACAACTACCGTGGTCCTACCGCTACCATTCGAGGCATTTAGGCAGATCTATGAGTGGTACAACATATACGGGGTTCAGATGCCACCCCCACCACCACCAATTGCTACGGCAGTGCCGACTCTTGTGGCAACACCTACTCCTATGGCACCGGATCCTCTACTGGTGGTTGGTCCTTCTTCAGTATCTGGTCTGAGTGATACCACCTCCTCCACATTTAGGCGTATCCATGAGTTGGCTCAGCTAGTCAAAGAAGCTAGGCAGTTGGGATGCACAGATTTCGCGAGACTCGGTGATGCCACTGTGGCTAAGCATTGGTTCAACCAGACCCATCAAATTTTAACTGACTTGGGGTTGAGTGAGGAGTACAGGCTACGGGTAGCAGAGAGGTTGTTAGATAGGGATGCCCTCACCTAGTGGGAAGTTATCTGTGATGACGCTACTGAGCCACTGCAGTGGGAGGACTTCTTTAGGGAGTTTGACCACAGGTGCTTCTCAAAGTCTCAACAAGACCGCAAGAGGGCATAGTTTCTCCACTTGCGGCAGGGGAATAGGTCAATTACAGAGTATGAGGCAGAAATGAGGAGATTAGCAGCTTTTGTCCTTGACTTAGCAACACCGAAACAGTTGAGGTTCAAGTTTGAGGATGGACTCAACATGAACATTCGGAGGTAAATGACGGTCACACCCAGCTTCTCCCTAGCAGAGATAATCGACTCAACCCACCATGCTGAGGAGATTGTCCGCGCCGAGGGTAGACAGCGGGAGAGTAGAGAACAGAAGAAGAAGAGGGCTGGGACCTAGGTTAGTCAAAGCTCAAAGAGGGGTAGGACTTCTAGTTTTCATGGAGGCCCCTCTAGACAAGCACACCTTGGACAGGGACCACGTCCCCAGGGGTTTGGAGCACCAGGCCCCAGTGCCACGAGTCAGACCACAGTTTAGCGGCACCCTCCTTGCTATAGATGTAGCAGGCACCACCTTCCGAGAGCTTGTAGGGTACCTATCACGAGCTTCTAGTATGGGAAGCTGGGACATATCAAGAGCTCGTGCCCTAATTTAGGACTTGGAGGTCAGATGACTTTGAGTTATCTGAGTGGTCGCGGGTAGGATAGTAGGGAGCACCTGCTCCATCGAGTCACACTGCTCCACGGATAGTAGCCAGGAGCAAAACTGTACCCGGTCCTTCACGACAGCAGCCGAGGGCACAGGCCCGCATGTGTGCTATGACGCAGGAAGACGCTCAGGCGAACCCAGATGTGATCATGGGTAACCCTCCTATAGATCCCTCTGCTTGGGAGCCTTTATGTATTTTTTTTTTTGGAATCATGTTTAGGAGTTATGACGTACTTCTCTTCTTTTTGAAATCATATATACCATGATGATTATGTACTGTCTTGACTAGTTAAAACCCTAGAGGCTTAACTATTTTGATATATATATATATATACATATATCGTTTACGTATCTTAAATTGATTCCTCTTTCAATGTCTCGCATCTAGGTACCATGAAAATATTCGGAGTCGAAACCCGTGTTCTTATCGACACCGGGTCAAATTATTCTTATGTGAGAGCTTCTTTTGCTTAACAGTCGGGTAGGCCGTTATCGCCACTAGATGAGGAGCTACTAGCTATTACTCCTTTTGGTGAGCAGTTGGTTAGAGATTTCGTATATAGAGGGAGAGATGTCATGATTGGAGAGACAGTGTTAGAAGCAAATCTGATTCCACTCAACATGACAGACTTCTTTGTCATCCTAGGGATGGATTGGTTAAGTACTCATAGGGCTTCCATGGACTGTTTCACCAAGGAAGTAGAGTTTCGGAGGTCTAAAGTATCACCACCGACGTTTGCGGGTGAGAAACGGGTATTACCCCGTTGTGTAGTATCAGTGATGGAGGCCAGACGAATGATACGTTGAGGATGTACGACATAGTTGGCCCACGTGATAGATACCTCCATAGAGGGTCTGAGGCTTGATGAGGTCCCGGTGGTACAGGAGTTTCCTGACATATTCCCCGAGGAGCTACCTGGATTACCACCAGTTCGGGAATTGGATTTTGAGATTAATTTGATTCTGTGGACTACTCCTATCTCTATTTCGCCATATAGAATAGCACCAGTCGAGCTGAGAGAGCTCAAGGTTCAGCTACAGGAATTGCTGGATAAGGGATTTATCTGTTTGAGCACCTCACCTTGGGGTGCTTCGATATTATTTGTAAAAAAGAAGGACGGTACTCTCTGACTTTGTGTGGATTATCGGCAATTGAACAAAGTTACTATCAAAAATCGATATCTATTGCCTCGCATTGATGATTTGTTTGATCAGCTTCAGGGTGCTAGGGTTTTCTCAAAGATAGATCTCCGATCGGGTTATCATTAGTTGTGGATTAGGGCCAAGGATGTACCCAAGACTGGATTCCGTACTCGATACAAACATTTTGAATTCTTGGTCATGCCATTTGGGCTGACCAATGCACCAGCCACACTCATGGACCTGATGAATCAGGTCTTCCATGGCTATCTGGATCAGTTCATCATCGTGTTTATTGATGACATCCAAGTGTACTCGCGGAGTGATGAGGAGCATGCTTAGCACCTTTGGGTTGTCTTACAGATCCTTCGCGAGAGACAATTATATGTCAAATTTACCAAGTGTGAGTTTTGGTTATGACAGATTGGTTTTCTAGGGCACATAGTTTCTGCGGAAGGTATTTTCTTTGATTCGTAGAAAGTCGAAGCTATATTGAAGTGGGAGCAATCTTAGACCGTGACTGAGGTCCGGAGTTTCCTTGGTCTTGCAGGTTAGTATAGGCAGTTTGTAAAGGATTCTCTCGGATTGCTGCTCCACTATCTAGGCTGACGCGGAAGGATGTCAAATTTCATTGGGATGATCGTTGTGAGGTGAGCTTTCAAGAGCTCAAACGACAATTGACATCCGCACTGATATTAGCCCTTCCCTTTAGTAGTCGGGAGTATGTGGTATACAGTGATGCCAGCCGACAGGGATTGGGTTGTGTATGGATGTAGGATGGTCGGGTTATTGTATATGCTTCTCGACAGTTGAAGAAGCACGAGTTAAATTGCCCGACACATGATCTTGAATTGGCCGCCATAGTCTTTTCCTTAAAGATTTGGTGACATTACTTATACGGGGCGACTTGCAGGGTATTCACAGGTCATAAAAGTCTAAAGTACTTGTTCACCCAGCGGGAATTGAACCTTAGACAGAGGAGATGGTTGGAGTTATTGAAGGACTACGACCTTATCATTGATTATATTCCAGGAAAGGCGAATGTTGTGGTAGATACCTTGAGACATAAGTTATCGTCTTCTTCTTAGACGATAGAGAGTGCTTACATCTCTTATTTGGTGGGACTCCGTGCTTTGGGAGTCAGTTTGGCAGTGATGATCAAGGAGCACTACTAGCCCAATTTGAAGTGAGGCCGACCTTGCTCGACCACATTAGGGAGCTCCAGGGATCAGATGAGGAGATCCAAGGTATTCTTGATAGGATCCGCAGAGGTGATGGAGAAGAATTCCGAGTCCGTGATGACGGACTAGTGGTATACTGAGAGCGGGTTTGCATTCCCGCCGACAGCGATATTCGGAAAGCTATTCTTGAGGAGGCTCATTCCTCCGCTTATGCTATGCATCTGGGCGGTACGAAGATGTACCGGACTATCCGAGGTAGTTATTGATAGCCCGGTATGAAGAGGGAGATCGCAGAGTTTGTTGCTCGATGTCTGGTTTGTCAACAGGTGAAGGCTGAGCATCAGAGACCCGTCGGCACTTTACAGCCTCTTCTCATTCCCGAGTGGAAGTGGGAACATATCACGATGGATTTTGTGATGGGACTACCATGGATTTCGGCACGGCATGATATTATATGGGTGATCGTTGATAGACTCACCAAGTCCACACACTTCATTCCTATTCATGGTGATTATTCCTTGGAGGTGTTGGCACGCCTCTACATCGACACCATTGTCAAACTTCACGGGGTGCTTGTGTCGATAGTGTCGGACAGAGACCCAAATTTACATCTAGATTTTAGCCCAGACTACAAGAGGCATTGGGTACTAGACTGAACTTCAACACAACATACCACCCCCAGACTAATGGTTAGTCAGAGAGAACCATCCAGACTCTAGAAGATATGTTGAGAGCATGTGTTATGGATTTTCGGGGTATTTGGGATCGATATCTCCCATTGGTAGAGTTTGCATATAATAACAGCTATCAGGCCAGTATTGAGATACCTCCGTATTAGGCATTGTATGGGAGAAAATGCTGTACTCCGTTGTGCTAGGATGAGGTAGAAGAGATGCGACTCAGTAGTGTTGAGATTGTTGAGGAGACTAAAGAAAAAGTAAGGATCATTCGTGAGCAGATGAAGGCCGCCCAAGACCGACATAATGTTTATGCTGATAATAGGCGGCGACCACTAGAGTTAGAGGAGGGAGACATGGTTTTCCTTCGGATATTGCCCTGAAAGGGGTGATTCGATTCAGACTGCGGGGTAAGCTAACCTTTAGGTATATTGGGCCTTTCCGTATCCTTGAGAGGGTAAAAAATGTGGCATACAGGCTAGAGCTGCCAGATGAGTTTTTACGCATTCATGATATCTTCCACATCTCGGTACTTAGAAAATACCTGCCTGATCCATCACATATTCTCTTGAGTCTACCAGTTCAGCCCGTGGCTATCCTTGATTGGCAGACTAAGAAGATGCGAAGCAAGGAAGTCTCTTTAGTCCGAATCTTATGGAGGAGTGACCAGGTCGAGGAGAAGACCTAGGAGGCCAAGAAGCCCATGAGGAGACAGTACCCTTAGCTTTTCTCAGTGTAGTTTTCTTTTAGTTTCAAGGATGAAACTTATTTTTTGGGGGTTAGAAAATGTAACACCGATACCTCGGTGTACTCACTTTTGTACTTCTCTTCATTTTATATATGAAATTTCTCATGTTTTTATATACAAAATCCACTAAGAAATTTTTTCACTAAAACCGCTTCCGAAAATTTCGACTCAATCGCCAGTAATTCAAAAATTTTCAAAATGACCACCGATGATCCAATAATAATAAGAATGACTCTAGAATATATAAAAATCTTAAATTTGAGTAAATTTTAATTCGTAAAGCTAAACGTAAATTTTTCAAAAAATCACCGGTAAAACCCCAGCCGGGTCGAATATGACTTGGTAAGGTTAATCGACCACGTGTTGATGCGGGATAAATTAAATTAGATCTAATACGAGGTTTTGGGTCTAATTTGAAATTTAAAAAATTTTTTGGGTCAAATTGTAATTTTTATAAGTTAAGAGACTTATTTGCAATTTATAAGAACTTAAAAAAAATGTAACAAATATCCTTTTTTCTTCTTCAAACTGTGAACAAACAAGTGTAAAGAGGGAGAGAAGTTTGATTGGCCAAAGGTGTGTGAAGGGAGGAGAAATTGTTGACTTTTGAGGAATTAATTCAAGGGTGGAGATTGATTAGAAGAGAGAAGAAATTAATTTGAACCCTAGGATTAAGTTGGTGGGACCCATGCATTTAATGAAAGTGTGAGTTGTAGAGAGTGAAAGTGTCTTTGTAGAGTGAAAAAGAGAAGGAAACCCAAGCATGAGACAAGTAATCCTAGGGCCAATAATTGATCTTGAAAAAAATGACTAATGGCTAAGATTAATTGGAGCTATTAACAAGACAAAACACTTGCGTTTCCTCTTTCCCAAAACCGTGAGAAGCCAAGGAAAAAGCAAACACAAAGAGCTCTCTCCATTTCCTCCATGGCCGTTAGCTTCAAGGAAGGGAAACTCAAAATTTTCCTACAATACTACCTAAATATTTTTACCTAAATCAAATCCTCACAAACCCTAGTATAACATATCCAAAAATTGAAGTAAAAGGAGGAGATTCGCTTGGTGAACTTCAAGGGACAGCCGAGAGTTGCAAGTGGAAGGGAAACTAGGTTTTCTTCAAGATTCATTCAATATTTTTAAGTAAGGAACTTTCTTTCACCCTCTAGTATGACATATCTAATTTTGGAGCAAAAAAAAAGACACTTACCTTTGTGAATCTAAGGTGGCTGAGAACAAGGAGCAAGGAGGGAAAGAAGTTCTTTGAAGAGTGGACTTGATTTGCGCTTGGAACATCAAAGTTTGAGGTAAACTAAATTCTGCACTTGCGTGAATTTTCTACAGGCTACATATGATGTTATAGCGTAATTATGTAACATAAATTTAGGTCAAACCCAATAGAACAAGAAGAAATGTGTGCAAGAAAATTTCAGCTTTGTATGACCGAGAATTTGGATGATTTTAATGTGTTTTGGTGTGCTGAAAAATTTACTTTTCAAATGCAAATCATATGTGCAGAATGTTAGTGTAAAAAAAAATGATGAAAATATGTGTAAGAATGTTGATTAAAATGATGAGGAAAAGTGTGTAGAATTTGTATGTGTTTGGCCAAGGAATTGGAGGAGAGAAAGGTGTAATTGTGACATAAAAACTTGGCCTGCAGTTAGTAAGTTTTGTGTGCTGAATTTTGTGGTGAGATGGTGAAAGAGTGTGAGTGTGTGTGTGTGTGTGTATTAGAGGCTGAGAGAGTGAGGGATTATATGTGTGTGTGTGCAGAATTTTGGGATCAAATTTATGTGCATGTATGTGCATATGTATCTTTGCCAAAAGCCCTGAAGATAATAAGAAATTACATGCTGCCTGAGAGAGATTTGGGAATGATATTGGCATGCAAATTGGAGGCCTATATGTGTGTGTTGTAATAAATAAATGTGTATGCATGAATAGTTAGTATTGGTGTACTAAAGTGATGTGATAAAATATGTATTTGTAAAGAATGTGTAAGAGCATGTGTAGGTATAATGATTGTGGAATGTGAATTCTTATAAAGGAGTAATGAATTTAATTGATGGGTTAGCATGTAGAGTTTTAAAGGATGAATTATATATATTATGCAAAGTGAATGTGGGCTATTTATGCATAAAGGAGGTGAGGCTTTGAGCATGCTAAATTCGAAAAGTTGCGGACAGTTTTGGCGTATACAAAGAGATAGAATATGAGAGTGATGGTTTTGATGGTTTAAAGTGGTGGTGTTTTGTTAAAAAGGTATGGGAGACGTTAGAAACCTACCTATAATTGCCCTATGTTTTGATCCTAGATTTAGGGTTTATTTATAATACAAATTTAACATAATGGCTTTTAATTTTATGACATTCTTATATATGATATATGTTACCATTGTAGTGATATGCTTGGTGATCGATCGAGGAGAGCACATTTCTTACTTGTTGTGATGCATTTTAGGGAGTGTCATACCCTCCCGTATATTATGAGTGAGATTTTGATGCTCTGTTTTTGATTGACCAAAATCCATATTTTATAACTTTTCAAAATGACATATTTTATGACGTGTGTGAAATCATGAGATTTGATCTATGTTTTATAAATACTTCTTTTGTGATTATTGGAATGTCTCAAACGATTGATTCAAATGATATGTATCCATGAATTATGTTGAAATGATATCGTGTCACTCTTTGAAAACTTGATATGAATTATATGTTTTCATTGCATTGACACACTGATTTGAAATGGTTTTAATAAAATATGTGGGCCGGATGTCTACTTGCGATATGATGCTGTGATGCTGTCCATGGTGGACTACCGTAGCTACGAAGGGCATTTGTAGAGGCACCAATTGTGTCCGGATACGTTTCTGCAGAAGGTATCCCCAAACGTCATATGTATAGTCGCGTCTGGTTGAACTAAATCGGGGAGAACGTGTGTGACGCCACTGTCTAGCACCGAGCGAAGTTTTACACATGGTTGATTATATATGTGTGCATAAACTCGGGCTAATCGGTTGGAAAGTGTAACACCGACACTATGGTGTCCGTATTGTACTCCTGTACTTGAAATTAATAAAAATATTTCCTCCGTTTATATATATATATATATAGAAAAAATTTTAAATTTTAAATTGATTTTCGATTTTGAGGTATTAAACTTGAATTTTCGGTATATTTTAAAATGTTGCGTCCGTAATTCGTAGTAAATCCCATTTCTACGAAATTTATATGCTAGAGAAAAGTGAATATAATAATATATATATATTGATAATTATTTATTTATTTATTTATTAATTTATAAAAAAAATCAAATTAGGGCTAATAGCCTTAATTCTTCTCCTTCTCTCTCTCTCTTTCTCCCGCACGACTCTTCATCTTCCTCACCCTTTCGTCTTCCGCCGCCTCCCTCATCGTAACCCACCCCACCGCCGTGCTAACCACTGATCGTCGCCACACACCAACGTCTCTCTCTCTATTCCCTCCCTGCTCTCTCACTCTCTCTCGGTTCCCTCTCTCTCGGTTGATCTCTCACTATTGCTCTCTCTCTTTCTCCCGATCTCTCACCTTCTCCACCTCCTTCCTTCGCGGTCCTCCGCCGCTGAGCGCCATCGCCATCACCAACTGCCACCCATAGCCACCACACATCGACACTCTCTCCCTTTTACCTCGCTGTCTCACTCTCTCACTCCCTGCTCTCTCCCTCTCGTGATATCTCTCGCGCTTCCTGCCTACTTTCCTCCGCCATCAACACCGCCACCCACTCCGCCGCTCGCCATCTCTCTCTTACTCTCACCTTCTGTTTCTTGCTCTTTCTCCCTTGATCGCGTGATTTCTCTCTCGCGCTATCTCACTCACTCTCGAATCTCTCTCTTGATTCGCCCTCCCCCGCGGTTGTCTCGCCTCACTCTACCACTCACGGTGGCTACTCCAACCACCGTATGCGGCTCATCTCCCTCTTCCCTTTCTTTCTCCCTCTCCCGCGCACGAACAGAGCTTCTCTTTCCCCTATGCATGATAGCGTGCATTCTACTTCTCTCTCCCTTGCTCGCTCGCTTGCACGCGGTGTCCCCAACTGTTGCAACTCCCTTCTGCCACCCTCGTAGAGCCCAAGTCGATAGCAGTAGCAGATTTTGAAAACCTAGGTCGCGATTTCCTGCGATCCCTTTACCATGTAGGTGAGGGTTGGTTTCTGATCAATAGCTCTAGGGTTTTAATTTTTTAGGTGATTTAGTCTAACAGGTAGAATTTGTTTCAGTTGGAAATACTGCAGGTCCCAGAGTGAGTTGAATGGCGCACGGAAGGTGGATCTGCGAACTGTGAAAACCCTAGGTGAGGGATTTATAAGCTATTCGATTTATTTGGATGAATTTAGGGTAAATTAGAGTAAGAGTGTATTGTATATGTTAGGATGAATGTTAGAATAGAGTTGAAATGCGTGTTTGACGTTATATGTAATTAATTAGATTAAGTATAGAATTTTATACGAATTGAGCTGTTTCGGATGATAGAATTGAGTTAAATTGATTTAAATGGTTTCTTTTAGAATTTAATTTGACGTATGCATGAAAACAGTCGGAATTTGAGATTTGAGTTTAAGGATTTATGCAAGTTGTCCTACATATAGGCAATCAAAATACTATTTTCATATGATGAAAATAGATTTCAATACCTTGAAAATGAGATATGGTTTGAAGAAATCGGATGAGAATTGAAAAGTGTATGAATTTTCAAAAATTTTTCTAACTTATAGGGAATTTATGTATTTAGACTTGTTTTCGATTTTGAACGATTTTAGGTTTGAATTTAACTTGATTTTGATTTGGTTATTTACTTATAAATGGAATGAAAATTGATGACATTGGAGTTTATTCATAAATTGAAAAATTAAGGTTTGAACAAACTTAGGGAAAATGATAAACCCTAAGAATAATTGGAAATTTGATGACTATTGTGATAATTTGATTAGGTTGATCTTGTTGAAAACTCGAGGAGTCAATTCGGATTTGTTTTGGAAATATGGAGTGATTACCTTCCCTAGAATGTGAGTGGGACCCTAATCTCTTGCATGAAATAGTGAAACCTGATTTTATCGTATTTTTAATAAAACATACTCTTGATATGCATTGTCTCGACGTATGAAATTGAAATTCAAATCTGTTTTGTGATTATTAGAGTGCCGTACTTATGTTTTCCACGATTATGTATCTATGTTTGAAATAAAATGAAATTGTGCCATGATTTTAGAAATGAATGTTTTCTATTCTACCATTGCATTGGTTTGTTGAATTTAAATGATTTCGATGAAATGTATTTGGCACACGGATTTGAATTGTTTTGAGGATATGATGAGATGATTTGGCTATGTGGGTTGGATTCCTACTAGCTTGAGATGATATGATGATATAACATTATTTGATTGATTCCGTAGCTACGAAGGGACTTTGTAGAGGCACGGGTTGCCCGGATACGCTTCTGCAGGAAGTATCCACAAACGTCTAGTTTATATGGTCATAGGCACGAACGGTTAAACCCTCATCGGGGGAGGACGTGTGTGACACCGTCTAGCACCGGGCGGTGACCTATTGACGAGCTAGTTTATATATTTCGTAGGCACGAACGGTTGAACCCCCATCGGGGGAGGACGTGTGTGACGCCACCGTCTAGCACTGGGCGGTGACCTATTGACGAGTCTGGGTAAGCAAGGGCTAATCCCACGGCCAACGTCGGGATAGAGAGTTACTTTTGAAACACTTTGCATAATAAAAAACCCCCGATGCTCCTGTCCCAAGTCATGGTTGACTTTTGTCAGGATCCTTTCGGCTTGCTCTATGATCTACTCGATTTTAAATGGATGCATATATGTATGATATTGTGTGAATGATTAAATGAATTCATTTTATTCGAAAATATCATGATTTACTGTGAAATTTGAATCATTGGTTACGAATGATATTATTTGACACTCCAATATTCACCTACACTATTAGTACTTGAGATTAATCCCCTCACTCACTGAGTATCCTCCCATAGATACTCACCCCTCTTCTTTCCCTCCCTTAGACAGGATTGTTGTGCTGGAGAGACACTTCAGATTATAGAGTTCGGGTGTACTTGGTGTTCAAGAAGGTGAGATCTTAAGTTTAAAGTGAAAGATGAATTATGTATTTTATTTCGAGTCTACGTGAAATTATACATGGGAGACCTCCGATTTATAGGGAGGTTCTGCCCGATTTTCTATAAAAATACAGCTGGTATTCAGGGAAATGAGCTGCTATTCACGATCCCGGTTCGGGGCGTGACAGAAAGGCCCGTGGCCAACGTTGGGGTAGAGAGCTAAATGTTTGTACTTACATATGAAAAACCTCAAATGTGCCTGTCACTGGTTGTGGTAGACCATTGTCGGGGATATTTTTTTGGCAAGCTCTTAATGATTTCGAAATATTAATGGATTTCGAAATGTTAATGGATGTATACATTGATATGATGATGAAAGATTCATGATCGCTTGATTTTTTGGAAATGCCATATTGATTTATAATGTCATTACGATTTAAATTTATGTTTTGACACTCCATGCTCACACATGTTATTGATAATATAACATCGATCCCCTCACTCATTGAGTATTTTCTCATAATACTCACTATTCATTTTTCCATGATGACAGAGAGAGATTGTCAAGAAGACGTGTCGAGAGACTTTCGGCACACTTGATATACTTTTGGAGACATTAAGCTTTGGATACGGTACCAGTCATTCTTCTGTGATGAAATTTGACGAGATATATATATATTTGAAATTCATAGAATGACCATTGTACATTTTATTGGGATGACTGTAATTATGTTCTGCAAATGTAATTTGAAACTCTCAAAATTGATGTATATTATGTATTGAGGTAAAGTGTTGCATTCTATATTCGTTTAGTTGGGAAATTATATTATTTTTGAGGAAAACAGGTTTTAAACGGTTTACACAGGTGAAGATTTAAGCTTTGCGGTGTCTCGGTATATGAGGGGTTCTGCTCGTATGCCGAGATATTGCGGCGGTTGTTGCGTATTCGATCCAAGAGTCAGGGCGTGACAACCGCTCTTTAATTTAAGTATCGAAATCTCTATGCTGGTATACTTTTCGACGGTCTCCCATCGATCAAGATCATCATATGACTAAGTTATTTCGTTTGAATTAGTAGAGTTATTATTTATTATTTATGGAGTTAAACTCACCTCTAACAACACTTATTTACACTAACATTATTGTAAGCATTAGGGTCTTGTTCTAATATCCGTGAAACCAGTAGTCGACCGGATAAATGTCCATGCATCTCTTTTCCGATATGAGTTTATTGTCCCGATTCTGATTTTTCAGTAGCCTCATGAGGCGAAGAAGCCTTGCAATACTCTTTTTGAACACTCCCAGTTGGCTAGGAGACGGAATTAGGGAGGGTTGTGTTGGTTGAAAATTTTGCAATGGGTGAATTGAGAAGCAAGTTTCTATCTGTGTTGGTTGAAAATGTTGCAGCAGATCATTTTGCTAGAAGACAGAGAATTAGCGAGGTTATTTCAATGCCTTCCTTTTAAACTGTCTCCAACCCCAGATTGAAATAACTTGTCGCCAATAAACACAGGTCCTCCTTACATCACTTCTATACAGTGAGTTGGTCTTTATATCCTATTCCCATAAAATCCTTTCATAATATTATAATATATTAGGCATCCATTTGATTTTAAAAATAGTTAATATTTAATTTTTATATTTATAATATTATATTTTTATATTTATAATAATAAATTTTCTATATTAACTCTTATTATAATAATTAATTAAAAGTCAAAGTTTAGAGTTAGAGACACAACCGGTCCATTGGGGGGGGACTATTTTTCAGGATTGCAAAGATACGTTTAAAAATTTATATTTTCTCTCTAAATTCTCTTTTAAGATTTTATTATACCATATTAACTTTGAAAGAGAATATTAAAATATGTTATGTATCAAAATGAAATCAATTATATATTTGATTTTGAGAATATTTGACTTTTTTTTTTTATATTTCTATATTTGTAATATTATATTTTCATATTTGTGATAATGAGTTTTTTTTTAATAAATATAACTTATTGTAACCATTAATTGAAATAATAGGGTACTAGATTTCATATTATTATATTATTTCCATCTATTTAATATATAATTAGAATCATATTCATCTATCTTTTCAATTTAAATATATTTTTATCACATTGATCCACCATGCCTTATGAACCACACATTGTCCATCTTGTATGGAGATTTGGCTTCACGGGTTTACTAAAAGATTTGACAATTACTGCATAAGGTCATTGTCCCCCTAGCTCTCACCCGCAAGGAAAGGTTGTTATATTAAAATGGGTGAGAAAAGATTTTTCTTTGGGTTCATGAAAGAGACGAGTCTAAACTCAACTAGCCATATACTAAAGTACTTAAAATCGAATATTTCTTTCCCTTGGATGATCCCTATCAACACTAAATCTACTATATACAATAGAGCAAGTTAGCAAAATGAGTTTTTTTTTTTTTAATTTCTCCAAATCATACATGAATCTTAAAACTAGTTTAAGAAAAAAGAAAAAGAAAAAAGAAAAAAGAAAAAGGGAAGCCATTTTTTTTTTGGGTAGTTAGACGAAAATTTAATTTGGCCGTGAGAGACTTGACATAAATTTAGTATAAAATTAAAAATACTAATAATCAATAATTTATTAGACATTCTCTATTAAATCTGAAAATAATTATCAAAATTTAAAATAATTTTGTTTATATATAATTTTCTTTCTTTGTCGAGTACAAATATGAAGATTAAACCAAGATTCTTATCAATCTTATGAAAAAAAATCTAAAATTTCTTAGATGATTATGTATATGCTATTTTCTTGTATCTTTTAGTTACCGTAAAAATATAAAAATTTCCATTTAAGATAAATGAAAGATTAAAATATTTTTTTTATAAAATAAAGATACAATGAATTAACAGAATTTTCATCATAATATATATATTTATGATAAATGTAATCAAGAATGGAGATTGCTAGATGCCTTTAGGCGAAGAAAACAGAAGAGGGAGAGATTAATTTTAATACTAAATATTTTGATGTAATGACAACTTTAGATATTTATTTAAATTGATGAATATTATAAATAAAATATGGTGGATGGGGAAAAAAAGGAAAAAAAAAAATGAACGGCTGAGATTCGGTTGGGGGTGGCCATGGAGCAGCAGGACTGCCCTCACCCATACATTGTGGTACACCGCCAATGAGTCAAGACCACTAACGACATTAATAGTGTGTTTAGTGTGCTTTTCAGAGGTTTTTTCTTCGTTCCTTGTTTATTTTTTTTTTAAAGGAAAGATTAATTAGAAAAGAAAAAAAATTATAATTTTTTTTTAATTTGTTTAAAACTTTTATAAAAGAAAAGAAAAAAAGAGATTCATCATGAATAAAAAAATTTTATTGTTACCTTTTAAAAGATATTTTTAAAATATAAAAATATTTTAATTCTAATATTTTTTCATTTTTTTATTTCTTTTCACTTAAAAAAAATTTTAAATTTAAAATAATTTAAAATATATTCAAATCTCTTTTTTTTTCCTCCCTTATTCAAACTTCCAAATAATAAAAAATAATTTTTTCTTTTAATTTTCTCTTTTCCGGTCAAACTTTCCTTCGTTTTCCGGTCGCAAAACGGTAATACTATGACTTTTAATAAAGATCTGTTGACTTGTACCACCAACATCAAACATTCAAAAATACACGAAAATTCAAAGCAAGTTCATTATTATGAAATCTCCTTCCCCAGTTGATTGAGAGAGAGAGAGAGAGAACAGAATCTCCCCCAGAAAATTAAGAAAATTGATTGTCACCTCCCCACATATTATCTTCAATTGAAGCCATGGGGTGTGTGTGTCTTGTTGCTGTTTGAAGGAAAAAAGGGCAAAAAATTCATGTGTTTTAGGTAATCAGACACCTCTCTCTCTCCTGCTAGTTTCTTCGTTTTTCTGAAATGGCTTTTGATCCTTATAGAAGATTATTGTCTAGTACTGATGATACAAATTCAACATGTGAGGGTTTTCGATGTTGTCTTTTCCTCTGCCAATCGCCTCCACCTCCTCCCAGAAATAATAATCATCAAATTTCCTCTTTGTTAATTGTCATGATTTGCGTACTTGGTGCTGCTTTTCTTATCATTATTTATTGCACAGTCTTCTACAAGTTCTATTCTACTAGGAACAATTCTAGGAGGAGACAAACCCCAATTTTAGACCATACTCATGAAAATTTTGTTGATGGAAATCATGGTCCTGTCATTGATCACCCCATTTGGCACGTCAACACTGTGGGTCTGCAGCAAGCCCTAATCGATTCGATTACGGTTCTTAAGTACAACAAGGGGGATGGTTTGACTGACGGGACTGAGTGTTCTGTTTGTTTGAGCGAGTTTGAGGAGGATGAGAGTCTTAGGTTGTTGCCCAAGTGTAGTCACGCTTTTCATATTCCTTGTATTGATACTTGGTTAAGATCACACAAGAATTGCCCTTTGTGCCGTGCACCGATTTTCAATGATTCTGTTGTGGCCCTTGGAACCCTGGGCGAGCCAAGTGGAAGTAATTCGAGTTCTGCAGTTGATTCTCGGATGGATATTAATGCAATTGGGCCGGGAAGTGAAGAGAGTGGAGATGAGGCCGCTAGTGAATTGAGGGATGGAGATGATAATGTTGTAGAATTGCCAGTTAATGATAGACTTGCTGACATTGTTAAGAGTGGTTTTCCGGATTCCAAGGCTAAGAGTTGTGACTTTTGGATGCGAATTGATTTGGTTGGTGATAATCAGGTAGCGGCTGGTGAATCACAGCTCGTGAGGAGGTCTTTTTCCTTGGATTCATCATCTGCTGCAGTAATTTACTCCAAAGTGGCTAATACAGGAAAGGTAGAGCAAGAAGAGAGTTCTAGTTCGAGTTTGCAAGTGGTAAAGAAAGTGGATTCAAATCGAGTAGTGGGAAATTTGAGCATATATAAGATGATGAAAAGTAGTTCAATTGGGCGTTCACTGCAGAGAGGGCCTGTGTTGATGAAGAGATCTCTTTCATCTAGTGCAAAGTTTTCATCATCTCGGCACAGCAGAAGCCAAAGCCAGATCCTTCCCCTGTGATGCAATGAATTGCTCTTTTAGCTTAAGGTCAGTTAATTGCATAATCAAGATAGCTGAGGAACAAGAAATGGGGGACCATTGTTTCTTGTTTGCACACCTAAGTAGGGTAGATATGCTTCAGATGATATAATAAAGAATGATAAACAATATTAATGTTCTGATACATGATTTACTGTCACAAATTTGATGTCTAAAGGAGAAATGAGTCTTGTAAAACTATGTGATGGATATTATTCTGCTTGAGAAGGATTTGAAAGTCTGCTTTATATCTTGTTTGATGTCTTGATGTTCACAATGCTTCAGTAGATTTTGAAGGCACTAACACATGCATGCTGAACATGCACTAACCAAGAGAGGATTAGTTTCTATCAGCTGAGTGTTCGAGTATATTTAGTATGTCCCTTCTCTAAGAGTAACCTTGGATGATTAGTTTTTAGCAGCTGATTGTTTGAATATATTTATGTATGTCTACATTTACAAACATATTTCTGTATCGTTACCCCTCAGCATCTAACTTTTTTGTCCACTTCTGGACTTGCTTCTGATATCCATGAATTTATCAAGTATTCCCCCCCCCCCCCCGGGCGTGGAAACCCCTGATGAAGATTGTTTTGTTGTCTGAAAATTTTTGGCTGTAAATTTAAGGGCCTCATTAATGTGCTTAGAGAATGAGGCGGTCTGCAATACCATTCAAGAACTTGGTTGGGTATTTAGGTTTTGTATTTAAACAAAATTTGTTCATGATTAACGCCTTAATCTAAAGACAAGGGTACTGAGGAATAGTGCTTGAAGAATTTCAGTAGTGCATGAACTACTTTCCAAGGTTTTAATAGTCCAATGTTGTTTTCATCATGATACTTTTCGATTTCATTTTAGAAAATCATGGAGATCTCAATCTGAGGATGAGCCTTGGGCAACAGCAAGAGTACTTCATTGCAATGTGGGGATCATTGATTCAAATTACGGAAACAGTGTCTATCACTGCATATGTCTAAACCTCTCCAGACCTCCAAGGGTGGAATATTCATGTTTGGGTTGCTTTTGCTCCCATACTACACTGAAATGATTTCTGACAATTTTCTGGAAATGATATAGTTGATCAAAATTTGATTCCTTGGGGCAAGTTTGTTTGTTTGTTTGTTTCTTTTCTTTTTGTCCTATCTTTTTCCTGAACTTTTGGTGGAAAAATTGTATGAAGAGATCATGACCAAGTTGGTTGTGAGGCACCGGAAATCCCATTTTATCACTTGCCATTGAAACCAGTCCAGTAAAATTTCGAATTTTTAACAACCATTGTTATAATTTCATCTTCATCCATGTCATAGTTTCTTTTGTGTTATCATCTATAATCTTCAGAAGACTCAAAACAAAGTAGTTCAAATTAAAAATACCCTCTCAAGTTTCTTTGGTTTATACCTCTTTAACAGCTTAACTTCTGGTTTTTTCTGTAATATTACCTTCTTTACGTTGCTTTCTTCCCTGGTTTTGGTATACCTGCGAACTCATCCGCCACCGCAACCTCTCCTGTCAAACAATGTCGGTCTATCAGACCCAAGCCATCATGTTTCGTCTTCAGTGATCATCATGATTTACTTGCTTCCTGTTGCTTTTTTCCTGGTTAGCTATTGCACCATCTTTTTCTAGTTCTATTCTTGTACGCACAATTCAAGGAGGAGACAGAAGCATATTGCAGACTACTTTCTTGAAGAGAATCGTGCTCCTTTATTTGAATGATCCTTGGTCTGGTTTGTTGCTGCAGACCTCTGCAGCAACCTGTTAAGCAATTCCATCACCATGCTGGAGGATGATATTCTTCAGTTGTTGCCCAAATGTAGGTGTGTTTTCCTTCTTCCTTGCATTGATATAACATGGCTAAGTTGGCATAACAACTGCCCTTTGTGCCATGCACGGATGGTCAATGCAATAAGGCTGCAAAGACCTCAGTTGTTCAGGAAGTCTGGTCCCTAATTGATGAATTCCAGGTATATCTTGGGTGGGGAAGATGAAGCCTACACCTACCCATGTGAGATGAAAATTGATTTTGTCAGGAGGTTATTTTTGCATCGCAAATTGATAGCGATAGATTTCCTGAAATTGCAAAGTGGTTCTTCTTTCGGTTTCTTAGAGTTGGAAAACAATACTTTGCGAAGTAAACCCTCTATCAATTTGGCACTTCATCTGTCTAGTTAAATGATAGGAGAGTCTGCACCCTACCTAGGATAGAATCACCAAATGGGTGTCTTTTGAGTTGAATGTGTTACTCTTAGCTTCTAAAGCTTCCACGTCTCCAAACTATTTCTTACACTTTTCTATAGACCTGGCCTGAGCACCGGATCGGCATGGGCTGGACTTGCTAGGCCGAAGGAAAAAGGTATTGGACTAGGCCTTTTTTCCCCAAAAATTGAAGTTTGGGAATAGAATAGAAGCATATCATTTTCATTTTGGCTAAAAACTTCATTTTTCAGACATTGCTTAAGATTGTGCTACTGTCTGGCCAGCTCCTTTTCCATTTCTTATTGTTTACTTTTTCTCTGTGGCGCGCCCCTATGGGAATTCCAACGACCTGGACTTGGTCGTAGTAGTTTGATATAAGTGGTCTTCATTATTTGTTTACTTATATTATTTGGATATGCCCTTAACTGGATATACCCTTAATTGAAAAAACATTAATCTATATTATCTGAATTTTTCAAATGACTGACAAAGAAAATCCCATCATCAGAGCTATTCTTTGCATATTGGTAAACGTTGGTGGATTGTCAACATAATAAGTTTCCTGTGTGAGCAATTTATGTATTTTGGTCATATGGCTTGATCACACCAAGTAGAAGACCGAGGTATCTTTCTCTCTGTCTCTCTGTCTCTGTCTCTCACTGTCTCTCTATCATGGCAGTTTCATCTGTTTTAGTCATCTTTCTATGGATGCTTGGTGCTCTTTTGCTTCTAGTAATGGTCTATGGCCTTGTCTTCTTGACTTGCTATTCGGGGAGAAACAATTTAAGGAGGATAAGTCCACCTGTTATAGATGGCAACCACGCAAGTTTTGGCAGTAGTGAGACTGAGACTGATCAACCTAATATTAATCTAGACCAGCCAGTCGTTGGTCTTGAACAGTCTGCAATCGACTCTATTGCAATGGTGAAGTACAAGATAGGGGACAGTGTGGTTGAAGAAAATGAATGCTGTGTTTGTCTGAATGAGTTTCGGGAGGACCAAATGC
The DNA here is from genome assembly GCA_037126225.1 of Dillenia turbinata. Classification (NCBI taxonomy): domain Eukaryota; kingdom Viridiplantae; phylum Streptophyta; class Magnoliopsida; order Dilleniales; family Dilleniaceae; genus Dillenia; species Dillenia turbinata. Next base: position 11,870,098 of record JBAMMX010000017.1, read on the forward strand.
TGCGGGTTATGCCCATATGTGGTCATTCTTTTCATCGTTGTTGTGCTGATACTTGGCTAAGATCTCATCAAACTTGCCCCATGTGCCACGAACTGGTTGTTGGCGCAAAACAGATTAAGCCTAATTTGGAAAGCTCGACTTTTCAGATCAATTTTGGGCTCGCAGAGACTCATGGTTTCGGTGGTGAAGGTGGTGATGCCAGGGAAGTGAGAGATGGAGATGATGTAGTTGTCACATTGCCTATTGATAAAGATTTTTAGTAACTCTTCTGTTCTTTATCTTATATGGGTAGAGATTAGTCAATTTTTGTCAATGGAAAACTTTTTGCTCTATCTGAGAAGCAATTCAAGCAAGTTGAAAAGATAAACATGCGTACAAATATAGGACTTTGATAGCCAATTACCATTCTTCCAGTCACTAAATGTTTGATGCTACCTGCCCATCTAACACTAACACGATACTCCTCCCTATTCCGAGTTGTAGTCTACACTTACAAACCTGAGAGGCATGTCTAATAATAAAAATTCATGTGTTATTTGGAAACCTGCATTTTCTATGAGCTAAGAATTTGAATACCATTAACTCCTAAATGTTAGCAATGTTTACCTACGCAACTCATATCCATAGTCTCTAATACCGATCCCTAATTGCTAGAATAGCTGAATACTGGTTCTCTTTAAATAAGATTTTAAATTCGAGTTTTATGTATAGAGAAAAGAATTTTGTCCTTTAAAATTGTAACCCAATTTGAATCGAATTTAATCGAAATCAATATAAAAAACCTATGATTTATTAAAAAAAATCCATAATCTTTAATAATTCCACTTAAAACATTGTATGGCCACTCTTTTAATTTAATTCCACCCTCGAAAACTCGGACCAAGTCAGAGCTTATTCCTTAAACATAGGCCATTGTTAATTAAAAATATATATATATATATTTTTTTCCTTTATGACGTGACGCTTTTTAATGGATTTGAAGATGAATTTGGTTGGATCAGTCAAACACTAATGCCGTGACGCTTTTTTTTTTTAAATTAAATTATAAAGTCTGCCAGCTATTTTCTTAATTTTTTTTTCGTTATCCTACTTTTGACCATCTAGAATCTTAGCAAACGTCAATTTTTAAAAACAAACCAAGAAGAATTTTCTTTTATTTCTATTTATGAGCTTATGTTCTTCTAGAACATTAATTTTAGAATTCACAAATATTAGCAAAAATGCTAGTCATTGATATTCAAGTTTACATCTAGAAATGTATAGCTATATACAAATTATTAAGCAAATTGGGCAAATTCTATTTATTAAATTAGATTTTTTTTTTTTTAAATAATGGGATGTTCAAAAGAGTTGAATTTTATTTAGAGAAAGATAAATTTCCTACAAGTGGGAATTTACATAATTCTGCATCAATTTAATTATTTTTATTACAAGAGAGACCACTTTTGTGATCATAATTAGGTCATCCAAGTTTAACAATTTTTGTGTGTGTGTGTGTATATATATATATATATATTAATTTTCTAAACAGTAATATTATATAAATTGAAGAATTGAATAAACAAAATAAGAAGTGGGATAATTAAGGACGTTATTGAATGTAAAAGTTAAAAATTTGTTTAAATTTTAAATTTGAAAATGAAAAAAAAAATTGGATAATTAATATAATTTTGATTTTTCATAAGAAATTCACTCTGCCATGATCGATCATAAACCTGGGTAAAGGAGGAGGGTTCGTTAGATAGACTATCAGCATAAAACTGAGACAAATATATATATATATATATATATATATATATATATATCATTTACAACATTGTTGTATTTGATAATACATGGGCCAAATCACCAAGGTCCAGGTTAGTCAAGTCCACAACTCATAAATAGACCTTCTCAATACCTGTTGACCATATCCTTTTCGATAACCAACTGCTCGGTATTAAGATTGACCAGTCCATGGTGCTCAGCAAAGATCCATTGATCTGTTAAGATAATATTCATCTCTCCTATAAACATGGGGAGAATCCTACGTTAATAAAAATGAGATCTACAGTTGTAATCAATAAGGGAAAACATCTCCACGGTGATCTGGACTTCTCAAATCGATAAGATTTTATAGTCTTTGAGAATCTTGCGACACAATACCCATAAATCTTGGGATACCTCCATAAGGAAGTTAGGGTTTCGGCATTCCAATGGCACATAAGAATCATGCAGGTAAGCTATATATACATCGTCAACCAGACCACCTAGATAAGTTCTTCTTTCCCCTTTGAACTTAGGCAGAGCACACAGAAACATCCCAAATTCTTTTCTCAGTCTGTTTCTTCTCTTTTTGAAAACCGTTCACTAATTTAAACGTTAGAGTCTTTCCTATCGGAGTATCCTCCGGTGGTCTTTTGTAGTATAATCGCCTCAAGATTGGCTATCGACTACCTAGCTCGTTCGAGTCAGTAGAGTCGGTGTCCGTGGAGTTTTACCAACCCTCAATAGGTTGATGTCGTTTGTGGAAATAGACTGATTTTTTGGGTTCTTACCATCACCTTCACTGTTTCACGACAATGACATTGGTTAAGGGAAAGAGACCGACTATTGGTTTTGACGATGATGATTTAATTGGGGTTAATACAAGTCGAAAAGACCTGCTAGTCATTACTATAAGAATAGGGTCCTATCTTGTCAAAAGGGTGTTTGTCGATTAGGGAGTTGACCAAGACCTCCTCTTTTGGATGTTTTTCAACAAATGAGTTTCGCTTCATCCCATCTCTAGCCCCCCAATGGGCCTATAAAGGGATTTGTTAACGAGCATTTACACCCAGAAGATACAATTCCGCTTGTCATGACTCTAGGAACACCCCCTCATCATGCTACTACTGAGACCATTTTTCATGTGATAAGACTTTCATCTCCCTATAACACAATTTTGGGCCGACCTAGTCTGGACAGTCTCGAAGTGCTGCCGAGCACGAGACACATGGAGATCAAATTTAGAATGCCCTTAGGAGTGGCAACACTTCATGGCAACACTGGCCTGCCAACTGCTTCCGATGTTGAAGAAGGAAAAGAGGTCTTTTCAATAGATAAACTCAAATTTAGAGACATAGACCAGCACCAGTCTAAACCCCAATCTAGAAAAGTACTCCAAATTTCCATTACAGATATGTTGGGCTAGACGGTTCAAGTAGGCGTCCACCTACCCTCCTAAATGCAATTGTGGACTACCTCCGGTGGCCCCTAAAGTCTTTGCATGGTCCCCAAAAGATATGTCTGATATTCACTCGTCAATCATAGTTCATAGACTAACTATAGACAATAGACGTAAACCGGTCAAACAAAAGAAAATGATATTCGTACTGGAACGTCAGTGTGCAATACAAAAGGAAGTCCAGAAGCTGTTGATGGCAGGATTTATTCGTGAGTGAACTACCCCGAGTGGCTGGCTAACGTCGTCATGGTAAAGAAGGCCAACGGCAAGTGGAAGAATTGTGTAGACTTTAACGATCTCAATAAGTTGTATCCCAAGGATTGCTATCCGCTCCCTAACATTGACAAGTTGGTGGATAATTTCTCAGGCCACCAACTCCTAAATTTCATGGATGTGTACTTTAGATATAATCAGATACGCATGGCCTCTGAGAATGAGGGAAAAAACTAGTTTCATCACCGAATTTAATGCTTGTTATTACAAAGTGACGTCATTCGGCCTCAAGAACACTGGTGTGACCTTCCAACGGTTGGTCAACAAAGTTTTTAGTGATCATCTTGGAAAAAACATGGAGGCCTATGTAGATGACTTGCTAGTCAAATGCGCTGAAGCCGAGAACCATGTCATAGACCTAGAAAAAACATTACAGACGTTGGAATGTTATAACATGAGACTGAACCTGTCATGCCCCGACCCACAGATCGAGCACGCGACAACTGTCGCGATATCTCGATATACGGGTAACACCTTCTCATATATCGAGACACCGCAAGGCTATCAAAATCAACCTGTAATCCTGTCCAAAAACCTGTTTTCCTCAAAAACATGTTCCCAAGTAAAAGTAAACTTGAAACACGACACTCTACCTTAATGCATAAATAAACAACGATTCGAGAGTTTCAAATACATTCAGGCATCCCATTATAATTATACAGTGGTCATTCTATAGATCTCAAAATGTACATATACAACATCCAACATCAAATGCAATCGCTGCTAAAGAATGGTTGATACCATACCCAAGTCTGAGGTCTCCAAATACAAATCAATATGTCGAACTCTCTCGACACGTCTCCCTGTCAAGTCTATAACTGAAATCAAAGAAAAGTGAGAGGTAGGTATTATAGGAAAATACTCAGTGAGTGAGATGATCGATAATATGTTCTCAATCATAAGTGTAAGCGTGGAGTGTCAAAGTATATTTCAAAACCAATATGATATCAAATCCAAGTATGTTATGTCCAGAAATCAAATGATCACATATCACACATAACAGTATCAAAGTATGCATCCATTTATAATTCCAAAATCATAGAGCTTGCCAATAAAACATTCCCTGCAGTGGTCTACCTCGACTAGTGAAGGGCGCATTTAGGGCTTTCATATGCAAGTATATAAAATTAGCTCTCTTCCCAAATGTTGGCACGTACAAGCAACTCTCAGTGCTAGACCGTCTATACTGACGGACCTCCCTATTACATGGTTCAAATGGGCCCATACGGATATTACAATTATGTACAAGCAACTCCCAGTGCTAGATTGCCTATATTGACAGACCTCCCCATTACATGGTTCAACTGAGCCCATACATACTACAATCACGACATTTGGGAATACCTCTGGCCAAAGCGTATCTGAACACATATGGAACGCCTCTACAAATGTCTTTCGTAGCTACGGAAATCCTTCCGGGAACATCATCATGTCATCTTATCACAAGTAGGCATCCAACCTACATATTTCATCAAAACATTTCAAATTCGTGTGCCAATACATTTCATCAAATCATTTCAAATCAATATACCAATGCAATGATAGTATATAAAAAAATATGTCCAGTTCTCAAATAGTGGTACAATATCATTTCAATACAAATCATGGATGCATAACCTTCGAATCAAATCATTTGGGACACTCCAATAAATCACAAAAGCCATCAATTATAAAATATAGTCAAAATCATATGCTTTCACTCATGTCATAAAACATATCGTTGAAAAGCCATAAAACATAAATTTGTTCAATCGAAAGCATAATATCGAAATCTCACTCACAGTATGCGGGAGGGTCAGTCACTCCCTACAAAGTACCATAGCGTGTAGGAACTGTGCTCCCCTTGATTGGTCACCAAACACGTCACTACAAATGGCAACATAGTATACATATAAAGACTTGTGTCATGTAATGAAACTATTAGATTAAATGAATTTAAATTAACTCTTTATCTAGACCAAAACTTAGGGTATCACAAGTAAGCTCCAAATGTGAGCATACTCCATCCCCTTTTCATTACCAACCCACAACATCTATTTGCTCATCCTATTCACACCTCAAGACTTCTCTACATACATATATATATATCTCCAATTCGCAAGACAAGTCATTCTAGACCTCTTCAATGCTCTTGATCAAATTACATATACACTAAGGCACACAAATTTCTTTATTCATCTCTTTCATTGACTATACTACTACAACATCCATTGAACCCATTGTTTTTTTCATCAATACATATACTCAACTCATACACACGCTTCACATTCTTGGCTACTCACTAAGTTAATGTACACTTTAACATACCAACTTAACACACCTATATTAACCTTAGATACACATACACAAATCTTTCACACTCTTGACCTCAAATATATCCTTACATATTTACCATTGCATCACAAAATTCTGCACACTTCCTCCTTCCTCCTTCTTTGTGCAGGAAGTTTCTACACACTATCTACCATACTCCTTGGCCTTTAAGGTGATTTTAGCACACAATAACATCTCATTATACTCAACCAACAACACCACACTTTTCAGTCCATATACACATGCATATACTCACAATTCTTATCCAATTTTCTGCACACAAAGTGCACCCAATGCAGGTGCATTTTCAGCTTGCAACTTAACTTTTGCTCACTTCAATTCCATGGTCAAACACAAGAGAATTTCAGCACAACTTTTCACATTATTCCAACTAACAAATACACACATTTATTCATCAATTTTGCATGGGGCATTTTGCAAACTTGAATGACATTTAAACACCAAGTTTTCAGCATACAAACAACACATTCACATGAGGTTCTCGGCCAACAGGCAACCAGAATTTTTCCTGCACACATGTTCATGCTTCTTGCCTCCAATTTTTACAATATCAAGGCTTGAATTAAACTTTCTATATGCTGAAATTTTCTGCACACACTCTAGTGTTTGTTTACTTGATTTCCACATCTAAACTAAACTAAAATCAACACATTTATCACACTCATACAAGGTTTTCAAGTTCAAACAAAGTACATAATTTTTATACCTCAAATTTAGGTTGTTTCAAGTCCAACCAAAACTTTTTCTCCAAAGATCAATCTTCCTCCTTTACTCCTAGCTCACGGTCAAGGTAAGTTCACCGAGTTAGACACTTCCTTTTAGCTCCAAATTTATATATGATATACTAGAGGATGAGAGAAGATGTTCTTACCTAGAAGTGTCGGTTAAAGTTTGAAGAAAACTGAATTTTTTCTTCCCTTCTTGGAACTTTTGGCCACTCTAGATCCACCTAGCTAGGGTTCTTCTTTCCTTCCCATTTTTGGATATATTGAACTAGGGTTTGAAAGAAGATGATTTATGAAGAAATATTTAAGGGTTGTTTGAAGAAATCACCTTTATCCTACCTTTGAAGCTCATGGTTTTGGGAGAGGAAATGAGAGAAATTCTTGGTGTTCTTCCTTTTCTTCACTCATGGTTTGGAGATAATGAGAGAGTCTAGGGCTTTCCAACTCATTTACTTAACTCATATTGAATCTTGGCCCTCCATTGTTTAAAGATTGATCCTAACCCTTGAAATTTATTTATTTCACTTTAAATAAACAAGATTTACACTCTCTCACTTTCTCTCTCTCTCTCACACGTTCTCTCCCTCTCTCCCACTCACTTACCCATGTTGTTAATAAAATTTTCACTCCCACAATTTACATTTTCATTAAATATGTGTGGGTCCCACTATTTTGATCGAAGAGCCCAAATTAATTCTCATCTCTTCCAATAAATCTCCACCCTTAGATCAATCCCCAAAAGTCAATAATTTCAACTCTCCTTAATTAATCTCAAATTTGAAGAAGTCAATTTGGACTTTTCTTCCTTTATTGACCATTGATTTATTCATCATCAAATTCTCACCATTGAATCAATTTACTAATAGAATTCATTTTCTTTTCACTTATTAAATTTAATAAATAATCACTAATTATAATTCAATTAAATTAACTTGACCATTCATCTTCCTTTCTCTAAATTTCCTATAAATTTCAAATCTCTCGAGTCATAAAATTTATTTTGGATTCTAAAAATTCTCAAAATTTCACTGTAGATCGGAAACCTCATATTAGGTCTAATTAAATTGATCCCGCATCAAAATGAGGGCTTTTAGCCTTGCTGTACGGCTTTTGTCCCTAATTAGGGTTTCCGACAACTTTTTTTGAAATTTCTAATTTAGCTCTACAAGTAAGATTTATCTGTATTTGGAGTTCTCATATACTTCTGAGACCATTCTGATTATTATTTGACCCTCAGTGGTCGTTTTGAGAAATTTTTTAATCTCGGAAATTTTTTTTGAAAATTTTTGAAAAAATTTTTTTTAAAAAAAATTTTAAGGATTTTTTTATTTAGAAAGGAGAAAAATTAAATTTTTTTTTTTTATGGGGGTTAAAAAAAGATGTTATTGGTGTGGTTTTTTTTTAAAAAATTGCGCATATTTATTTAAAAATAAATAAAAATTATAATTTTTTTCTTATAAATAAAAAAAGGGGGGAAAAAAAAAAAAAAAAAAAAAAAAAAATTTTTTTTTTTTTTTTTATATAAAAAAAAATAAAAAAAAATAAAAAAAGAAATGAAATTAAAAAAAATATTAAAAAAAAAAAAAAAAAAGATTAAAAAATAAATTTTTTTTTTTTTTAATTTAAAAATTTTTTTGAATGAAGGTTAAAAAAAAAAAAAAAAAAAAAAAAAAAAAAAAAAAATTTTTTCCCCCTCCCTCCCCCTCCCCCCCCCCGGGGTTCTTTTTTTTTTTTCTTTTTTTTTTTCTTATTTTTTTTTTCTTTTTTTTTTTTAATATTATTTAAAAAAAAGAAAAAAAAAAAAAAAAAAAAAAAAAAAAAAAAAATATAAAAAAAAAACAAAATAAAAAAAAAAAAAAAGTAATTTTCAAAAAAAAATATTTTTTTGTTTTTGTTTTTTTTTTTTTTTAAATTGTATTTTCTTCTTTTTTTTTTATTTTTTTTTTTTTAATTTAAAATTAAAAATTTTTAAAAAAAAAAAATTTTTAAAAAAATATAATTTAAATTTTTTTTAATAAAAAATTTAAAAAAAAAAAAAAAAAAAAAACCCAACCCAAAAAAAAAAATTTTTATTATTTTTCTTTTCCAAAAATTCCTCCCCCTACACACCAAAAAAAAACCCCCCCCCCCCCACCACCCCCACCCCCCCAAAACACCCAAAAATCCACAAAAAAAAAAAATATTTCAATAAATAATTAAAAAAAATTTTAAAATAAAAAAAAATTTATTTTTTTTTTTTTTAATATAAATAAATAAAAAATAAAAATTCCTACCCCCCACAATTAAAAAAAAAAAATAATCCTTTTTTTCCGAAGTTTGGGTTGTTTTTAATTTTTTTTGATTTTTTTAATAAAAAAAAAAAAAAAAAAAAAAAAAAAAAAAAAAAAAAAAAAAAAAACAAAAAAAGTTAAAAAAAAAAAAAGAAAATAAAAAAAAATTGAGAAAAAAAAAAAAAACCCCAAATTGGGAGAAAAATTTAAAAACCCTCCCCTCCAATACTATCTTTATTTTTTTTTTGGGATTTTTTGGGGGGGGGTTGGTTGAAGACAATATTCTTGAGGGAAGGGGCCGCCGCCGAAAAATTTTTTTTGGGATGACACCTTAGTGAACTAGAAAGATCCCACAAAAGCTTATTTGAAGCGCGAACAATTGCTGACCTCCCCCGTTGATGTAGTTAAGCTAAGGCATGAAGTTGTTTATTATGCCATTATCAATGGAGAACTCTATAAGAAGTCTTACACCCACTACCAGAAAACACGGTTTCAGCGACAGAAATTAGTGACGGATAGTTATCCGTCGCTAATTAATAACAAAATTACGACGGAATAGCGACGGAAAAATTAGCGACGGAAAATTTCGTTGCTATTCCGTCACTGAAACCAAAAAAAAAAATTCGGACCTATTAGCGACGAAAAAATTCCGTCAGAAAAAATTCCATCGCTAATCCGTCGCTGGAAAAAAAAAATTTGGACCTATTAGAGACGGATTAGTGACGGAAAAAATCCGTCGCTAATGGGTGCGAATTTTTTTTATTGAATATAATTTTTGATTTTTATTAAATATAATTTTGTATTTTTATTAAATATAATTTTGAATTTTTCTTAAATATATTTTTATTTTTTATTAAATATAATTTCTATTTTTATTAAATATAATTTTGTATTTTTATTAAATATAATTTTATTTTTTATTAAATATAACTTTGTATTTTTATTAAATATAATTTTGTATTTTTATTAAATATATTTTTATTTTTTATTAAATATAATTTCTATTTTTATTAAATATAATTTTGTATTTTTATTAAATATAATTTTATTTTTTATTAAATATAATTTCTATTTTTATTAAATATAATTTTGTATTTTTATTAAATATAATTTTATTTTTTATTAAATATAAATTTGTATTTTTATTAAATATAATTTAATTTTTTTATTAAATATAATTTTTATTTTTATTAAATATAATTTTATTTTTTTTATTAAATATAATTTTTTGTTTTTATTAAATATAATTTTGTATTTTTATTGAATATAATTATGTGTTTTTATTAAATATAATTTTTATTTTTATTAAATATAATTTTATTTTTTTATTAAATATAATTTTTATTTTTATTAAATATAATTTTATTTTTTTATTAAATATAATTTTTATTTTTATTAGATATAATTTTTTGTTTATTAAATATAATTATATATTTTTATTAAATAAAATTTTATATTTTTATTAAATAAGAGTATTGTATTTTTAATATTGAGAGTTACAAATAAAGTATAGAAATAGAAAACAAATAAATCAATAACACAAATGTAATGGTAGCATGGTGGTTAAGGCTCTCAAGTTGTCTCTCTCACACCCGGGTTTGAACCTGGAGGAGAGCATATTTTCAGAACATTTTCAGCATATTTACGCACGGGCGGGCAGGCGGGCGAGTCGGGTTCCGGATGGTGGTGAAAGCAGGTTAGGCGGGCGGGTGGTCGCCAGTTTCCGGTATTTGGGTTTGGTCTTACTAATTTCACTGACGGATTAGCGACGGAAAATTTTCGATCGCTAAAAAATCCGTCGCTGATCTTTCGCTAAAATTAACGAGGTGACTTTCAGCGATGGAAAAATCCATCGCTGAAGCCTTGTTTTCTGGTAGTAACCTATCAATACCTAAATTGCCTAACACCAAATGAGGGAAAATACGTGCTCAAAGAAAATATGTGCTCAGAGAAAATAGGTACTCAAAACCTAGCAAACAAGGCTCTTAGATAAGGGTACTATTGGCCCACCATGAAAGCTGACACAGATAGCTATGATAAGTGTCAATGCTTTTCATCAATGTCCTGCCAGCCCTCTATCGAACTCAAACCGATAACAAGCCCATGGCCATTCATGCAATAGGGGACGGATATCCTTGGCCTATTCCCACTAGCCCTCGGACAGTGGAAGTTCTTGATAGTAGCTATTGATTACTTCACTAAGTGGGTAGAAACTAGACCAATAGCCCAAATCACTACGGCAAGATGCAAAGTTTCATGTGGACGTCCATCATCATGAGAATCGGCATACCTTGTGTCCTCATTACTAATAACGACAGACAGTTTGACAACAAGAGCTTCCAAAACTTCTATGGAAGGCTAGAAATTTAACATCGCTTTACGTTCATCACATGCCGCCAAAGTAATGGCTTCACCGAGGTCACGAATAGAACGATCCTACAAGGACTGAAGGCCGCTCTAGATGAAGTTAAGGATCGCTGGGTAGACGAGCTCTACAACATTCTTTGGGCATACTAAACAATGCCTCAAAGGCAATAGCAGAAACCCCGTTTAGTTTGATTTACAGCTGCAATCAGTAATACCGGTGGATATTGGCATCCATTCTCTCCAAGTAAACCTACACAAGCCCGAGTGAAACGAGCTAGTGCTATACAAACGACTAGATTTACTCCCCGAGCTATGAGTGAATGCATTCATTCATATGGTAGCTTATCAGCAATAAAAGGCGCGGTATTATAGCCTGTAGGTTCGGGCTAGAACGTTCATGCCCAGTGACTTGGTTCTAAGGAGAGTAGAGACCACTGGACCGTCTCAACTAGGTGGAAAGTTAACACACAACTGGAAAGACCTCTATCAGGTTCGTTCAGAAGTTCGATCGGGGATGTATCGTCTTAGTCACCTAGACGGCTTGTTGTGCCAAGGACTTGGAATTCCAGAAATCTCTGAGTCTACTATTAGTGATAATTACCACTCTCTCAAGGAATAACGTTCTGTTCCGTGCCTAACCAAGTTGGGTAAGACAACTGTGCCCCTTGATCTTGTTATATTAACTCACTCATCGGCTAATATGCTTCCAATCCAACATAATCCAATGGTTAGGGATTTATCTCCTCAAATAGTCCTCCCGAACGGAGCCCAATGATTAGGGATTTATCTCTCCAAATAGTTCTCCCGATTAGAGTCTATCGTTAGAGATTTATCTCCTCGAATAGGTAAACATTGCCTAGTCTTCTTGAACGAAGTCTATCATTAGGGATTTTTCTCCTCGAACAAGCAAATATCGTCTAATCCTCCTGAACGGAATCTATTATTAAGGATTTATCTCCCCGAACGGACAAACATCGCCTAGTCCTCCCAAACGGAGTCTATCATTAGAGATTAATTTCCTCGAATGGGCAAACATCGCCTAGTCCGCTCAAACAGAATCTATCATTAGAGATTTATCTCCCTAAACATGTAAACATTGCCTAGTCTTCTTGCACGGAGTCTATCGTTAGGAATTTGTCTCTCCAAGTGGGCATGTATCGCCCACTCCTCGTGATCGGAGTCTATCTTAGGGACTTATCTCTCTGAAAGGGCAAACATTGCTTAGTTCTCTCGAATGTAGTTTATCGTTAGGGATTTATCTTCCTAAATTGGTAAACATTGCCCAGACCTCCTGAATGGAGCCTATTGTTAACGGGAAAACATAGTCTCTTCTCTCAAACAAATGCAGGGTTAATATGAGAAAAACCCCTGCTCGGGTAAGTATGACTCTCTCACCTAGTTAAACTCCCAAGCAAACACCTTGACAAAAAGGAAGAGGAAAAGAGCTCCCTGTGTGGGAAAACCCACTCCATCGATAGCACCGTGTAAAGGTAGTGGTGCTCCGTGCCTGATGATTAAGTAAGCTTACCGATTAAGAGGTCCCCACTTGTTTAAGTCCTACCAGATAGGCTATTTACTTGGTGATTCAGTGCTCGTCATACACATTGATAAACTACTAACAAACGAGATGACCCTTTGAAGGCAAGATCGACAAGTAAGTAACAAAAGATTTTCTTTTATTTCAATACGCTAGATAATATCAGAGTACACAATCGATTACAATACGCAAGGAAAATTTATAAGTCCTAAACTTGGACTGAGTTACATCAAAAGAGATACGTATAAGTCCTATGTTGGAAAGCCAATTGGATGCAAACCAAGGACCAAAAGAAGCTCCACGGCCCATCAACAACGACGACTTAAGGGGGAAAAATTGCAAACTAATTCCAGTAGAAGTTGAAAAAGACTTTGTAGAAGGTGGGAGATGGCCAAAGACGAATAGGATAGCTGCATCTAGCCATCTCCTATCACCGGACTTGAGGAAATACCAAGAAAATACTCCGTCCATCTACTGCACCTTATGTCAGATAATGATTTTAACCATGAGAAAAGAGCTTCCATTCAGAGTGAAGGTCTCTCCTTACCCAAAGCCAGAACCCATAAACCTCGACAGAATCCTTCATGACGTGATGGAGTCTTGTATCGATAGTTCTGGATAAAACAGAACCTCACATTAGCTAAAATTCTCTGAACCGCAGGGCTTTGTGACTCAAAACCCATGCTCATGATGTCTTTTGAAAACACTAACTTTCAATAAAAAAAAAAGCTCATAGAATCGCTCTGGAGCGTATTCCGTATCACTTTGATATGATGGGGTAATCCTCATCCCCTATTTATAGCTGAGGAGGTGTGATATCTGTGATCTTGACTAGGTAAAATGGCCGAACTAAAAGCGTACATAATAAATGGGGAATTTAAAGTTTTTTAACTTCCCACAAAACATTTATTATTTTTTTTATTATAATAAGAATCGAATTTCAGATCACGGGATCGGGGATGGGGTTGTTATTACTAGGCTATCCCTTTGGAAACACAAAACATTTATTCCAAAAGTTATTTATTCAATAGTTATCAATATTTACTCCTTATGTGTCCTTCCAGAACACGGCTCAGAAAACGGCTCTCCACTTACTCCTTATGCCCAAGTGATGATACATGGCCCAAATCATGTAGGACCCATGTTAGTCAAGCCCATAACTTGTTAATAAACCCTCTCGGTACCCGCTGACCACATCCCTTTCGGTAACCGACTACTTAGTATTAATACTGATCGCTCCATGGTGCTCAGCAAAGACCCCTCCATCCACTAAAGTAATATTCATCTCTCCTATAAATGCGGGAAGAATCTTACGTTAATAGAGAGAAGATCTGTAGTTGTAATTAATAAAGAAAAAGATCTTCACCACGATCTATACTTCCCAAATAGATAGGATTTCACGGTTTCTGAGATTCTTGCGGCACGATACCCACAAATCTTGGGAAATCTCCATAAGAAAATTAGGATTTTGGCACCCCAATGACACACATGACTCACACAGGTAAGCTACATATACATCGTCAACCAGACCACCTAGATAAGTTCCTTTTTCCCCTCTCAACTTAGACAGAGCACACAAAAGCACCTCGAATTCTCTTTCTTAGTCTGTTTCTTTTCTTTTTGAAAATTGCTCACGGACTTGAGTATCGAACTCTTCCACATCGGAACATTCTCTGATGGTCTTTTACAAGATAACCGCCTCAAGATTGGCCGCTGACTACCCAGCTCGTTTGAGTTAGCAAGGTCGGTATCTGTGAAGTTTGACCCACCTCTAATAGTATCAAACTTAGCTTAAATCTACATGCAAAATCTAATCTTAGTTAAAATTTATATTTATATGTTTTTTACAAGTTTGAAATTGAAATGTTATGGCTTACTTTCAAATTTGATACATATAAATCATTTCATTAAATAAATAATTATACACTCTTTGACTTTTCTTTTATAATTCGATACTTATTTATTTAAACCTAAGTTGTTTTTATTTATTTATAAAGAAAAATGGTGAAGGAGAACTACTGAGATGGTGCGTCATCCGAATATTTTTATAAAAAATTTTCAATTATTTCAAACATATTCACTTTAAAGTATAATTATAATTTATTAAACAAATTTATTATCACAATTTTATTAAATTGTATGTCAAAAAGCATCACCAATTTTGTCACTGCATTTTGGATCCGAAGGTTCCTATTTTTTCAAAACTTGTTTTTGCTTAATACGGAGTAATTGCATACCCCTTTTTACTTTTCTTTTATCGCTCCATACTTATTCATTTAAACATCAATTATTTTTATTAATATTACGTTTATTTCTTTTTAATTTATTAAGCCAAATAGCGAAAAAGAACTACTAACATGTTTTGTCCTTTGAATATTTCTATAAGAATTTTCTCCCTTTCTAAAATATTCACTTGAAAATATAATTATTCTAACGACTGAGCATGCAACCGATATATACTAGAGGCTATTTAGAATTGTTTAAAAAATACTGTTTATAAGCACTTAGTGATTATAAGCAGTTTTTTAACTTATAAATTCATTTTATTTATTTTTTTTAAAAATTATTATCTGTTTAGATAAATGTTATTTAAAAATAGTTAATTGTTTGATAAAATAAATACTTATAAACTATATAAAATAGGGAAAAGATAATAATGGATATAAGATATGGTATTGTTGTAATTTTTCTTAAATATAAAAAGTTAAAAATATACTTTTATTATTCAAAATAATTTATTTTAATTGTGTTTAAAAGTACAAAAATGAAAAAACTGGTATAAGGAGTTTATTTATTTATTTTTTTATCTTATAAGCATTTTTGGATTTATAAACACTTTTATAAATTTTAGTTATCAAACGATTATAATTTTAATTTTGATTTATAAACTAGTTTGACTAATCATGCGCACAAGCCTAATTGGAGATGCTAAAACAAAAAGTATATATTTTCTTTTTATGCATTCTAGATCATGCGATAAATTATTTAATCAAAATTATAATGGATTTGAAGTTGAATTTGGTTAGATTGTTCAAAATTATTTAATCAATTTTCCCTTTGCTCTTAATGCTACTTTTGCCTATCTAATATCTAATCAAGCGTCAATTTTTTAAAACTAACCACAAACATTCTCTATTGTTTTATTTTGTAGGGCAAAATTTTCTTTTATGCTTATAATTTAGTTCATCAAAGTTCAACAATCTTTGCACTCTCAACGCAATTTATTTTTTATTATTTTATTTTATAAAAGAGTAATATTATATAAATTGAAAATTGTAAATAAAGATATTTATAATTACATTATTAAAAATCAAAATAATTCTTATTTTTGGGATCGCTTAGAAGATACTTTTAGGTTTAGTGGTTTGACCGAACTTATTTGACTAAAAATAAATTAAAAATAATCCCAAAATAAAAATTAATTAAAAATTTACCTCTAAAATTAGAATTTTGCCCATATTTTTGCTTTTTTTTTATTGGAATAACAACTACTTATTAAGAAAAAGGTAGAAATAAATTTTAAAAAAAATAAAATTGGGTAATTAATATGATTTTGGTAGCTTTGTTAATAAACTCAGCTTCCAGGTGCAAACACTCTTTTAGTTGACACTTACCTTTTGTATAAGTTTGAAATTGAAATATTATAGGTTTCTTTCAAATTTGATGCGATTAAATCATTTCTTGAGAAAAAAAATCATTAACAAAAAGAAAATAATAAATCTACCAGATTCACTCATTGAAATGAAAAAGATGTACAAAATAAAAACTTTAAAATGTATTCTAGCTTTTCGAAGTTAATTTTACATTGAGCGTAACAATTATTTAAATGTCACTGAAGTTTTTATATTTTACATTATACCATCAAGCATTTGTCATTTAAATACAACTTAATTGAATTCGATGAGGTTGATCTTTTTGTCTTTTTTTTTTGGTATAAATACTGATCTCTGGTAATCACGTTGAATTTAACTAAATTCAGTTTGAGTCAGGATAGACATTGAGTGGCTACCTTCAATAATAATTAAAAATTTATGAGAAACTTAGATGAGAAAAAGTAAATGCAAAAGAGGGATGAGAGAGTTCAATGTATAATCATATTTAATTCTTATTTTTCTTTTTTAATTTACAAGTTGACATTAATTTGAGAAAGTAAAGTAATAAGTGTTTTCTAACCTTATAAAAGACTAAGTTCCATAATAGAATCTTACATCATCTTCTTTAGACTCTAATCAAAGGGTGTTTCGGCATAAAATCGAAGATTATCTTTGGAGCTATATCTGAAACAAGGTTACTTTTGGACTAAACCTTGAAAATGGATACTAATGGCATATGGTCATAGCAGTGTTTTTGTTAAAATATAAAATAATCGACAACACTTTGTTTTACTAATTTAAACTTTTGAGAGAGATTGTAATTATATAAAATATAAATTTAAACTTTTAAAAGAGAGGATATTTATACAAGATATAAGATTATAGAGTTTGAATTGAATCGTAACATACCCCAGAAGTGTTAATAAATAAAATAATTATAACATCTCTCTATTAATTTAACATTTTAAAAAAGATGACAATGACAGATTTGATACAAAACAAAAAAAAAGTGTTCACTAGACCGGTCGAAAAAATGATTACATGTCTTTCGGGATAGTTCAAGCCGACAAAGGTTTTCTTTTTCATTCTTTATTTTCTGATTCGATTGTATTTTTTTTTTGGTTAAATGATTACCGGAAGAGGTCCTTAATTTGTATCTATACGGAACACATTATGCAATAATAACCTTCCGTTTAAATACCTCAATAACTATCTTATCTTCTGCACTTACACGGCATCAGTGTCCTATCATTAAAGCTGCAAAAAAGCTAGGTCTAGGTGAGTTGGGAGATCTGCAATCTCTGTTTGTTTTCTGAAACGAGAAGAGGTGAACCTTGCTTTCCAGATAAGACCCAAAATTTTTGGACCCTTGGAATTTTATTTGTACTTACTTGTTTATCTAAATGATAAACCAAGACAAGTTTCTAATGAACGAAGTCACCAACTCTTTATTGATAATTTGGTTCATTTGCAGCTCTATCAAAATCAATCATGGTATTCTCTCTCTCTCTCGTCCTGCTTCTTTACAGAGGCGGACCCGCAAAATGTTTCCCTCACGCTGACAGGTGGTCAATCGCTTGCCAAGGCAAATCAATTATTAAGAGAACTTTAAAAAGCTGCTTCTAGCTGAGCTTGTCCATGACCAAAATATATTTTAGTCTTGAACCTCATTCATCGCCTTTTTAGTACATTGTTTTTGAACTGGTGGGAATCAAATCTCTTCGAAGGAGACTACATGGCCTGTGTCAAGTATCTCTATCATCAACTTTTTGTAAAGACTCGCTGTCTGATTTAAATTGTCCATACATGAAATTCTTTTAGTACAAAAAAATAATTGATTCCTTCCTTCATTTAGTCTTGTGAGCTATGAGAGGGGTCTTAAGAAACCTGACAGATGTTGTGAGTCATTGTAGGCTCTCCTTTGAGTGATATACTGCTCATGACAGAGTTTGTACTTCCACATGGCTATATTTGAGAATACCAAGAAAGTAAAGATTTCTTAGGGGAACCAAAAAAAGGTAAAATGATATGATCTGGGAAGGGTGTAATCAAAGTTGGGTATTTGATGGTTTAGTAAGTGTACAAAGGTGATACTGAAGGCTCAAGGAAAAATGTTCATTCGTCGACTATATGAAATGGTACAAGCCAATGAATGCCCTAACGTGAGGCCGAAGATTTGCAATCAGAACATACATGTTACCAAGAAATAATAGCAGAATATTTGGTCTCAGCAAAGATGTCCTCGATACAAATGGCCTCGTACGGACTTCAGGTTTTTATAATTTCCTCCGGTGATCTCATTGTTTGATATAAATTATGTTTAATTACATAGAATAAGTGAGGTTAAACTTCTAACATAACTTATAATCCTAGGGCCAACCATACAAATGGTTCTAAATGGTTGGGCCTAATTTAGTCACTCGGATATTAAAAGTATATACAATCACCTACCAAATGAATCTTTAGGGATAGTTCAAGGCGTAAAATCTCTTTATTTCTATCTTTATTTTTTCTAATTCGATTCTGTTTAGTTGTATTTCTTTATATAAAAAAAAAAAAATCCAAAAATCGCCTACCAAATGGGGTAGATTGCCTACCTTGTGCCTACTTCTAGTCTTGCGCCAATAGGAAATATTAGGGGCTCGTTTAGTTAAGTTTACCTCGTATATCTTAATTTTATAATAAATTATTAAAATATTTATATAATATAAAATAAAATAATTTATAATATATTTTATGAACTTATAAATTGTTTTATATTTAGCAACAAATTATTTAAAAAACAAATTTTGAACTCTAAAAATCTTATTTTCAGAGTTTATAAGCTTTTTTTTCCTTAAAAAATTATCAAAAAAAATTATCAAACAAATTTCATGAACGTGTAATCACTCAAACATCTTATGAAAAGTTTTGAAGAATTTATAAGTTTATCCAATTACCCTCTAAAATTAATTAGTTTGACTTTTACATTTTTCTAAGTTATGCTTAAATATGTGTTATAAGAGGAAAACCGAAACCCTAACATGTTATCAATTATCCAAGATAAAAATTTCTCTTAATTTAATAATGTTAAAAAAATAATTTTTATAAGAATATAAGGATCCGATCAAAGATTATGAAAGAAAACCTAAACCCTAACATGTGCATGACCATATTAGCACTTAGTGTGATATTTATATGTAAATTATGCACTTCTCTTACGTTTTGCTTCGTTTAAGATTTAGTGCCGGCCTCTAAGTTATAGTTGGGAAATAAAAGTTTAGTTTGTGTAGAGAACAGAACATGGTAGTTGGTTTATGTCAAAGTGTAGTATGTGAACTCACTTGTATAGGCTTAGCTCATCCAAAATTATTAACTTTCTTTCCCTACAAAGCACTTAAACACCTTACTTCCATTCCCACCAAAATCCACCAACTCTACACCTCAACTAATCCAAACAATTTAAATAGATAGTGAAGGCACCCATGGCACGCGTGAGCGGCTTAACACCTTAAGCAACTCAAATTGTTAATGATGGGAACCATAAACATGTGAGCAGCTTAAAGAAAATTAAATTCCACCTCGTTAAACCGTTCTTTTAGAAAAAACAACAAACTAATAATACCATCAAACAAGATTTATGATAAATTTGTACAAATCATACCTATAAGATACTTGCACAAGATGGAACAAAGTTTCGATCGATCACAAGCCGCACACACTTCCGGCCTCTGAGGTATCCACACAAACAACTCTTGGGATCCTTATAGGATTGATTAATGTGAAGCCAATATGCTAATTCCTCAAGGTTTTCACATATCTAGAAAAACAAAAAAAAGGGGGAGAGAGAGAGAGAAAGGAAAACAATTTTTTTTTCCTCATCATTTACTCCAACTTCACATTAACCCCATTATGAAAAGGTAATTTTTCTTTAATTGGTATTAAGGATCAATTATATCACAAATTAATCCCCATAACTATCATATAATTATAATTATTAGTTTAACCCAAGAATTTGTCCTTTTATGTGTGACTCTTTAGATTCCTAATCACTTGACAATATATATAAAATATAATTTTAAAATTTAAATTGGTTTTAGTACAAATCAATGAACCATCACTTGGACTAAAGTCAATTTAGTCATGAGAATTTTAAAATTAGATAAATTAAACAACTTTAATTTATCGTTAATTCTATAATAACTAATTTATATTTATGGATTAAGATTGGCCTCTACTTAGGGATTATGACCACTCAAGAGTTAGCAAAAGTCAATTGATCGACTTTACTTACCCATGAATCAAGTAATATCCTTTTACCACACTATATCCCTAATTAGTACAAGAGTAAGGTATAAGATTATCATTTCTTATTCTCGAAATTCAACTATTTTAAATAAATTTAGAACTTTTCTAAATTCAACTGCTTTAAATAAATTTATAACTTTTTTAAATTTACTTACTCGTTTGCAAATATTGTAAACTGATATTTCAACAAATGACCACAACAAAAGTGAATCATATGTTGATCATAAACTATCAATTCGTATTTCCTATTATACCTAACTTTTATTGTGCACATAACCAATTACAATTATGAACTAACAGAGTCAAAGTACAATCACCCACTCTAGAGATACTCTTATGATCTCAAGTCCAAAGATCACTTACACCACTGTAGATTACATCATTGGCACTTAAATAGTTAATCTTATGGAAATCTCTAAGGAGTCAATCGAGTGAATATGTTCTCCAACAATTCACTCATATATCACCATATATGCTAATCTTTCCACATTAACAATGTCATTTATTTCGTTAATACTATAATTAGGGATATTTAAGAATAATAAATATATATTATTCTAAGGACATTATCATTATATAAATACATAAACATATATTTCAAAATGATAAAATGTCACATCATTATTGTATAAATATCATATCATAATAACAATCAAAACATAAAATTTTGTTAAATTATATAGTCATTCTCCCATTATGACTAAACTAATCAGTCATGTACTTTAGACCAAATGAATATACATAACTATCATGTTTCTTTTGGAATAATGATTTAGTCTATGGATCAGCAATATTATCCTCTGTAGGAATCTTCTTTATTTCATTTCTACCAATGATTTCTCTAATCAAATGATAACGTTGTAAGATATGTTTGGATCGTTGATGAGACTTAGGTTCCTTTGCTTGTATAATAGCTTTATTGTTGTTACTGTACAAAGGTATTGGATTAATTATTGAAGAAACCATTCAATTATAGTGATGAATTTTTTTTATCCAAACAGCTTCCTTAGTAGCTTCTGAAGGAGCAATATACTCGGCTTTCGTTGTAAAATCTGCAAAAATGTCCTATTCAGAACTTTTCAAAGTAATAACATCACCATTCGAGGTAATATGTACCCTGACTAAGTCTTGCAAGCATTTTTATTAGATTGAAAGCTAGCACCAGTGAAACCAGAATTTCAAGCTCAGCCCCCCATAAATCAAGAATAGATTCTTCGTTCTTCTCAAATACTTAAAAGTATTCTTGACTAATTTCCAGTGACTATCACTAAGATTGGTTTGATATCTACTCGTAACACTTAGAACATGAGACATGTGGTCTTGTATACAGCATAGGATACATGATTGATCCTACAACAGAAGCATAAGGAACATTCTGCATGCTACGTTTCTCAAGAATACATGTTCTTGGATAGGTAGATCCCATGAGACATGGGAAGATAATCTCTTTTAGATTGATCCATGTCAAATTTTTTTCAACATTTTATCAATATATGTCGACTGTGAAAGACCAAACAACTTGTTAGATCCATCATGATAAATCTTAATTCTCAAGACACAAGTTGCTTCTCCTAAATATTTCATTGAGAAGTTCTAGAACAACCACACTTTAATTGATGTAAGTGTAGGTATGTCATTTTCCATTAACAATATGTCATCTACCTATAAAATGAGAAAAATTACAATATTCTCATTAATCGTTTTATATACACAAGGTTCATCTTCGTTTTCTATAAAACTAAACATTTTGATTATTTCATCAAAACGAATATTCCAACTCCTTACAACTTGCTTAAGACCATAAATGGATTTTTGCAACCTATACGATTTATTAGGGTCTTCAGATATAAACCCCTCAGATTGTATCATATACTCCTCTTCTATGCTCTCAATATGTTTTGCAAAGATTGTGGGTCTCAACCCTTTGGTCAAAGGATCAGCTTAAATATTATTTGTGTCAATATTTTCAACCATAATGCCACCATTCTACATAAAATCCTTGATCTTAAGAAATTTTCTCTCTAAATGTTTAGACCCACTAGTGGTTTTGTTGTTTTTAGTGAACAATACAGCAAACTTATTGTCACAATAAATCTAAAGCGGTATAAAAATATAATCAACAACTTGTAGATTAGAAATAAGATTTTTAAGCCAAATGGCTTGCGTAGCAACTCCATAACAAGCAACAAACTTAGCTTGCATAGTGGAGGAGGCTAAAAGTGTTTGCTTAACACTTTTCAAAGAAATAACACCTCCAGCTAACGTAAAAATATATCCAAATGTGGACTTCATATCATCTTCGCAACCAGCAAAGTCGAAATCTATGTATCCAATAATCTCATGATTATCCACCTTTCTGTATACAAACATATAGTATTTGGTCTTTTGTAAGTACCTCATCACTTTCTTGGTAGCAACCCAATGAGCATGACCAAGGATAGAGAGATATCTATCAAGGACTCCCACTCCAAAGGCTATATTTAAACTAGTGCAAACCTGTGCATACATAAGACTCTTAACTGCACTAGAATAAGGCACTAACCAAACTTTAACTTGTCACCTTTCACAACAGGTACATCCCCAGCCTTACAATTCTGTATATTGAATCTGTTGAGTACACGATGAATGTACACCCTTTGAGAAAGACCCAACAAGTTTCGAGACCTGTCCTTGTGGATCTCAATAATAAGAACAAAATATGTATCCCCAAGATCTTTCATGTTAAAAATCTTGGACAACGAATGTTTGGTGTCATGCAACAACCTAATATCATTACTAGCCAATAAGATGTCATTTACATACAAAACAAGAAAAACAAACTTACTCTCACTGATTTTGCGGTATATGCGTTGATCAACCTTGTTCTCCTCAAAACCCATAGAAGTAATTACCTCATCAGACTTCAAATACTGCTGCCTGGAAGCTTGTCTAAGACCATAGATGGACTTCTTGAGTTTATTCACCAAGTGTTCACTCCCCGATTCTTGAAAACCTTCAAGTTGTACCATATAAACCTCCTTTTCAAGCTCACTATTCAAGAAGGTTGTTTTTGCATCCATTTGATAAAGTTCCAAATCAAAATGTGCTACCAAGGCCATGATGATTCTAAAAGAATCCTTGGAAAATACCGGTGAAAATGTCTCATTGTAATCTACCCATTCATTTTGAGTAAATCATTTTGCCACCAACCTAGACTTAATATCTCAAGTCTTCCTTTAGAATCCTTCTTGGTTTTGTACACGCATTTACAAGCAATTGGTTTACTACCCTTTGTTAGCGCATCTCGTCTTTCATAGCATCCATCCACATAGTAGTCTGGAGACAACTAATAGCATTACAAAAAGTCATAAGATCCACTACATGACAATTATCATAATCACTTTCTCCAGGTAGTTATTAGAAATAGTAGTCCTTCTTTGCTTAATAGATCTCCTCAAGGGCACCTCAACCTCAACTTTTGGAACCATCGGAACATCAATGGGAGCAACAACTAAATTTTGAGGAGGAGGATTTTTATCATGATGACCATGATCTTCTCTCTCAACAACCACAGACACTATACTTCTCTGTGTAGTAGCCAAAAGGATAGTGACATCTCTAACAGACTCGCTATCAACTTTCAACATTTTCATGTTAGCAATATCAAACTCTAAAAATTTTGCCACTTGTGACTCCATAATTTTGGTTTCACATGTAAGACAAAAGAATCTATATCCTTTAGAATGGTTTGGGTATCCCATAAAAAAGCAACGAATAGTTCTGGGTTTAGTTTTACGTTCATGAGGTTTATAGATTCTAATTTCCATAGGACATCTCCAAACTCGAAAGTGGTTCAAGCTGGTTTTCTATTGGTCCACGACTCAAAAGGTGTTTTGGGAAAAAATTTGCTAGGAACTTTATTCATAATATAAAAGGCTATTTTTATGGCTTCACCTCTAAGTAACTCGGGAAGATTGGCTGTACTCATCATGCTCCTCATTATTTCCTTAAGGGTGTGATTCTGCCTTTTGACCACACCATTTTTTTCTGAACTACCAGGCATAGTATAGTGAGCAACAATCCCACACTTTTGTAAGTATTTGGCAAATGGTCCCATACACTATCCAGTTATACCCTGTTTTCCATAAAATTCACTTCTTTAGTTAGACCTAACTATCTTAATGACTTTCCCTAGTTGTTTCTGTACTTCTATTTTAAAGATTTCAAATTTCTCTAAAGTTTAAGATTTATCTTCAATTTGGTAAAGATAACTATAATGGAAAAGTCATCTATAAAGGTAACAAAGTATCTATTACCACACGAGGTAGGAGTTAGAGGTCCACTAATGTCAGTGTGTATAATTTCCAAAAGAACTTTACTTTCAGTTGCCCCTTTTTTGTTGGCCTTGATCATTTTACCCCTTATGCAATCTACATTAGTGTCTAATTTTTCAAAATCAAGAGAAGACAAAATGCCATCTTTTACTTTCCCATTTGAAATGTGATATGATCTTCTATGCAATAATAAAGTTGACTCTTCTTTAATAAGAGGTCTTTTAGACAATGTGTTCTTAATATTTATACAACTATAGTCATTTTTTAGGACTAGACATAATCTAAATAAATTATCAACAAGTTTAAATTCCCTTAAAACTTTGAAATTCAAAATCAAGTTTACTTTTCTATTTCCAATGCCAAAGTGATAACCCAATTTGTCCAAAATAGAAACCGAATCAAATTTCATCTAAATGATGACACATAAAAGATATTTTTCAAAATGAGTTCAAAACTAGACTCTAAATTCAAACCAATTTATCCTATGTAGCAAACATTTGCTTCGGCATTGTTTCTAGTTTTAAGCTTAGACTCTGTCTCACTCGGCTTCCATTTGCTTTTGAGCCCCTGCAATGCAATAGCAACATGAACAGTTGCATCACTATCAAGCCACAAAGAATTTTGTAGGGCATCAATAAAATAGGATTCAAAACAAATGAAAGCTAGTGAGTTTTCTTCTTGTTTACCCTTTTCTCTAGCCAAAATTTATGTTTGAGGCACTCTAACTTTATGTGACTTTTCTTTTTGTAAAAGAAACATTTGACTACTTTATGAATGACAGTCTTAGGACCTCCTATAACTTTGGTATGACCACTACCCTACCTTTTGTTACCCTGAACTTTCTTAGGAGCATTAGACACATTCTTCCCAAATTCCTTAAAACTCCTTCAAAAATTAGGTTTCGAATGGGTGGCAAGAAGGGCACTCTCACTCTTTTTTTTTTTCTTGAGTTTTTCTTCCTCAAAAATATATTTAGAGATAAGATCACTAACACTCCAATTCTCATTCACAGCATTGTAGACAGTTTTAATTTGGGAAAACCCTAGAGGCAAAGAATTACAAGCATGATGAACAATTAATTTTTCAAGGATTACGATTTCATGGGATGCCAATTTGGTTTGGATATGGACCATCTTCATAATAGTCTCTAACACCCGTTGCACTGTCATACCTCACACCCGTAAACTTATACCCTTGCACTGTCTCTAATAAGGTTCCCAATCTTAGACTTATTGGATTTTTGATATCTTTCTTTGATAGTGTGGTGAAACTAGCTAGCATTCTCAATGGTTTCCAACCCATTCAAGGGATGTGAAATACAACCTAGAGAGGGAGTGAATAGATTATTTTGAATTTTTAGGAGTTTTCCAATAAATTTTGGAACTAAAATTGAGTTTTGAAATGGATTTGTAAATGACCAAAAAAATAGAGCAAGAATGGTAAGGAACAAGACATCAAAATTTTTAGAGTGATTTTACCAAATTTGGTGCATGTTTACTCCTAGGGAACACCCTAGATTTTCCACTATCAGATAATGCTGATATAAATCTTGTTTGCGAGTGCAAGTGGACCTTTATAGAGTTTTCCTCAAACTCTAGACAATCTCTCTCTCTCTCTCTAAAACTCATATTAGAGACACTCTCTAATCTTTTCATACTGATGTACAAGGAGAAGTAAAGTTGTTACAAGCTTGAAGTTATAAACTTTAGATGTAACAATTATAAGTACAAATAAAATTTCACAAGAGTTTTGCTCAAAGTCATGTTCAACAGCAGAAGCAGCAAAAACATTTTTTTTTAACTCTTTCTTAGAGATTGAAAATTTATAGGCAAGTCTTTCTCAACCGTTGGCGATTCAAATTTTGAATACTTCATTTCATGCCTTCATTTACCTTTGTCAAACGAAAATCATCTTTAGTGGATATGGTGCTGAGTTTTTGTTGAAAGCTATTTTTGGTGGTTGAGAAATTTAATACTTATAGTTATGTTTGTTGAAATATGAGAAATAGCCGTTAGAAAAAAAAAAGAATGGTCGAATAAAATATGCTATCGGTTAAACGCCTTATGGTTATTTGTTAGACTTATTCAACTATTTTGGACATGATATTCAACTGGAATGGACATTATAGCACTGATCAGTCAAATGTTCTTGTACAATTCAACCAGGGTAGACAAGAAGTTCAACTTTGTTCGAATGGTTAATCAACTTAGTTGACCGATTTGGACACTGTGCTCAAATTGTATGCGACTGGATGTATCCTTATTCAATTGAGATATGTGTTTTTGACTTGGTCTACATTGTTAGTTGAATATTCCTCAAAGTCGGTCAGATGATCTCTAAGAATCTGTCTAAAATTTATTCAACTGTTTATGAGACATATTCGTGTTATAGTCCTATTTGACTGACTATTTATTCTGTTTGAATGCTACAGTTCTATTTGACCAAAAAAATATCTTAGTAGAAGTACAAATTTTCAAAGTATGGTATTTATTCGACCATTCCATCATATTGGTCAAATTCAACAGTTACATTCAACTAGTAAGATATTTCAATCAAAGCTTTTAAGTGTTAGTGTTTGTTTTGGTCGAATGCTTATAGAGAGCAGTCGAATTGCAAAATAGGTTTTAAGAATTTGAGTTATTTAAGTTACTTTATGAGTTTTCTTGTTGAGTCATGAGTCTACTCATGAGTTAAAAATGCAAGTTTTGGATTGTGACTTAAATCGATCGAATGACTGAGTAACCGGTTGATTCTAAAGTTGGGATCGGTTGAGTGCTCATATGGTTATTCAATTTTTTAGTACTTACTCTCAGTCTCATTGTCTAAGTCATTCGAATTGTCTGACTGAGCGGTTGAATGGTCTAGTGTTAAAAACTAAGTTCAGTTGACTGATATCTTTAGCATTCGACTGAATTAATCTTCCTACTAGGTTGTGGTTGAATTATCATATTTCTCATTCAACTATTTGCACTATCTTCTTAAGGGATTGGTCGATATGACTTACATCAGTTGAATAACTTAGTTCTATGGTTGATTTCCATAGTTTGCAGACTTATTCCTTAGATTGTTTTGTTTATCATCAAAATCTAAACATTTCAACAATCTTTCCCTTTTTGATAATAACAAAACATCCAAAAGTTTGAAATTTTCTCCCCTTATTCTATGCTTTCTCCCCCTTAGAATATGCCTATATGATCAGTATGCTCAGAAGGAAATGTAGGTACCAAACTGAAATGTAAAGTTCAATAAAAAAGGGTTGCTTCATATACATATCATTCATGTCATTCATACACATATATCTCTCCCCCTTTTTGTTATCATTAAAGATGGGAGCCAGAAAAGACAAAAGCAAAAACAAAAGAGATAAAAGCAAAAACAAAAGAGTTAAAAGAGAGTGTGAGTCTTAACTCTTTTATCTGCAGGATCAGGAGTAGATGTAGGAGTTATAGTATGATCTTTCTTAGAAGATGCCTCTATCATAGACATGTCAGGAGCAGTGGATGTAGCAGTAGTGGTTGGTGTAGCAGATGTAGGAGACTTAATCTAAGCTGGTGTGGTAGTTGGCTTAGATTCAATAGACGCATCAGTTGAAGAGTTTGAGATGGTTGTAGGAGGTGGTGGTGGCTTTCTCTTGATAGCAAGTTTCTTTCTGGTCCATAAAAGCATACTTATAAGAGTATCAAAGTTTATAGATTCAAATATTTATCAAACATTATCAGAACTTAGCCACTTCATGGCTCATTAGGTGATTGTCTAGCTCTTGTCAAAGCACTTATCTTTTCTTTCACCTTGGCAACTCTTTCTTCTAGGTGAGCTAAATCATTGTTGATTTGAAGGATTTTATGTTCCAGCTCTTCATTCTCCTAATGAGTGGAGTTCATTAGTTTGGAGGGTATGTGAGTTAGATAATTGAGAAGTATTCTATAGGAGTAGAGGTTGAGGAAATAGGGGTGCTTCAGGAAATTCTAAGTTCATATAGAGAGGAGTCTTCAATACTGATAGTCGGATTGGGTTTAATTGTTATTTCTGTAGACACATTTACTCCATAGCTAAGAATAAAGTCTGAGATTAAAGAAGCATATGGAAGATTTTCTCTTTTAGATTGTTGTATTGTTATCATGTGGATGGAGATTAGATAGTGAAGGCCTGGGTTTTTATTTTGCATTAGACAAGCTATCAACAAGTAATCTTCCCTAGTAATTATGTGAATTTTGTGTGTTCTAGGTCTTAGAGAGTGAACAATTTTGTAATGGAGCAGTCTTTTATATATGTCTAAAGATGCAGCCTCATGTTTTACAGTTTTGAGTTGGGGGTTCTTAAATACTACTATGATATTTTCTATGAGATGAGTATTTAGATATTCTTCAGATTGTTTATAATACACTATAAGAAAAAAGGGTATTAGCGACGGAAATATCCGTCGCTGATTCTCAAATTTTCGTTGCTAATAGTATTAGCGATGGAAAATTAGCGACGGAAAATTCCATCGTCGTTGAAAGTCACCTCGCTAATTTAGTAACGGAAATTTTCCGTCGCTAAGAAAATCCGTTGCTAATTAGTGACGAAAATATTTCCGTCGTTAATAATTCGTCAGTAATTTGATTTTTTTTTTTTAATTATTCCTAATTATCGACGGAAATAATCCGTCGAGAATTTATTTATTTATTTTTCTAATTGTTACTAATTACCAACCGAAATATTTTCGTTACTGAAGTGAGCAAGAGCCAAGTGTACGTGCTCGAGAGACCGACCCGGCTGCCCAACCTGACCTGCCACCCTCATACGCACCTGTCCCGGGCCCGCCTGCCCGTCTGGCTGCCTACTGCCCGTTTGCCCGCTTTTAATTTGTTATAAAAATGTTCATACCGAGGTAACCTGGGTGTGAGAGAAAGAGATATTAAGAGTTTTAACTATCATGCCACCATCACCTTTAGTTTATTTTTTTCTATTTCTATACTTTATTTCAAACTCTCAATATTAAAAATAAAATACCCTAATTTAAAAAATATAAAATTTTATTTAATAAAAACATTAAATTATATTTAAAATATATAAAATTATATTTAATAAAAATAAAAAATTATATTTAATAAAAATACAGAATTATATTTAATAAAAATACAAAATTATATTTAATAAAAATATAAAATTATATTTAATAAAAACATAAAATAATTAAAAAACAAAAAAAAGCCAGAAAAAAGAATAAGGGCGATTCCACCGCGACACATGCACGGTGGAACTTCCCTCCTATTTTTAATTTTTTTATTTTGTATTTTTATTTTGTATTTTTTAATTTTTTAATTTTTTATTATTATAGTAAGTTTGGTTTAGAGTAATTAATAGTAATATAATGGTAGTGATAAAAATACAAAAAATACAAAATAATAAAAAATAATAAAAAATACAAAATGCAAAATAATTAAAAACAAAAAAGGGCGGTTCCAACGCGTACATGAGCGGTGGAACTGCCTCTATGTTTATTTATTTATTTATTTATTTTTAATTACTTTAAACTAATAAAAAATGGGATAAAAGAATAAAAAACAAATAAAATAGAATAAAATAAATAAAAAATTAAAATAAATAAAAAATTAAAAATTAAAAAACAAAATAAAAAAATTAAAAATAGGAGGGCGGTTCCACCGCTATGTTTTTTTTAATTATTTTAAATTAATAAAAAAGAATCAAAATGATAAAGAATAAAAAACAAGTAAAATACAATAAAATGAATAAAAAACAAAATAAAAAAGAAAATAAAAAAAAAATCAAAAATAGGAGGGCGGTGGAACCGCCCTCCATGCTTTTTTTTGTTTTTTTTTTTTTAATTTATTTTAAATTAATAAAAAAGGGTTAAAAGAATAAAAATGATAAAAGAATAAAAAACAAATAAAATATAATAAAATGAATAAAAAATCAAAAATCAAATCAAAAAAATCAAAAATAGGAGGGCGGTGGAACCGCCCTTGATGCTTATTTTTTTTTTGTTTTTTTTAATTATTTTAGACTAATAAAAAAAGGGTTAAAAGAATAAAAATGATAAAAGAATAAAAAACAAATAAAATACAATAAAATGAATAAAAAATAAAATAAAAAAGAAAATAAAAAAATCAAAAATAGGAGGGCGGTGGAACCGCTCTCCATGCTTATTTATTTTTTGTTTTTTTTGTTTTTTTTAATTATTTTAAATTAATAAAAATAGAGTTAAAAGAATAAAAATGATAAAAGAATAAAAAACAAATAAAATTCAATAAAATGAATAAAAAATAAAATAAAAAAGAAAAAAAAATTCAAAAATAGGAGGGCAGTGGAACCGCCCTCTATGTGTTTTCTTTTTTTGTTTTTTTTTTGGTTTTTTTTTTGTATTTTTAATTATTTTGTGTTTTTATTATTTTGTTATTTTATTATTTTGTTTTATTATTATTTTTTTATTTTTTGTGTTTTTATTACTATCATTAATTATCCTAGACTCATAATTTGTACTCTTTAGTTACCATTTTTATTTATCATAATTTATAATAGTAATTTTTTTTCATTCAACAAAAGAGAAATGAAAAAAAATATATATAAAATGATATTTTACATATATATGTAAGGTATAACAGCCCAGCGACGGAGTAGTGACTGAATTATTTCCGATGGATTATTTCGTCGCTAATTTATCCGATTTTTTTTTTCAATTTTTAGCGACGGATTACCGACGGAAGTAATTCCGTCGCTAAAATTATCGACGGATTAGCAACGAAATTTTTTCTAATAGATTTTTCCGTCGCTAATTTCGTCACTAAATTATCCGTCACAATTCTGTTGCTAATTAACGACGGATAATAATCCGTCGCTAATTTTTTTCACTGAAAGTGGGTTTTCTAGTAGTGATATATCTACTCCTTGCCACTCATTCTGCAAATGATATATAATAAAACAACTATTTCTATACCTCCAACGTGGGTTTTAAACATGCATCTATGTCTGCATCCTTGCATGATTGCATTTTTTCTTTCCCTATCTTGCTCGCTCGCTTCATATTAATCTATGCTATTGTAAAATAATTTCATTAACCTATCATAATAAGGATTGGTTGGAAAGAGAAGGCTTAAGGGTTATATTCTTTTGAGATGCTCTCTGTTGAAGAAAGTAAAGAATTCCCAATCAATGATTATGCCATGGATTATAGATTTTGACAAAAAATATAGAATGAAAGACTTACTATATTAATTTGATGGAAAATCTTCGCGATTGAACCCAAATCTGCTCGTGGCTATGATTGAAGATGAAATGTGAACTAGGTTTACCTTTGGTTGAGAGAGTAGGAAGAAGAAAAGAAGATGTGTATTTGATATTGAAGGTTGTTGAGGATGAGATTGAGAGAAATAAAGAGGAGAGAGAAAGAGAGAAGTCACTTTTAGGTTTTCAAATTTGGGAGGAAAATTGAAAAGATGGTACTCAGATTGAGCTTAAATTTGATTTTAGGTTTGGTTGAGATAATACAAATTCTTGGGTTTTTGCATGCCTTAAAATTTTAACATGTGTTCTTTCACTTAAATTATATTTGACTATTCAAATCACATAAGTCTTAAACTATGAGTACATGTTTAAGTAGGCTACATTTGTTTCTTGGTCATTCAGGATTGGGTTGATCAATTTCTTTTGTAGGTTAATTAAATCAATGTTTTTCATTTTTAAGCCTCTATTTTCAAAATCAACTGAGTTATTTTGCCAACATCATCATTTTTAATTCTCCTCTTAAGTTACAAAAATTTCTTTTATTTAACACTTTTGAGTGAATATCACAAATTTGATTTTGTGTCTCTGCATACTTTAAAAACTATATCATTCTTCAGAAGCACTATGATGTCAACATTTGAAAGGTAGTTAAGTGTGCATATGCAATTCATAGGTATGAATAAATAAGCGTACAACTTCAAATGCACAATTTCATATCGCATAGAGTTCATATAGGACTCAACCAAGATTCCGTGCTGGAAATGAGAGATTATGATATGTTTAAAAAAACATCATGAGAGCACAAGTAAATGGGCATGTAGGATCTTTGGATAATCTTACTAAGACATATTCCTAGAACTTATTATGTTTGCTTTTCTTTTTATTTAAGTCATCCTTTATGCTTCATAACAAAATTTGGACTTAGAACCTAATTTCTCAAATAAACTGGGTACGGTTTATATACATGTCATCTTTTAATAGCTACCTTGCCTTTTGAATTTAGGCATATCAATTCTTACTTAGCATCACTCCTTCAAAATTCCTTTTCTTGAATAAATATTTAGGACAGATTTAAGTTTTGCCCTTTGGTGCTTGATTTTCCTTGAGTTCGGCATTGTTAATACTCCACCCATTTCAATTTCATTTTAATTTGAGATACTAGATTCCTACATTTATTCTTAATGTGATCAAATTTTTTGCAATGGTAACATTTAACATGATTTCTTAGTCTTTTCGATTCTGGTCTCATTTTCTTGATTTGTTTACATTGATGTGGATAATGTTGAAAGCTCATGCAATAATGGCATCTAGTTTTTGGTTTGGTATTTTTAAAACTAGAGATGAAGAATGTTTGCAATTTCTTTTTAGTTTTAACAATTTTGTACCCTAATTTAGCTTTATCAAATATTGCTTTTTGTCTATCTAGAATCATGTCCAGTTTCTCTTTTCCTTGAACAAATTTTTGTTGCACTGATTCAAGCATTTTCCTTTTTAATGTGATTCTTTCTTTCTCCTTTGTAATGTGATTATGCAAACTGTCTTTCTCCTTTTTTAACTCATCTAGTTCATCCTTTAAAAAGTTAATATTTTCAATTTCTATATTCTTTTCTATGGCTAATAAATGTTTTTCAAATTTCAACTTTTCATTTTCTCCTTTAAGCCTTTCATTTTCCTCAACAAGTTTGTTATTTTCATTTTCTAACATGTTTATTGCATTATTTAGGTCTATATTTTTGTAAATCATTTTTTAAGTTCATTGAGTGCTAAAATCAAAGCATCATCCATGGAGAGTTCATTATCACTATCATTGTTAGAAGAGCAAGACACAAGACTAGAGCAATTTACCTCATTTTCATTTTCTCTTTCGAAGCATTCTTGTGGGTGACTTGTGTTCATGGTTTCTGGACATCTAATTTGGACATGTACATTTTTTTGCTATCAACACTTTTTCTTCTTCTGATGTCACGTTTCTTGTTCTTTTTTGATCCATTTGTATTTCTCCTGATTTTTTTAAAATGTTCTGGCTTTCTGTTTGATGGGGGGTCTCTAGTGAAGAGTTGATTCTTTCAAGTCTTATTTTTGAAGGATCCTCTGTCTATTGTGATTAAACCTGATACTAGATACCCACTCTAATACCAATTGAAATACAAACTAGAGGGGGAGTAAATATGTTGTTTTGAATTTAGGGAGTTTTCCCATAAATTTTGGAATTAAAACTAATTTTTGAAAGGGATTTATAAAACATATAAAAAATAGAGTAAGAATGGCAAGAAACAGGACACCAAAATTTTTATAGTGGTTCCATCAAACTTGGTGTATGTCCACTCCCAGGCAATCCCCTAGGTTTTCTGTTATTAGATAATGCAAATATGCTTACTGGTGCAAGCGGACCTTTACATAGTTTTTCTTAAACTTTACACATCTTTCTCTCTCTATAAAACTCAAATTAGAGACCTTCTCTAATCTTTTCATACTAATATATAAGGAGAAGTAAAGTTGCTATAAGTTTGAATATATAGACTTCAGATGTAATAATTATAAGCACAAATAAAATTTTACAAGAGTTTAGCTGAAGTCATGTTCAACAGCCAAAGTAGTAAAAACATTTTCTTTTTTACTCTTGTTCAAAGATAGAGAATTTTTAGGCAAGTCTTTTTCAACTGTTGGTAGATTCAAATTACCATCAAGTCCACTTGATCAACTGATTTAGACACTCCACTCAAATTGGTTTCGACTAGATCTACCCCTATTCAATTAAAATATGTATTTCTGACTTGATCTACGCTGTCGGTTGTATATTCCTCAAAGTCAATCGAATGTTCTCTAAGAATTTGCCCAAAATTCATTCAACTGTTTATGAGACATAGTCGAATGCTATGGTCATATTTAGCTGACTATTTATTCTGGTCAAATGATTTCATAGGATCTGTCTATATGTTCATTCGACTATTTGTGTGAATTGGTTGATTCTATAGTTCTATTTGAGCAAAAGACTATCTTAATAGAAGTACAAATTTCCAAAGTATGGTACTTATTTGACCATTCTATCACTTTGGTCGAATTCTATAGTTATATTCAACTAGTAAGATATTTCAATCAAAGCTTTTAAATGTTAGTGTTTGTTGTGGTCAATTGCTCATAGAGAGCAGTAGAATTGCAAAATGGCTTTTAAGAATCTAACTCATTCAAGTTATTTCTTGAGTTTTCTTGCCGAGTTACGAGTCTACTTATGAGTTAGGAATGCAAGTTTTGGATTGTGACTTAAATCGGTCAAATGACTGAGTAGGCCGGTTGATTCTAAAGTTAGGATTGGTTGAATGCTCATGTGGTTATTTAACTTTTTAGTTCTTGTTCTCAGTCTCATTGACAAAGTCAATCGAATAGCTCGAGTGAGTGGTTGAATGGTCTAGTGTTAAAACTCAGTTCAGTTGATTGAATTTTCAGCGTTCGACTAAATTAATTTTTCTACTTGATTCTGGTCGAATTGTCATATTCTTATTCGACTGTTTGCTTTGTTTTCTTTAGGGATTGGTCGAGTATGACTTACATCAATTGAATAACTTAGTTCTACGGTTGATTTCCAAAGTTTGTAGACTAATTTCTCAAATTGTTTTGCTTATCATCAAAATCTAATTATTCCAACAAGATGTTAAGACATAGACCTCCTAATGGCATAGGACACATATGGTTTGCCCTATCCCACTTAGCAAAGATCTCCCTCTCTTCTGCAGTGCTACCATGAGTTAATTTAGCAGGCAAATCAACTCGCAAGGCTATGTTAGTCTCACTCATAACTGGGGAAAATAATAGATCCTCATTCCGCCTCTTATAATTGGACCCATAAAGAACCTCAATAATAGCTTGATTGTTGTTCATGCTAAAAGTTACTATTTGAGATAAAAGATGTAAAAATTAATTAATGGACAATAATAATAAAAGAAATTAGTAATGATCTACAATGTGCTAATAATAAACAAAGATTTCAAGTGTATCATCATAGACTTCCCTTTGGACACAGAATGTGACATAGTAATAGGTACTCTTTATATAGAGCTAATATGAGAATATTCCAATTTCGAGAAATCCATCCTCTTTGAGTAGATAAATCTTCTAAATCGATATATCCTCAACCTTGATACTTTATGACCCACACCAAAATTATCAAATACAATCACCCTTTTGGGCAAGCGATTGCTTAAGGTAACTAATCATCCCTTAATCTTGAATGAAAATATTTCATTAATTTTCAGTAAATGAGCCACTTTGATAGCTAAACATTTACATCAATTAATAAAATGTTCTCAAACTGGGAAATAAAAAAAAAAAAAATTGCCCTTTGAATTCTAATTCGCATACTCAACTCATTTTATGCAATAGACAACCACTACAAAAAAATCATAAATTTGCGACAAATTCGTAAGAAAAATTCGTCCGAAAACAACTTTGCGACGAATTTTGCGACAATTTTTTTTTCGTCCCTAATAAGTCGTCGCAAATTTTTGGGACGAAAAACTAATTTTTTGTCGCAAAAATTTCCAACAAAAATTTTTTTGTCACAAAATTCGTCGCTAATTTGCGACGAATTTAGCCACAAAAAAAAATTTTGTCATAAATTGGTGACAAAAAAATTTTCGTCGCAAATTTGCAACGAATTAGGTTTTGTCACAGATTTGCGACGAAAATAGGATTCGTCGCAGATCTGCGACGAATTGAATTTTTGTCGCAAATCTGCGACGAATTTAATTTTCGTCGCCGATTGGGCACGAAAATGAAATTCGTCGCCGATTTGTGACGAAAAATTCAATTCGTCGCAGATCTGCGACGAATACAGTTTTCGTCGCAGATTTGCGACGAATCATTTTTTCATTGCAAAATTCGTCGCTAATGGCAAATATGTATTTTTGCAATAATTAAAAATTTTATTGATATATTTGGATCATTTTTTCCTATATAACCTGTTTTTATACCTGCTCATCTAACATAATCAACAACTAATCATTCAAATCGTTTTTAATATCAAATTTCAGGCATCTATACTCATAAATATAGCTAACTATTCAATAAAATCAATAAATTCATAATTCAACAAGAAATAATAATAATAATATCAAAGATAAAATCAACATCAAGTCTAAATGTTAAAATATCAATAACCATACATAACCAAGAAAATAAATATAACGAGTATCAAAATATAAGTCAAATAACAGTACACAATCTCAAGTATGACCTCCACCACCATCATCCTCATCATCATCATCACCGAAGAAATCATCACCTTCATCACCATCGCGAGCATTATCAGGAGGAGAAATAGAAGGGGGAATCTGACTTGGAGCGTAGGTTAACTGAAGATGCTGCATGATTAACATTTGCTGCGTACGGAACTCGTTTATTTCTTGCGTGTGCTTTGCTTGAAGTTCATTGAATTCCTGATCTCTTTGCAGCAGTAAGTCCTTCAAATGGCTCACCTCTTGATTTAACTGATTTATTTCTACCCTGATAGCTGGTGGGGTCGAAGAAGATGAACCAGGGAATTTGTAAGTTCTGCTCAAAGAACCTAGTCCAACTACTCTACCCCCTTTTGCTCCACCAGTCAACTCGAGCCATGTATTTATGTTATCAACAGATGGCTAAGATCCACCAGCATCATCACTAGCACTCGAGCTTCTGCGTGACATCTCATCATATCTCTCCTGTATTGTCATGAAAAAAATTAAAATAAATTTCCAATAACAATATAATACAAGCACATATAATCTTAATTAGATATATATATATATATATAAGGAAAATAAAAAAATTAGTAACATAAATCATGAGACTATATAAAATATTAATTATGAACATTCATATTAATATTGAATAAGTTAAACGTTATGGAAAAAAAAAATCTCTATCAAGTAATTCATTAGAAATCAAAAAATCAACTTAGCAATAAAAATAAACTTGGGGAAGACTAATCTAATGAATTTATCTTCCTACATTGTTATGATATATTCAAGATAATATGATCAAATCAACATTAAAAATGTTCATTAAATAATTGGAAGTTTTGAAATTACAAACCTTAATTGCTTTAGCTCTCTCTCCGCTCCAAGTCTTGTCCTTTTTATGAAATGTGCGCGTGAAAGTTTCTATGAATGAAGGCTCGGTCCCCGTTTCTTTGGCCTAAAATAAAAAAACACTGTTAGAAATAATGAAATAGTTTAAATTAGATTACAAAATTAGTGTTTGTATAAAATTACCAATCTATTTCTATGTTCACCGATATTGATCGAGCCTCCCGCATACGTCGCAGACGATTCCCCTGAATTATAAGTTCGGTTCTTTTTGTTCTGCTCACTCATTCTTTTGCTCTCCTCTGATTCCCAAAAATTGACAATCATGTCCCAATTTTGCTCGGTGATGCAGTTTGGCTTTTTTCCGTGTCTCTTTGCATGATTTAAATCGTGTCGAATGTGATCACCACATTTTTTCTTGAAAATCCTTTTTACTTCCAACTCTTCAGTCTCGTCCTATGTGAATACTCGCTGTAATAAAAAAAACCAATTAATTATAAAACTATTAACTTAATTTTATATATAAACTGATTAGGATAATTTACCTTGAACTCACTCCACCATAACTCTTTTGTTTCTTCCGGAGTGCTTGTGTAAGTCATCGAAGCCCCTCCCCAATGGTTATTCACGATTCTATTAAGTTCGTGAATAACATGTACAGAATTTGTAAATCTATCATAAATTTTCAAACAAACAATGTTAAATAAACAAGATAGTTAAAAGAATAATTTGTTTTATAAATAAAAGAAATAATACATCTGAAATTTTAAAATTTTGTACTTACGAATCTCCGTAAGGGGCTATCAACTCTCGATTGTCTTCTCTATCTGCATACGAGTGTTCCACCGAAGGGACTGGAGAAGGTACATTACTAGCCATTTGTTGTGAATGCGAAGGACCTGCAACAGAAGGGGGAGGCGAAGGTATATTACCGGCGAGGGAATGGGATTGCGAAGGTGCTGAAGCGGACTGCGATAGTGATGAGTGTGATCTTCCATCAGAATTTCGTCTATGACCACCACGTCGAAACTGTCGACCATAATATATTATTAACAAAAATAGAAAATAAAAATTGCATGTTCATCAGATGTATAATAAAAAACATGAATAAACTTACCATATTTAATTTGACAAATTAAATGCGACGAAAAAGACACCAATATGTCAACAAATCTTCTATAATGACCTATAGAGAAAAAAGATAATGCATTAACAAATCAAATATATAAATTTAAGAATGA
The DNA here is from genome assembly GCA_037126225.1 of Dillenia turbinata. Taxonomy (NCBI): domain Eukaryota; kingdom Viridiplantae; phylum Streptophyta; class Magnoliopsida; order Dilleniales; family Dilleniaceae; genus Dillenia; species Dillenia turbinata. The sequence goes on from JBAMMX010000017.1 coordinate 11,909,529, forward strand.
GACAGTAAATAGATAACAAATTGAGTAACGAAATTTACAAATTAAATGTAAACTAACTTACCCACTAAAAAAAAAAAGATTATCATATATCAAGATAAATATCTGATTTTTATTATCGTAAGAGAACAAAACTTACCCGTAATAAAAAATCAAAATCCTCATTGTCATTCTCATCCTCATCCTCATCATGTGTCTCAAAATTAGACTCTTCAACATCATTATCATCAACATCCTCATCCTCATCATCCCAATCCTCATCAACCTCATCATCTGTCTCAAAATTAGATTCTTCATCGTCTTCTTCATGAATTTCACTTGCATCCACATCTATCACTACTCCGCTGGGATCTCGTAACGTTGGAATATTATATTCCTCGGTCTGAAATGTATTAACAACTTCCTCTTGTTGATATGCTATGTCTTCCCATTGCTCCTCAATTTTTTTCCGTGCTTTCGTTTTACAAACAGCCCACCAATCAATTTTGTCACGTTTCAAACTAGGATATGAAGCATAAAATACTTGAATCGCTTGTTGTGCCAACACAAATATTTCATATCTCTTATACAATTTCTTATGATTTATTTCAACCAAATTAAACTGTGGATGCACTTTTATCCCTTTGACAGGGTCAAACCAACGACACATAAATAAAACAATCCGTAATTCTGGACCAGGGTACTCTACCTCTACGATTTCATCCAACAAACCATAAAAATCATTTTGACCTCCACCATCATTGGATGACTGAACACAAACCCCACTATTCATTGTCGTTTTTTTCATTCCATATTCTTCAGTATGATATTATACCCGTTTATGAAATATGCTGGCCAAGTTCGTACCATTGATTTTGGACCCCATGACAGATGGATTAACAATTCTTGATCAACTTGAGATTGATTATCATGGATCTAAAGTCAAATAAATATGTTAATATGTTTTAAAGTAAATATTTAAATAATTTATAGTGTACTTACATATTTTTTGAACCATGGTGCAAATTCTTCATCGCAGAAACGATCAAACTCATGTGTCGAAAATTCAGAATATACGTTTTGAAAAATCCTACCATCAAAGAAAATAAATTTTAACAGAAACAATTTACGACATAAGAAATATATAAAATAGGAAATATATACTAACTTGAAATATGACGTTACTTTTGGACAGTTCAGTAAAATATATGTGTGAGCTGCCCGCCATTCTTGACCAGTTAAGTATCTACGCTTACATGGTCCACTTGGTCGACCAAGGTAGTTAAAAATTGAGAGTGACTTCAAATTGGGATCAACAGGGCTCTCATCATTTCTTCCCGCTCTCCGCCTCTTGCACTGAACGTGAGGCTCAAAATAATATGAAGCAAACGTTGTTACTTCCTCCACAATGTATGCATTGATAATAGAGGCTTCAACACGTGCCTTATTTTTCACTTTCTTCTTCAAATGATATAGGAATCTAATTGTAATAAAACAAAATGTATTAGAAAATTATATGTAATGAAATTAGTAATTTTATATGCATTAATAACGAAATATAAAAGATGAAAAACTCACCTTTCAAATGGATACATCCATCGAAATTGGACAGGACCTCCAACTTTCGCTTTATATGGCAAGTGAACCAAAAGATGTTCCATGGAATTAAAAAATGACGGTGGAAATATCCTTTCTAAATTACACAAAATGATTGGTATCTCTCTCTCTAACTTCTCCATCTGTGAATGTCTCAACACTGTCGAGCAAATATCATGAAAGAAAATGCTTAACTCCGTAATGGCACCCCAAACAAAATTTGGTAATAGTTTCTTAAAAGCAATAGGAATTAGTCTTTCTATAAATATATGACAATCATGACTTTTTAAACCAATCAACTTACATTCTTTCAAATCAACACATCTTTCAAGATTTGAGACATAACCATCAGGAAACCTCAATGATTTCAACCGTTCACAAACAATCCGTCTCAGATCCTTATTCAATGTAGAAACTGCCTTCGGTTTTGGTCCCCTACTACTTTCATCGACATCAAGAGTGGGTCATTTACAAATGAGTTGCATATCTTTTCTTGCATTCAAGTTGTCTTTCGTTTTTCCAATGATATCCATCACTGTATTTATCAGATTATCAAAGACATTCTTCTCGATATGCATTACATCGAGATTATAATGAACCAAATGACTCTTCCAATATGATAAATCCCAAAATATACTCCGTTTAGTCCATTTATGCGAATGACCATAGCCATATGTTGTACCATGTGGCTCTTCAATAACAGATGGAAAGTTAAGGACTCTATGCCAAATTTGTTCACCAGTTAATCTCAATGGAGGAGGTGTTCTTTCAATTCTATTCTTAGTGAATTCTTCTTTATTTCTTCTGAATTTATGAGTGAACAGTAAAAATTGTCTATGACAATCAAAATAACTCGCTTTCTTTCCATGTTTCAATCTGAATGACTTTGATCTCTCCATACATATTGGACATCCTAAAATCCCAGCGGTACTCCATCCCGATAGCATACCATAAGCCGGAGAGTCATTTATGGTCCAAAGAAGAGCAGCTTTCATTATAAACATCTGATTAGTATGAACATCATATGTAGGAACACCTTCATCCCATAGTTGTTTCAACTCCGCAATCAATGGTTGCATGTAAACATCTATTAACTTCTTCGGATTTTGCGGGCCAAGCACGACCAATGTTAAAAACATATACAGTGTCTTCATACACATACCGGGTGGAAGATTATACGGAGTTAAGATAACTTGCCAACAAGAATAAGTTCTTCCTGATTTGCCAAATGGAGCAAATCCATCAGCACAGAGACCTAACCTAATATTTCGAGTCTCTCTGGCAAACTCAGGATATGTTCTGTCAAAATATTTCCACGCCTCTGCATCTGAAGGATGACACATTAACCCATCTTCTGTTTCATGATTTGCATGCCAAGTCATGTGTTCAGCAGTAGTCTCAGATGCATAAAGCCTTTGTAACCTAGGAGTTAAAGGCAAATAAAACATTTGTCTGTATGATTTACGTCGCTGATTACGACCCGACCTCCTAGTACTCTTATATCTACATTGATTACAGAATTTACAAAAATCTGCATCTTTATCATCTCCCCAATATAGCATACAAGCATTTCTGCAAACATCAATTCTTTCCACCGGAAGACCTAATTCTTTCACCAGTTTTTTCATACTGTAGAAATCATTGGGCATAATGTGATCACGCGGCAATACTTCTCTAATAACTTGAACAAAATCATTAAAACATTCCTCAGACACATTATGCTCTGCCTTGACATTCAACAGTCTTGTGGTTAGAGATAGCTTAGTGTGGCTGTCACAACCAGCCCACAAAGGTTCATCTGCAGCTCTTAACCCTTCTTGAAATTGGAGAAATGATTCATTATTCACATTTTCATTAACACCTGGTACTTCTACCTCCTCCAATGGTGATGCATAACTAGTATACTCATGTTCAAATGTTGGAGCAAAGTTAGAACTTGCAGCGCTTGGTTCGGGAACAAAATTCGGACCCGCTGCATCAATTACCATCCTCTGATATGGATTCAATTGATCATAATAACTCTGATTCTCACTAACTGAGAATTGTCTGTTTCGTCCATACTCCTCATCAGAAATGAACGGTTCACCATGACATATCCAATTATAGTAATTCGGGGTAAAACCAAATCTACAAAGATGTTCCTTAACTTTGTCACACTGAAAAAATTTACCATTACGACACCTTTTACACGGACACCTTAGCTTATTCCCATCCATAAAATCAACATGACTACAAGCAAAATCTAAAAATTGTTCCAACCCAAAAATAAACTCATCAGTTAAACCCCGACGATCAGATAAGTTTTTTTTATACATCCAACTTCTTTCGTTCTGCATTTTTCCTGTCTCCAAATTTAAAATTTTTAAAATATTAATAAAAACTACTAAATCATCAATAATAAAAGTATCATTAATCACAACTAAGTTGATATAACAATAAATAATAACGTTGATCGCATAAAAATTTAACATTAATCTCATAGTATAAATTAAATATTATAAAAGTAACATTAAATTTAACACAACTTAACATCATCAATAATAATAATCTTAATTTAACAAAAATTGAATATGATAATAAATAATATTATTAACTTAATTAATATCAAACAAATTAACTAAATTATTACAATAACATTAAATATTATCATATAATTAAATAAAATATAAATTATTAAACATTTAACAATATTGATTATTTAACTACTCGAAATAAGATTTACTATAAATTACAGATTATTGTTAACATAATGTTTCATCTAATCAATGATCAACACTTTTGATTCCAATTTTATATAAAAAATTAAAATTAACAAATCCAAACATATCATTAGATCAACCACTAAATACAAAAAAAAAAAAACTAATATAGAAATAAAAACAACACAAACATACAAATTTACATAATTGCATTTTCCAATTATTACAATACAAATTAAAACATTTCTCACCACCAAATAATAATTCACCGATGGGCTCAGATATCAACAGCAGCAACAGCTTCCAATCCAAATATTCGATAATCGCAAATCTTGACACATCAAAAACAATTATAAATAATTAATATATTATTAAAACAATACAATAAAAACATTTTTTAAATAAAATTTGTCAAAAATTTTTATTTTAAAAATTATGCATAAAATGGGCTACAACGGGCCAGGCCCAATGGGCCTACCCAGGGCCGTGCAATGGCCCAGCCCATGGGACACGCATGCAGGGGCCAGCGGCCCCTGCGCGAGGCTGGGCAGCACAGGGGCCGCGCCCCTGCGCGAGGCTGGGAAGAAAAATTCGTCCCTGTTTCAGGGACGAAAAAAAAATTCGTCCCAAAGTTAGAGACGAATGGATAAATTTGTCACAAATTTAGGGACGAATAATTTATTTGTCGCAAATTTAAGGACGAATGTTTATTTCGTTGCAAATTTTGGGACAAATTATAAATTCGTCGCAAATTTAGCGACGAATTTTAGGATTCGTTGGAAATTTAGCAACGAATTTATTATTTCGTCGCAAATTTGCAACGAATTTTGCATCAAAAAATTTTCGTCAAAATTTTGCAACGAAATTTGTAACGAAAATATTTTTTGTTGCGAAATTTACGCCGAATAGTTTTTTGTTTCTAAAGTCGTGGCTAATTAGCGACGAAAATTATTTTTGTCGTTAAATTTGTGACAGATTTGCGACGAATATTTTTCGTTGCTAAATTTCGTCGCTGAATTCTTGTTTTTTTATAGTGCACGTTAGATGAGATACTAAACCTTGGTGTATCTCATTTGGTCCTCAAACAACATATATTACATCAAAACTTAATGTCTTAAACTATATCATTGATTAAATCATGCACATAAACATAACCCAAGAGTACACAATTTTCTAGACGTATCTTGGGAGAGCAAATGCTGACAATAGATTTTTTAGTGTGCCCAAATATTTTATAACATGATAAAATCAAGAATTAATGTGCATTAGTGTGCCCAAATGTTTTATAACATGATAAAATCAAGAATTAATGTGCATAAAAGTAGAGTGTATATGAATGTACATCAAATTGCACAAAAAATAAATTAATACCAAATGAAATCATTAACACCAAGGATGAGACCATTTGATTGAACCTAATTTCAAAGGGGGAAAAAAGGACCTTTTAATATCCCATGTCTTAGAGCCGAAAAATATTTAGGTGTCTGTTTGAGAATGAGAACAAAAACCCCTTTTTAATTCAAAATGCTAATATGTAGTTCAATTTTTCTCATTTTTGAAATTTGGTCTCTCCCCTCAAATTGTGTGCTTTAATAGAAAAATGACTTTTGCTTATGGAAAGATTTAATTTTGTGCCGTTCTTATACTAATCATTTCTAGGTATAGTCTCCTCTAAAAGCCTCACATCTTTTCATGTGCAAATTGGGAAACATTATCAATCTACTACTCAAAAAACAATTATCTCTCCGCCAACCAACAATTGACACATAATGCACATTTATTTATTTTTTAATATCATATCTTTAGAAATCACATCAAATGAGAGATTACCATGTCTTTTGTGGAGTTGTACCCATGATCAATGACCAGAAAACATGATCCTGATAACGCAAACAACAAACCCTTACAATTTAGTATTTGCAAAATTATAAATAAAAATAAAAATTGTAGATTTAGGGTCCTAATCTCACACAAATCCTTGTTTTGATACCAAATGAAACACATAATCTAGGATCAATGTGTGAGAATTAGAATACTTTGAGGTGTTCTTGTTTGCTTGTCGGCCATAATCAAAACATGCTGAAGCAAAATCAAACTTTGCGGAAGCAAGTTAGACAGGCTTTGTCTTTCTCTTCGATCTTCACATGATGACAGCTCTCAATAGGTAGGTAACCATTTGTTGAAGTGAAGTGGGGATTTAACCAATATTTGATGTATTTTTGAAACCCCAATTGTCTCCCCATAAAAGGTTTCTTCAGCCCCAGCCTATACAACCACCAAACCACATTGACCCTAGAAGATGTGCAAAACTCAATTTCACAATTTTGATCAATTAAAACTTTTACAGGCTTCCACGTTTGTCTCATATAAGAACTAAATTTACCAGTTTGTTTTTATTAAAACTCAAAACACTAATTAATAGCAGTCCACTTATTGAAAAATTCTTACACTTCTTGCACCGAGAATGATTAGGATTAAGATTAGTGAATTTAGAGTTTGATTTCTAGACCTGCTTACTTAACTCCTAATGTTTGTCCTTTCTTTAGTTTCGACATAACAAAAGAATAAGATCACGTGACAAGCAGCAAACTTTAGATTTCTTTAGAATCGAATTCATGCATCACGACTATACGTTTCATGCATTGTATGGATATTTTAGTTATGTATTGCACGTATCCTTTATTTATTTATTTTTTTATATTCACTGAGACTTGAATTCGAGTCTATTACAAAGGAAAGGGGGAAGTTGACACTTGAGCTAAGGCTCATTGGCTTGCACGTATGCTTTATTAAGAATACTTTATTCAGCTTGATAATGGCATGGTAGGCATTTATTTTTATCATTCTTTTCAGATATTTGAGAACACGAGTAGGGAAGCAAAGGATAGAGACTATTGAGCCTTGAGATTCTGAACTCTCCCTTTTTTATTTTGACTTCTTTTATTCTTTTGAGTAGCATGAGGTATATATGTAGTTTACGCCTCTTGTTATGGATGTAAGCTCTTTTTTGTGGCCTAAAGATGCCACATACTGATGCTCTATGTTCTTCAGTATCGTGTGGTTGCTATATTCAAGTATACGATACAAGATACGAAGGTGCTAGCCGGGTGAGGAGGGCCACTCTTGTTCACTCTTGTTTTCTTATGTCTCTTTGTACTTTAGGTAGATAGATTATGCCCATCAGAGACAGCTCAAGCGGTAAACTCTCTTCACTTTCATCCTTCCTTTCTGATTCAATCCCATTTGGTTGATTTTCTTTATACAAAAATGAAAAAAGATAGATTATGCCAATTTTTTTTTTTAAATATGAATAGTAGTTAAAATTTTCTTTTTTTGCTTTCATATTATAACTTATAAAATTGTTATTTCGGGTATTACATATATATAGTATTTAATTTGTTTTTTCTTTTCTTAAGAGGTATCACATCTGAATGGTAGATCATGAAACTTGGCTCAAATCTTATTTCAAATTATGGCTCTCCCATGGGATGTTATTGTTCGCGTCTCTTTAGGCAGAAGAGGCTAAAACTGAATTTGGTTGGTTTGGAGATTAGGAACATACTGACCCTAATTTTGTCAAATCAACACCATAAAGCTTTTTTAATAATAATCAAAAGGGAATAGTCTAATGATAATAATTTTTTTTTAAAATTCAGATGATTTTAGATTCAAATCTCAATGTAAAGAAAAAGTAAATAAATTTCAACTGCAAATTGGTTTGATTGAATTGTGACCATGTATTTGGTCCTATACCCTTACTTCAAAATTTGACTTTCTGTTAGGTTAACCATTTAGGAATTTAATAAGTGGTTAATCTCACAAATTGAGTTAAATAGTCTAATCACATGCCAACTCAAACAACCTAAAGATAATGGTTGTTTTGCAAAAGAGCAAAGATAGTTCTGGATTGGCAAAAATGCTACCAACTACGAATATTCTTTTAATAATTAAAAAAATAAATTAAAAAATGTTCAATTCAATCATTTTAACTATTAACTTTTATTTTGTCAAGCTTGCATTGGTCATTGTAATACCAATAATGCTCAAAGGGAGATAGGTGCTCACATGCAATTTTGTGATAAAGAGATTTGGTGTACTGACCTGCTCGGGTTTTCATGAGAACCTTTTTCTTATGGTCATTTTTACCCTCATTTTGTTTCTGGTATACCTTAAACAGTCTGAAGTGAGTATTTTATTGATTGTTTTCCCTTTGTGAAATTTAAAAGCATCGATAGTCATAGCAAAGAATTAAGTTGCGGTTTTATTTATTTATTTTTTTTATACGTAGAAAAAACTCAAACTCAAAATTTTTAATAAAAAAAAAATATTAGTTGATTTATATTTTATTGATAGTTGCAATTGATTCTGATAAAATAATTTAACATGATTTTAAAAGATTTTAAGATTAAATCTCTTCTGAAATAGGTGAGAGGATTTATGAGCACAGCGAGATTTACCATTTTTAGCGAAAATGGATATGAGAAATCTATCATTAAATATGAGATCTACACCCAAATTTTATATTTTAATTGTTATTGTATGAACAGGTACACGGGTTTTTGTCCAATGAATGATTATAAAAAGAAATTGATATGTCACATGTTATATCATTGGCTAATTCATTGATCTTTATATGATCCTAAAGTTACAAGAAAGTCAGGTGGCTTTTGTTACTTTGTTCAGTAGCCAACTTTTAAGCATAGAATAGTCTGAGGATATATAGGACCCTTTTAAGAGGGCACACATAAGGCACAGTACCACATTTCAAAAGCCCAAGCAAGAGAAAATAGATGTTGGATGAAGGAACAAAAACGAATCAGTGTTCCTCCCAATCTCCTTATGTATTCTTAAATATATATAAATATTTATATTATTTTTTTTTTATTTTAACAATACCAAGTTTGTTACTATTATTTAGGTGTTTACCAATAAATTAAAATAATTAGATGGAAATGATAATTCACAGATAATGGAAATCGGAAAAATCTCTCAGGTGGCTTTGGAGATCAGATTTTTGCACAATTTCTTTTATAATACACTGAGATTTCTTCTATTATTTTTTACTCATGCAGTAGGCATTTTCGTTGAAGGTAATTACAAGCAATTTTTATATTTTTTATATTTTCCGTTTTCTTTTTCTCTGTGGATATCTTTTTTAATGTAGAATAGAACCATGATTAAGTGGATCCCGACGCAAGGTGATTGGTGGAAACTTAACTCAGATGGTGCAGTCTCGCATAGCTCTGGCCAAGCTAGCCCCGGAGGAGTCATAAGAGACAGCTCAGGTGAAGGGGTAGTCCCACATTGAGAGGAGTCAGGCTCTCATGGCTGACTTATGGGGACTTAGAGAGGGGCTTTGATTGGCCAAGGGCTTAGCAAGTTGGAAGTGGAAATCGACTCAGTTATTCTTCTCAAGCTGCTTGAAGGCAACACATCAAAGGACCAACCTTTTAAACTTCATCCTTCAGGAGTGCAAAGACCTTATGGGGCAACTGCATATTGCCCGTGTAAAGCATATCGAGAAGCCAATGTGTGTGCGGACCATCTGGCAGCTTTGGGTCTTCTCAGCGAGGAGAGGTTTGCTGACGTAAGGGACCCTCCGGCCTCAATGTTACATAGGATAGAGAGGGAAACGAGAGAACAAGGGGTGGGTGTAGGCCTTACCCTCAAACTAGGATTGTTTATCGCTGTGCTCGCGACCGTTCGCTCCTTTTTCTTTTTTTTTTTCCTGTTTGCTTCTTGTTGTTTTTTCTTTTGTCATCAAATATATATACATACATACATACATATATATATATATATATATAAAGAGAGAGAGAGAGAACCATGATTCAGAGATTCTGTCGACTGCAAACGGGGAACGTTGTTCAGCCTTTTTTGCACTTCCCAATCAGGGAAAAGGCATTGATGGGCCCAAACACGCTATAAAGCAGGATCGTTGTCTGAATGGACCTACCTTTGAGATAGCCCATTTGGGGGGAGAGAGAGAGAGAGAGAGAGTGTGTGTAAGAGAGGGATCGAACCGGAAAACAAAAAAAAAAAAAGAGTGTAAGAGAGAGAGAGATGTGCTCTATAATGGAGGATTTATGTCTGAATGGACCTACCTTTGAAATAGCCCGTTTGGAGAGAGGGAGAGAATTAATAGGCAGTCGATATAGTAGATAAAAGTTATTAGTTCTCTTAATCAATTTAAATTTTGAGTTCTTTTAAATTAATTTTGATAACATTCAAATTTGACTAATTATCTCGATGCTAGTTGGTTAGAGAGAGAAAGAGTTTTATCTCGATGCTGGTTGGTTAGAGAGAGAGAGTTTTACTTTTACCGATCTTCTCGAATTGGTCATATAGGCTTTCTCTAGGCCACTTTTAGTGAAATTTTATAAATTTCTTTCCACGTATAGAGTGATACTCTTTTTGATTGATTTAGTGAGAATCAATATAAATTCTATTTTAAAAGTTATCTTAAAAAACAAACTTCTTTACTATACTATATGATTCAACCCTTTTCTTTGTAAGCTCACATTTTTTATATTTAGAAATTTGTTTGATATCAGTTTCCAAGTTAGAGGGTGGAAAATTAAAACATCATTATCATAGCTGAAGGTCTGATCCGTGCCATGTGGTAGGACATGGCAAAAGGTCAAGTCAATGGGCCCCAACACCCTCCGGCCGCACAAAACCCCAACAAAATAAAAACAATTTTACCAAATCAGAATATTTTGTTAACAACCCACGCGAGCAAACCCAAGGAAATGCGTTTCCATGGTTCTATTGCAAGACTTTTGGGCCATTTCTCTATCAACAAGGCCTTGGAGGAGGCCCACCATAGGATTTATGAATTGATGGACAACTAGTCCCAGCGTAGGGTATGAGCCTACGTGACAATCAAACGGTTGGTGACTTGTTTTCCATGGCAAAACTACACAAAAACAATCCACTTATGGCCATATCAATCCAATCATGCCCCACAATTTGTATCAAAATGTTGCTTCCAAACATATAATTCAAACCCAAAAATTGTGAATAAGGGTCTGCACTAGCAGCTCGAGTAACTTGAAATTAATATTCATATCAAATGTGTAGATCTTTAGTGTTATTTGTTTGAACGACGCTTTAAAAGGAAAATTAAAGATACGTAACAGATTATGTAATGAGTTGGCAAAGTTTTTTCAAATATGATCCATTTCCATACAACCCAAGAGATCCCAAGCAAGAAATATAGGAAAATAAGACAGGATTAAATAGAAAAACTAAAAAACTAAAATAAAAACCACGTAGTCAAAATTAATCCTAGTAATTTATGAATATTTACGAGATGGGCATTTTTAGCATTTTGAAATTAGGATTTTTAACTAGCTAAGGAGAGCCTCTTCTTGAATCCGACCCACCATTTCATACACAGCAGTTGCAATTTCATTCACTGATGTGAGCTGACAATCATCTTCAACCTGAGTAAGATAAATGGGGGAAAAAATTGATCTATGAGCTTTGTCCAATAATGAAAAAGGACACAAGAAAAAAGAATGTTATGAGATAAAATTTGGAAAATAAGGTATTCATCTTGTCAAATTAATCTCTTGCTCTTAAACAAAATTTAGTTAGTTCGGTGATTGAATATTGGTATTTTTATGTAAAATCTTGGGTGTTAGAGACTTGTATATAGAGAAAATAGGCATAGGGCGAATTTTGCCATTTAAAAGTTCAACCGGAAAATCTTTTCTCTTAAAAATCTAATCCAACTCAAATAGGATTTAATCAGATTTAAAATAATCACCAGATTTAAATGATTTATACATACATACATATATACATACATACATACATATATATATATATATATATATATATGTAATCTCATACTTTTACTCACTATGTTTCATTGTCTCTCGTTTTTTGAATTTGTTTTGTTACAAATTATGTCATTTTCGGAAGATTATGAAAGTATTTATTTATTTTTTTCAATATTACTCTTATCCTTTATTTTATGTCCCCTAAATTCAATAACTGCATAAAGTACTTATCTTTGTCCCTTGTTCTTATATCTTTCTCTCTCTTTTTATTATTTTTCTCTCCTAAATATTAATTGAAAGAGAAAAAAGATTATTTAGGAAAAATTAAACTATATTTTTGTATGATTGAGGCCATTTAATTGCTTTCCTAATTTTTGTGTAAAAATTTTAATCAACAGATAAAAAGGAAAGGAGACATATTTTAAGTGGCAAAATTACCCAAAACACATATATTAAGGAAAAAGAATTAACTTCTTTTACTATATTTACTAAAAACCATTTTTTTAGAAAAATTCCCTTAATTGATGAAGCTTTTGGTTTTATTTTTTAGACGTATAATGATAACATTACATATTTCAATCCAGTAACAAACAATACTATTCATTCCAGTAAAGAAATTTAAGGGCTTTTTTTTTTCTCATTTAAATAGCCACAAATTTTTAATATTGTGAATTGCCGGACGGCAGGATATAATTAGAAACCCACCCCCCCCCAAAAAAAAAGAAATTAAAAAAAAAAGTGTAGCAAGGTGTTAAAAACTGACCTTGACACTGAGAGAGTAGAGGACCAATTGATGCACAGTGGTGACATTTAGATGGAGAATGGTCAAGCGAAGTGAGTGAAATTCATTGACCATCTTCAACAATTGTTTTGGTTTCCTTCTTGAGAGTATTTTGAGATTGGCATGGCTTTCTACCATACTCACTTCTACATCTGCAATTCCTGACCTTTTCTTCCCCATTGACTCATTCCCACTGCTAATGTTATTGTAGTGTTTCGAACAGGTCGAATACTGAGGGAAAGTGAAGAAATCCAAAAACGGACTTGGGAAATCAGAGGAAGAATTTGGATTTTGCTCGTTTTTTCTCTTCTGGGCTTCCAGAGTTTGGAGAAGTTGTTCCAATTCCTTAACGAAATTGATGGCTCCTCCAACAATCGATGCTTGGTCTCCCTATACAGAAGGAAAAAAATAAAAAAATAAAAACCATTTAGAGAAATCAATTATTGATTTTACCAATACAAAGAGATAAGGGATTTGCTAAGATTTCATGAATATTGATACTGATTTTAGTTAAGATAACCATTTAATAATCACTAATCATGTTATCCCACGAATATGCATGCCCAGGAGATTGTAGAAAATTCCCGGAGAAAGTCATGACGCTACAAATGAGTGGGGAAAATGATACCGTTCGACCAAGTGAACGGCAGTAATGAGCTTGCCTCTTTACAAGAGTTTGAGTTTAAGCTCGAAGAAGGCATTAGAGAGAGAGAGAGAGAGAGAGAGAGACCGACCCTTTGCACGTAAGAAGAAGGCATTAAAGATCGAAGAACAGTGAGGTATTCATTCATCTGTTTGCGACGATTGCGTTCAACAGTAATGTGGGTCATCCTCTGGTTCTCCTCTTCTTCCCTGTTTTTGCAAGTCTTTATGCGTCTTCTCTTTCGACCATAATTCGGAGGAGGGCTGGTCTGAATCAGAGGGAATATTCCGATATCCGGGGATGATGAGTCTGCTGCTTCGCTGACTAAACCATTTTGCAACATAGATGAAGGAGAAGAATCACAACTTCCATTTTTAGAAATGATGAGTTGAGAAGTGGGTTTTTGATCTTCTGCAAAACCAAAGCCTCCATACCCCCAATTTGGTGATCCCAATATGTCTTTATAGCCATAACTAAATGGGTCTTGTTGGAATACAACTGCTTCTAAAGCCATTCTCTCTCTCTCTCTCTCTCTCTCTCACACACACACACTCTCAGACGAGTATATATGGCGAAGGTTGAAGGGAAGGGGACTTTGATTTCTCTCTTTGTGAGGAAACTTTGTGTTTGATTCTCTCACCTGATGCAAGCTAACCTTTTAAAGGCCTTAATCTAACAAATGCCCCCTCCTCAGCAAGTTGCACAAGAGAACGAACTCGTGTGTTTTGCACGGACACACGATTGACAGAATGCGTGAGTGTGTGAGAGAGAAAGAGATGGATTTCTGTTCTTACCAGGATGTAATTAAGCTTTTGACCAATAAGAAGGTACTGTACATTTTCAACCCAATCTCCGGATAGATACGCAAGACCACGCCCCCAAATATGGAGAGTGTCATTCACTGCACTGCGGGGCAAGGACGGCTTCCTGCGTCGAGCGGGTGCACCTCCCTCATTGTTTTTTTTGTTTGTTTGTTACGCAAGACTTGAACCCTCAGAGTTAAGAGGAGAAGAATTATAACCAACATATTGTTGTCTTGTAGACCGGGTGCACCTCTTTGTACCCTGTGGCTGTGCCCCACGTGCCCATGGAGTCGTATCCGCTGGTTTAGGCTGAAAATTTACTCGTGACATTTTTTTATTATTTTTCTTGAATACTTGAAAGGTTATTTTCTGATTTTTATCTTTTATAATTTTTTACAACAAAGAGTAGATTGTGTTTGTTAGTATAATTAATAGTATCTTATCTGTTTCTTTGTTTAAATATACATGTTGAATCAATTAATTGTGTTTCTTTGTTGACACCTGCCTTGTTAATCTAATATAGGTCAGATTTTAGTTTTGATGTAGCTACTAGAAAAGCATGGAAAAGCATGGCATTCTATGTTAGGCTATTTGAAATTCTACTTCAATAAAATACTTTCAAACAGGCCAATAACAGAATGTTTTCAAGACCTCAAATAGGCTAATGGTATATTTAGCTCTACAAAACTTATTATAATGAAATGGTAAAGTTTTATAAATCTATAATGGATAATATAATATAATCTTTACATACGCCATATAATGTATATAATATAATTTTTGTATATTACATATATACATAACATATATATTACATGCAATAATATAATTTTTTTTCTTTATTATTATGAAAGTCTTAAACAAGCAATCGTGTCACTTCTATAGGTCAGATCAAAATATTTTAGGCTAAGCCTTGATGGTCATCACCGTGATCTTCAAGGCAAGAAAAAGGAATAAGGGATCTTTTACCCTCCCTCTCTTTCTGTCTACTGCTAACTTATGTGTGAGTTCACCTCGAAATCTGGCCAAGGTTTGCATTGCTTTTGCTGGTTGCGGACCTGGGGAGTCACCACGAGGCTCGCTTATCATCATTTACTGTCGACCTTCACCATGTATACATTTTTGCCTTAATTAATTAAAAGGAAAAGATAGAAACAAGGGAAGCAGGCATGGAGATATTAGGAAAGTAAATGGTGATGAAAATGTGTTGAAGGTGATTTTTAACAAGTGGGAAATTTTGTTTTGAAAGGGATTTCGAATGGCATGATTTAAAAGTAATTTTACTCTCTATAGGTAATATGCATGAATATAGTGATTATTAAATTATCATCTAATAATTACGGATTATTTTATTGTTATATTTAATAATTATAAATTTTATAAATATTAATTCTATGAGAATCCTAAAAAATTAGGAATTGAAATATAGTGTTGTGAGTCAAATTTAATGGGCCCAAGGTGGGCACGTAAGCAATAAACTTCAAGAGTGATTTTGTGAATTTTTTTTTTTTTTTTTGGTCAAAAGCAGAAAATAATGGATTGGATGTTGTGAGTTTGAATCTTGTAAAGCACGCACCATAAATCCAGATGCCTTGAAAATAGAAAAAGGTCGTGCAATTCTTCGGGGGTAAGGCAATGACTTTTTGATCATGAAGACCAATGGGTTTTCTTCCCAGATTTGGCTTTTCATTTGGCTATGATTAGCTTTTGACTTCGGACGTTTTTTTTTTTTGGGGGGGGGGGGGGAGAGAGAGAGAGAGAGAGAGAGAGAGAGATGTTTGAGGAACTTTCAAATTACCAGACAAACATTAAAAAAGCAGGGAGCAATGTCCTCATACGCCACAAAGACCAACTCCTTCCCAAAGACGTCTGACCTTTTCTAAACTCATTTCTTATAGCTTCCTTTCCAAAAATGTTTTAATAAAAAAATTTAAAAAAAGAAAAAGAGGAAAGGATCCTCCCTTAATCTCACAGAATTCATTTGGATTTTTAACATGTAATAGGGAAGCTAGAGATAGGTTAATATAAAAATTATATAAATCCATTCTATCATTTTAACGTTATTGGGAGGAGGGGGGGGGGGAGTTAGCAACCTAGTCATTATGTAGTAGTTCTATTTTGATCAAATTTATTAAAATATACACCCATTTATTAAATTTGAAGCAAATAATAATTTAATTAGTGAAACAAAATTCTAGGTTAATGGTTCAACTAAATTAAGTCTTGTTGTTATAACTTACATGGCAAATTAAAAGTATATACATTATTAACAATAAGCATGTAAAATAACTAAAAACAGATAAACAAATGGTTGAAATTATATATATATATATATATATATATATATATACATACATATACATACATATATATAGGCATGTATGTATGTAAATTAGCATTACATCAAAGAAATAGATATGGATTATGGTTGGTTTTGAAACTTCACATTCACAAGTGTCTTCCACAATAAAATGGTATGGTCAACTAAAGTTATGAATTTAGTTGAGGAGGCAAAAGTTATGAAAATCATTTTTGATGGGTCCATTCAAAAGACCCAAAATGATAAGCAGTCAGTATCGTAAAGTCATGACCTATAAAGGTCCGTCACATCTAGACGTATTAACAAATAGGGATCAATCTCTTCGAAGGTTGGACACGACGATCCGATCGGTTGGTGACCTCCAAAGATCTCTGATGTACCAAAAGACAATATTGTTCCTATCGCATCAGTAAGAGGCCAAATGCAATTCCTATCGGTAAGAAGTTTTGCATACATTTTCCAAATAAGAGATGAAACTTTTAAAATTTAATCGATAAGGAAAAAAAAAAACTTGTCGTATCACTAAATTTTTTAAATGATAAAAATCACAAATCTCCCGAGTATTTTGATTATTGAACTCTGAAATTTTTGAATCTTCTTATAAGAAAATTAGGACTGTAACACTCCAGATATACACGACTTTTACGGCATCCATACATAAAAGCCTTCACTTCACCGAAGCCTAGGTATGTTCTCCGAGACCTAATACTAGATACACAAGCCACGGGGAGATCTATCTCTCTCTCTCTTGCTCTCAATTTATTTCATTCCATTCGAAAATCATTCTTTTTAATTTGAGCATTGGAACTTCCCTCACTGGAGTACCTTCCAGCAGTCTTTTGTAAATTTTAAGTCACTCTCTCGAGCATCCAATCAAGTCAAGAGAGACCGGTATCTTTGGTGCCAAAACCAACCTCCAATAGATTAACGTCGTTCGTGGGAAACAGACTAGAGTAATCTCGATAAACTCTCCAAATTACCAAATGACTATGCCTCCAAAAAGGAGATCTAAAGCTGCCTCGAAGGCTACATCCGCCATAGAGGGGCACACTGCTACCCTGACTGATGCCGCTCTCCTAGGGGTGCCCACTCACTCTGTCGAAAATCGTGCTATTCATCATCAACCTCCTTGCCCGGAGTAGATTATGCAACCTGTACCTCGGGAACCTCTAATCATACCTCCTATGTCGGTTGGAAGGATTTAGTCATGCCATCAGACCAGAAAGACAATCCTTCTCAGGAGGATTCGGATATGTATGCCCTCGAAAGCAGTTGCCCCCACTGAATTATAAACTATCGATGACTTCCTGCCATGATCTGGAGGACCTAAGGAGACAGGTCGAACAATTCGTTGCTAACGAACTTAGGTGGGCCAACACCCAAGGAGGAGAGGATCCCCTTATCCCCTCCAGTATGTTGCCTTTTGACCCAAAGGTCTCTTTAAAACCCATGCCCTGCGATATGCTCTTACCTCCTATGGAAAGATATAATGGTACGACCGATCCCTGTGACCATATGACACTCTTCATAACAGTGATGATCTTGAGAGACATGATAGACGCCGTTATAAGCAAACACATCCCCACTACCCTCAAGAGTAATGTACTGACGTGATTCAATTCACTCCCACTACTCAACATCAAGAATTAGGGACTACTTAGAAAAGTTCAAGATTGAGATGATGAAGATCCCTACTTTGGACCATTTTATCACATTGGCCGCATTGCTCACTGAGTTACGCCCTTCAGGCATGAAAACCTTGATTATGAAGAATTTTTTCTATTATCTAGGAGTTCTACTCCTGTGCCAAGAAGTACATTGCGGCCGAAGATACCAAAAGATTTGATCAACGCAGAAATTGATGGTCTCGAAAAGAATGCAGTCGATAACCCCGATAGTCTTCGCCAAGAAAGAATCGATCAGTTTCTCCACCTTTATGAAGGTTCAATAATTACACCCCTTTGAATGAGTCTCCTAGTCAGGTTTTACTCCAGATCAGAGATAAACCGTATGTCCAATGGCCTCCCCAGCTTACGGAGCGTGATCCTAAAAGGGACAGGATCAAATACTATCACTTCTACCGCGATTATGGTCATATGACCGATGACTACAAAAGACTCAAGGATGAACTAGAATTCCTTGTGTGAAGTGGAAGGCTGCAAATATTCGTTCGTATGGAAGGAAAGAATATACCCTCTTCGAACCGACGTGCCCCGTCGTGGGAAAACAAACCAAATGACCAGCCGATTACTCGACCACTAACCAATTAATAGGATGGAGTGATCCTCCAAATTCACAATGAGCAAGCTCTCTATGAGCCTTACCTCCCGTCCAGTGCTTTTCCTACTAATGACTGAGGTCCTCAAGATTATTCATAAAGGGGAGAAACGGAGAAACTGAGCACCTTGTCTCGCCTATCGTCTACTCTCCCAAAGCACCTCTCTCTACTTCGCAAGAGATAATAACGACTTATGTCAATGAACAATAAAAAGGCAAATGACCGATCATTGGTTTCACCGATGAGGACTTAGCTGAGGTTGACCCAAATTGCCATGACCCCCTCGCTGTCACTACCAAAATTGGCCAGTATGAAGTCAGAAGGATCTTCATTAACTAGGGAGCAGGGTGTAACCTCTTATACCAATATGCTTTCCAACAGATAAGCCTTGGTCTCACATATCCTCAATCTCAGGCAGGCCCTGTCAGAGGGCTCTCTAGCAATTGGATATATCTCGAGGACATTATTTCACTTTTGGTCACATTTGGCTCACCGCTAAATCATGCGACAGCTATTACGATATTCATTGTGGTCAATCTTCCTTCGCTTTATAATGCTATTTTGGGTAGGCCGGGCTTAAATGCCCTAGAAGCCCTGTCTAGCACTAAACATATGAAAATCAAGTTTAGAACACCACACGGGATTGGAACATTGTCTTGCAATCCAGAACCCTCAGTATCTACATCTAAATGACTAATCGGGTATGCTTTGATTACCTCATTTTAAGGTTTTATATTGTAACAGTAGTATTTTTCCATTCGGTGGTTAATACGCATGATTATTTTATCGTTCACATCCCATAGTATAATTCCTAACAGTTATTTCCTATCGAATGAAATGTGCCATCAATAAGAGATATAACTCCTCGAACGGGTAGGCACGGGTTATTCCTATCGGTTATTTCCTATCAAGCAAAATGTGTCATCAATAAGGGATGTAACTCTGAGAATGGGTAGGCACGACCCATTCCTATCAGTTGTTTCCTATCGAACGAAACGTGCTGTCAATAAGGTATGTAACTCATGCATGACCCATTCCTATCGGTTGTTTCCCATCGAACAAAATGTGTCGACAGTAAGGGATGAACTCGCTGAATGGGCAGCCACGACCCATCGTATTGCGTGGTTCCTAACGAGAGATATAGCTCATCGATAAGAGACTCTCTCGAAAGAAAATCCCCATTTCATCCTTTTAGATGAATTTTAACTGACATAGCCTATCAAAAGGACAGAGTTCCCTAGCACATTCGAGCCCAATGGCGGGTCCCCCAATAGAGACAATGTGCCCTTAGATGGGCCGTTATTTTCTAAATAGCCTGGAATGGTGAAATACAACCAATGAATTTACCCTTATCACTCGAACGCTTAGGGGGACGTCCCCTAGTGTCAACACACATCAAACGTAAGAATTTGAAATGATTTTCCATTGAAATTCAAAATGATACAAAATTCTGGAAGTTGATAGTACAAAGGTCACACAGAATTAGAGGGGATAGGGGGAAGTGCTAGAATATTCCAAGGTAAATACTCTACCAAGACTGCAACAGGTTTGATAGGAATGCCAATCGGATCCGTGGGGCCATGCTTTGACCCACTTCTTCCTATCCAATAGTCCCTTTGCTCAGGGGCAAAACTCTCTCCAAACTGAATCTATAGATTATCTTTTCAGTGCATTTTTATCTCTCACTCAGTTTACGTTGGGAATCCCTAAGGCAACAACACTCCTGGTCAGAGATTCCTCAGACTCAATTACTTTCTATTCCATCACTTGAAGAGATTCTTCACGTAATTGAACAAGCATCTTAGTAATTTGCAGGCACGCCTCACAAACCTTCACCTCAGATTCCAACTTCTTACAATGCTTTTGGCACAAGGCCAAATCCAACCATAGGCTCTTCACTTCCTCCTTCTCAGTGAGCGAAAACTTAAGCATCTCCTTCGTGCCATTACTTCTTCCCCTAAGATCAAGAGCATCTTATAGTGCCACGACCTGAATGCCTAGTCGATCAGTATACTCCTCTAAGTGTCCTATCGTCTGTTTCCTCTGTCGTTCCTGAAACTCTGCTAAGGTCATTGTTTACAAAGATAGACTGGATCAATCAATGATAAAGAAAAAGCAAAAATAAGATGAGCCCAAAGAGAATAATACCATCAAGAAAAGAGACTTAAGAGCCCCTTCGACTTGCTCTAAGGACATCCTATGCAACTCCAAATCACAGTGATGAAAATCGAGCCGATTAAAAATTATCTCCACTTTGGCTAAGTCTACATAACTATACTACCTATCTCTCGTGTTAATTATAACTGTTCCTCTCTCCTTCGAACCCTTATTACCATGAAAGGACAGAATGGGAATAAGAGGAGGAATGACAGTGCCATTAGGCACCTTACATTTTCCCTTACATGAAGGACATAATGGAATAGTACATGACGGACCAGACATTTCTTCCACCAATACAACTCGGGCCTCCGTCTTTCTCGGTGGTCTCACTTCAACAATAGGAGGAGGGACATTCTTGGGTCCTCCCATTTCGGGTACCTTCAGCATGGTAACGCTCTCATTATTAGTCAGGGACAAGTGATCGACACCTCTCGATTCGGTATCCACTAACTCAGAATACCTTGACATTGCAGAAGATGCATACTCTCTAGTTCCCTCCATTCTTTACGCCTTCCTTCCATTAAAGACTTAGGTAGTATAATTTTCTTTCTTTTTGTTAAGGGTGACATGAGCGTTGTTGGGCCTCAGACATCCCGTCAGTCTCCTTTGGAGGTTTCTTAGCCTTCGGTCACACCTTCTTAGCAGTCATGACCTCTTTCAACAGAGTATCATCCAGGAAGTCTAAAGTATCGACCAAATCGATCTCCCTCCTTTTGACTAGAAGAGGCCTATCAATTTTTTTTCTCTCCATCGGTAGGCCTGCCAAGAACAACATTTGATCGTCCACTAAGGAGTCCACACAGATGGTCATTTGGGTAGATTTACAGTAGCTGCCGATCAATCGCATAAAATGAAAATGACAGGAAGGAGTCGAAGGCTTCAACCTGAATGAAGGCCTCCCATTGACTCTAGGGAGCACTAGTGTGAGGTCCTTATCCCTAAACTCTATGAAAAAGTATTTATTCATCCAACTCTTATCAATTGACTCTTTATAGTAAAATTCCTAGTTGGACTTGGACTAGGATTTCAACTTATACCAACCTCGGGTAAAACCATTACTCCCATATCTCACTAGAGAAAAAATAGCCGCCAAAATCTCGAAGTCAAAATGGAGATAACAAAACCCTAATAGGGACAGCGTAGTCTCAACTAAATGCCAGGCGTTGGGAACCAACAAAGTTGGAAATATACTCCAACGATGCAATACCTCAGCAAATGGGCTAGTATATGATACTTTCAGACCAAATTTTATCAACTATTTGTATATTGGAACACATCTCTCAGGCACTCTATTAGCTCTGTCTGGATCTATAGCCGACGCCAAAGTATAATTGTCACCCATCAATATGTTAATTTGAACTTCTTGTAACTCTTCCATTATCATGAAGCTTTTAATATCTTTAATGACTAGATGAATCTGAGAAGTGGAACCTCTCACCATTTTCCTCAAGAAAGATCTCTTTATACAATGGTGAACCGCAAGGAAACAAAACGAAGGTAAAGAGAGAAGGTGTCTAATTCCCTCTAACGATAGACTTTATAAGCTATACTAAAGATGATTCGTAAAACGCAAAGCAACACGTGTCATACCAAGAGTTCCATGTCCTTTTGACGATCACTACTCATTGCACCTTTCTCACAAAATGACACCATGAGTCGTAGGCAAATAATGAGACCCGTTCAAAAGACCCAATACAATGAGTACTTAGTATTGTAAAATCATGATCTATAAAGGCTTGTCACGCCTAGATATGTTAATGATAGGGATCAATCTCCCCGAATGATAGACAAGGCCTGACACACCATGTGATTACCATCGGTAGTGAGCTAATCGGTTGGTGACCTTAAAGATCTCCTATGTTCCAAAAAGATAACCTTGTTCCTATCGCATCGGTAAGAGGCCGAATGCAATTACTATCGGTAGGAAAATTTGCATACACTTTTCAGATAAGGAAGAAAATTTTTGAGATCTAATCGATAAAAGAAAAAATCTCCCAGTATCACTAAACTTCCTAAATGATAAAAATCACGAATCTTCCGAATATTTTGACTATCGAATTTTGAAATTTTCGTATCACTTCATAAGGAAACTAGGGTTGTAACACCTCGAATACACAACTCTTACGGTGCTCACGCATAAAAGTCTTCGCATCATTGAAGTATGTTCTCTGAGACCCAACACTAGACACACAAGCCATGGGGAGATCTATATCTCGCTCTCTTACTCTCAGTTTGTTTTATTCTATTTGAAAACTATTCTTTTTGAGATAAGCGTCGGATTCTATCTCACCGGAGCATCCTCCTACGATTTTTCGTAAGTTTTAAGTCACTCTCTCGAGCAGCCAATCAAGTCAAGAGAGGTCGGTATCTGTAAGTCAAAACCCACCTCTAACACTTTTGTAGAGTTACAATCTACATTTCGATTACAATTAGATTTGCTTCATTATGGAATTCTGTAACTTCCACTTACAAAAATACCCAAATAGTTTATTATAAGTCAAGGGGATAGTGTTTTATTATTTCAATCATATTATCTTAATATGGATGGAGGATTTGTTGTGCTATTCATTCTTGTTTTCCGTAGCTACTTGAAGGATATATGAATATAAAGACATGTATCACCCGTAATTTCTTGTTCTTCATAGAGAAAAAGGATATGTTAAAAAAAATATAATCAAACATTTATGTCTCACAAAACTTTGAACAAATATAATCAGTATGCCTAAATTGTACTATTAATCAAAATATCACAATCACAATATTACAACGATGAAAAGCACCTACATTTCTTAGGGGGAAGAAAACTTTCAAACCTCTCTTTCCCATGTATGGCTTTAAAAACTAAGATCAATAGTTCTAACTCTTTACTTACCTCAAAGTGGTTTTTATTTAGCTAAATACTCAAAAATCGACTATAGAGTGAGTCAAATAGAGCTGTCATACATATCCCATTTTAGTCCAAAACCTACAGCTTAACATCTCCTACCAAATCACAATAGGTCAACATACAATATATTTATTCCACTATTGTGTATCTTATTGCAACTACCAGGGCTCCTATGGCGATGAAACTTCTCATGTTGATACTATTTATTTTCAAAATATATAGTTACTATCGATCATGAGACACCTAAAGAAATATTCAATCACTACATTCATCCAATCACTCGCTTATAAGCAAATAAGATTAACGTGTTTGTTACCTTACTCGTTTGCCATAAAACAAAAGCTCTAGCAACATAGAGTGACATTCATTTTCCAAAAACATTTATTACTCTCCAAATACTAGAATTAATTAAGCCTGCTCAATAGCTTATTTCAAGTTATCCAAGAAGTTTTCCTTTGAAAATATCGATTTCCTATGGTTTATTAATTATTTTATCTTTTTCCATGCCTAAAAAATGCCCATATGTTATTTTCTATATTTGAACATTGGTTTTAGCTTTATATAACCCCCATTTGAGGATTGGATGTAATGACAATTACTCTCGTTTCTTATCAAAGCAATCTTCTTATTTGGTGGGGAAATGCCTTATTCTTATCACTCATCCTTATGTAGCAAATCAATCTCTAGCCATTGCTTATGGCGTGCAAACTTATTAATTAAAATTAGTTGTAATCTCTCCATCTTTCTAATCTTTTTGTTTCTTTGTTGCAAATCATTTCTAAAATCACATCATATTGGTATCATAGCATAGGTTCTCCATACCTTTGTAACATTGAGTGACCGAGCTATACATGTGGGGGAGTGAAACATGAGCGATTAAGAGGTTTCAATATTTGAAAAACCAGATATGATTGGAAACAACATTTCAATTATACCAAGAGACTTTCAATCAAACAAACACAATAGATGAAAGGAAAAGTTGATTAACTCACGTGGGCAATTGAATGGTTATCCATGCAATTTCCTTTATAATAAGATCATCACACTAAAAAGAAATGTCAGTAGGAAAGGAGTGCTATATAAAGAATGAATTCAATCTAGAGTATGATGCTTAACCAAAGAGACAACGGAGTTTTAGAAACAATATCAAGATAAAGATTCCTCCTTACAAAGGCACCAGTTCACTTGAAAACTATTTACAGTAGATATAATGTGTAGAAAAGATGTTCAAATGTTATGATTACAATGAGGCACGAAAGTATAAGGTTGTCACTCTTGAATTTATTGATTATCGTAATTTATTGTAGGAGAATTTAAAAGCACAACAAAGAAGGGATAGTGAAGAGGAGGTTTGTACAACTAATGAATTACTATACAAAAAAATTGTTCTTGAATACTATAATTAGGAACTCCACATATGAATGCAAAGTTCTCACCGAATTGGAATGTGTGTATGGGATTATACTATGGAGTTTGAAATGCTAACGATGAGATATGAGTTGTAAGAAACTCAAGAGTAAACAATTACAAGATTTCTAAAAGAGTTGGGCAATGAGATTGTCGATGTTGCAGAGTTAAAATCACACGGTGACCCTAGATGATGTAATGAAACTTGCTATCAAAGTGGAGAGGTAGTATCGACAAGAAATAAGCAAAAAGTTGCAACATGAATGGTGTATGGCAGACCTACAAATGTTAACTCTCAGCTCTAGAAGTCTATGACAAAGTCCAATGAACTCCAAATAGAAGTAGAAATTTCTCATAAATGACAAGTGGAAACATTCAAAGGGAAGGAGAAAGTTTGGGATTCTCAATAGTCAAAACAAAACTAGGATATTAAGTACTTCAAATGTTTTGGTCATGGTCACTATGCAATCAAATGGCTAAATTAGAAAGAGATGACAATATGAGAATATCAAGAAAAAGAAAGTAAAGATGAGGTGGCAAATGAAATTGATAACAATCAACCTGAAGGTGAAGATAATGTAAAATTTGCTAATGAAGGTGAATGTCATGTGATTCGATTATTTCCAAGTTTGCTAGAGAAAATTGAGAAGAATCAGTGAGAAAACACTTTCCATTCGAGGTGCACAATCCACAATATGGTTTTCGGTGTTCTTATAGATAACGTGAGTATTGCTAATATTGCTTCCACTACATTGGTGTAGAAAACTAAACCAATCAACAACAAAGCATCCTAATTCTTATAAACTCAATTGGTTGAATGACCAATGAAAGGTACATATCACAAAAATAGTTATAGTTCCATTTTTATTGGAAAATCATGCACAAATTAGATTTTGTATGATAATGTTTCGATAAATGCAAATCATTTGTCATTAGGAAGACCAAATTATTATTATAGGATGGTTTTACATAATTGGTACAAGAACACTTATTCTTTCTACAAAGATCAGAAAAACATTGTTTTACACCCCTTATCCCTTAACAAGTAGCAAAGATCAATTAAACCAAGAAAATAAAGTTAGTCTAATAGCAACTAAAGGAGATCTGAAAAAGGCTATGCTAAACTCTAACTTAGTCCTAATTATGCTCATGAAAGAAGCAATATCTGAAAAGATACTTTCTCTTCCATCATAAATTGTCTTAATAATGAAAACATTTGTTGATGTGTTTTCAAAAGAATTGTCTAAAGGGTTGGCTTCTTTAAGGGGAATTAAGCACCAAATTGATCTTATATCAAGAGCAATATTACCAAACAGTCCAATATATTGATATAATCCACTAAGACCAAGAAGTTGCAAAGAAAAGTGAATGAATTACTTAGAAAAGGGGTGTGTGAGCAAGTTTATGAGTCCATATTTTGTACCACCATTATTAGTACAAAAGAAGGATAACATTATGAGAATGCGTATAGACAGTTAACCCATCAATAAGATAATGGTAAAATATTTATATCCCATTCACTAGTTGGATGACATGTTTAACAAATTACATGGGCACTAAAGTGTTTTTCAAAATTGATTTAAAGAATGACTACTATCAAATTCAAATGAGAGAAAGAGATGAACAGAAAATTGCATTTAGAACAAAGAATGTGTTGTATGAGAAGATGGTAATACCATTTGGTTTGTCTAATACATCGAGTATCATCATGAGAATGATAAACCACATATTTTGTAGATTCATTGATCAATTTATTATTGTTTACTTTGATGACATTTTGATCAATGGTAAAAATCTTGATAATTATTTGGAGTATCTTAAAAAGGTGTTATAGGTAGATGAGGAGAATATCAAAGCAATCAAGGAGTGATGAGTTCGTAACACTATTTTAGAAGTAAGGAGTTTCCATAGATCGACATCCCTTTATAGGACATTCAAGAAATAAACTTTTAACACACTTCTTGCTCTTCTAATTGAGTGTATAAAGAAAGGCACAAATTCAAGTGGAATGCGATTCACAATGAAGTTTTGAATTCATCTAGGAAAAGCTGTGCTCTCATTTATACTAACTTTACTAATTTCTTTAAAACATTTGAAATTGAATATGATACTTCAGGAGAATTTGAGCCATTTTTATGCGTAAAAAGTATCCCATAGTTTATTTTTGTGAAAAGTTAAGTGAATTTGCTCCTAACTACTCAATGTATAACAAGTTCTATGCATTGATTCAAACTCTTAAGATGTGGCAATGTTACCTATTCCGATAGACTTTATTATTCACATAGATCATGAATCTCTCAAGTATTTTGAATGTCAAAACAAACTAAATCAGAGACATGCCAAATGGATAGAGTTTTGGAGGCTTTCTATTATATCATCAAGTACAAAAAAAGAAAATGTCAATAATGTGGCCAATACATTGTCCATGTGGTATGCTTTGATTTCCCTAATGTACACCAAATTGTAAGAATTTGAGTTGATTAAAAATCATTATGTAGATGATCCCTACTTTGCATCAATTTATTTAGCCTCTGAAGATAGAGCATCTAATGGTTTGTAGTGGCATGAGGGATACTTGTTTAAGGCAAGTAGATTTTGGATTCTAAATGGTTTGATCAATGACCTCTTTGTGAGATAAGCTCACGAAGGTGGATTAGATTATCATTTTAGGGAGGCAAAAACTCTAGAGATGATTAAAGAACATTTATATTGGCAAGGATGAATGGGGATGTGTATCATGTCATTGAGTTGTGCTACTTGCAAAAAGGAAAAAAAAACAAAGGAAGCACCCCAAGGATTGTAGATGACATTGCCCATTCTCGATCAAACTTGGATGGATATAAGTATGGATTCTAATTGTACTTGGCCCAAATCTTATTGGGCTCCAGGCTAATCAAGCCCGAGCTCATTAAAATGTGTTGGTACTTATCAACCAGACCTCTCTCAATGCTTAGCTGCTTGGTATGAGGCTGATCGACATTTAGATCTCCTTAATGTTCGGATCGACCCGCTAAGGTAATATTTACTTTTCCCTAAATCATGAGAATAACTTTACATAAATAGAAATAAAACCTATAATTATAACCAATAAGGAAAATAATCTCCATGATGATCTGGACTTTTCAAACCGATAAGAATTTGAAATATTTTGGAATCTTATATTATGATTCCTCGAAATCTTGAGATACTCTTATAAGAAAATTAGAGTTTTAATACCCCTATACATATAACTTTCACATACGAAAGCAATATATACACTAGTAAGCCAACTGGTCAGGTACGCACCCTTTTGATTAACACAAAGGATACAAAGCGACAGAGTTTTCTTTTATTCTATTTCTCTTTTTTTTTTAAAAAAAATCGCTCTCTAATTTGAGCGTCAGAGTCTTTCCATCGAAACACCCTCTAGCGATCTTTTGCAGGGCTCATCAATTAAGATTATTAAATGGCCATGTCATTCCTGTTTGAGTTAATAGAGCCATTATCTATGAAGTCAATCTCACCTCTAATAGATTGGTATTGTCAATGGGAATAGACTGATTTCCCAACCAAACCAGATCACATCACCATCTCCTTTTCCTCTTTGTCATGACTTCAATCAAGAGAAAGAGACTGGTCATCGGATTCGATGATAACGACCTGACAGGATTCAACATGAACTAAAACGATTAGCTAGTCATCGTAGCAAGAATCGGGTCTTACCTCATCTAAAAGACCTTCGTAGATTAAGGAGCAAATCACGACATCCTCTTTTGGGATAACTTTCGGGAATAAGTTTCATCTCATCTCATCTTCGACC
The DNA here is from genome assembly GCA_037126225.1 of Dillenia turbinata. Lineage (NCBI taxonomy): Eukaryota > Viridiplantae > Streptophyta > Magnoliopsida > Dilleniales > Dilleniaceae > Dillenia > Dillenia turbinata. The sequence continues at coordinate 11,938,668 of JBAMMX010000017.1, forward strand.
CTCTGACCGGCCTATAAAGGGGTTTGCTTATGAATGCATATGTTTAGAAGGCACTATCTCACTCGTCGTAACTTTGGGGACACCTTTTCACCATGCTACTACCAAGATTATTTTTTATGTGATAAAACTCCAGTCCCTCTATAACGCCGTCCTAGGTCATCCTAGTCTAGATAGCCTCAAAGCATTACGCAGCACTAGACACATGAAGTCAAATTTATGATACCCTTGAGGATCGAAACACTCCATAACAACCCCAATTCATCAATCGTCCCCATGGCGAGAGAAAGAGAAGTCCTAGCAGTAGACATCATGAAACTTAGAGGTGATATCGAATAACAATCTAAGCCTTAACCTGGAGAGGAAGTAAAGAAATCCCTATCACGAATGTGCCAGGTCAAATCATCTAAGTGGGAGCCCGTTTGCCAATATCTCTTCAAGAGGTAATCGTGGATTGCCTGCGACAGCATTCTAAAATTTTCACTTGGTCCTCTGAAAATATGCTGGGTATTCACCCCTTGGTTATAGTCTACAGATTGACTGTAGATGTCACACGCAAGCTGGTTAAACAGAAGAAATGGGTGTTTGCATTAAAACACCAACGTACGATATAAGAAGAGGTTCAAAAGCTCTTTATAGCAGGCTTCATTCGAGAGGTAGAATATCCTGAGTGGTTGGCCAATGTAGTCATGGTGTAGAAGGCGAGTGGAAAGTGGAGAATGTGTGTGGACTTTACCAACCTCAATAAGGCATGTCCAAATGACAACTATCCACTCCCCAACATCAACAAGTTGGTTGACAATTCATCAGGTCACTAACACTTGAGTCTTATGGATGCATACTTCGGGTACAATCAGCTATGTATGACCCTAGAAGATGAGGAGAAGACCAGTTTCATCATAGAATTTGGCACCTATTGCTATAAGATCATGTTGTTTGGCCTAAAAAACACCAGGACAATCTTCCAACACTTGGTCAACAAGGTCTTTAGTGAACAGCTCAGCCGGAACATGGAGCTACGACATGCTCGTCCAAAGCACTGATACCAAAGGCCACGTCGAGGACCTAGAAGAGACATTCCAAATATTAGAAAGATACAACATAAGGCTTAATTCAGCAAAGTGCACCTTTGAAATCACCTCTAGGAAATTTTTGGGTTTCCTAATTACCAATTGAGGAATCAAGGTGAATTCAGAGAAAAATTTATTTTTTTTTTTGAGGGGGGGAGGAGGGGGGGGGGGGGGGGGGGAGGTTGCGAGAGAAAAAATTAAAAAAAAAAATTGTTGGTATATGTAGGGGGGGGGGGGGGATTTTTATATTTTTTAAAAAATATATATGGATTAAAAATAAATTTTTTTTTAAAATTTATTTATAATTTATATTTTTAATTATTTTTTTTTTTTTTTTTTTTTTTTTTTTTTTTTTTTTTGTTTTTTTTTTTTTTTTTTTTTTTTTTTTTTTTTTTTTTTTTTTTTTTTTTTTTTTTTTATGTGAAAAAAAAATAAAAATAATATTATCTTTTTTTTTCAAAAAATTAAATATTAATTAATTTATAAAAAAATAAAATAAAATTTAATTATTTTTTTTTTTTTTATTTTTTTTTTAAATTTTAAACAAAAAACCAAATAAAAAAGGTTCCCAATCAAACCAAAAAAAAAAAAAAAAAATTATAGGGGTGTTTTGGGATGATTTGAGTTTAGAAAAAAAAAAAAAAAGATTTTTATAATTAGATAAGATAAAAAAAAAAAATTAAAAAACAATATTTTTTAATTTTTTTTTTTTTTTTTTTTTCCCTTTTTATTACCCCCCCCCACCAAAAAAAAAAAACAAAAAACACAAAAAAAGAAAATGTATTTTTTTTTGTTTTTTAATTTTTTTGGGTTTGGGGTGGGGTTGGGGGAGGGGGGAAGGGAAAAATTAAAAAAAAAAATTTGTTTTGACTTCTGAGTCACCAATAATCAAGCCGAATATGAAACTCTTCTGACTGGATTGGGATCACAGCATTGTCAGGGGCCCAAAGGATATGGGTTTTCACCGATAGCCAGTTGGACCCCAAACAGATCAAAGGAGTCTATGAAACCAAAGAGCTGACGATGACAAAATATCTATCCATGATACACCAAGAGATAGACATATTCGACAAAGTGGACGTACAACAAAATCCTCGATCAGAAAACATGCGAGCTGACACGCTCTCTAAGTTAGCCAGCTCTGATTCAGTAGCAACCAGTCGAATGGTTTACATGGAGAGCCTATCATACCCAAGATGTAACAAATGCCAATATTTCTCGTCAATACCATGCCAGCCTCCACCGAACTCTGCCCGATAGCTAGTCCATGGCCATTTGCTCAATGAGGAATGTACATCCTGGGACCGTTCCCTCCAACCATCGGACAGTGAAAATTCTTACTCGTAACCATCAACTACTTCACCAAGTGGATAAAAACTGAACCATTGGCCCAGATTACCATCGGCCAGATGCAGAGCTTTGTATGGACATCTATCATCACCAAATTTGGTGTGTCCCACATCCTAATCACACAATCTTATAAGGGCTAAAGGCTGCCTTAGATAAAGCTAACGGTCACTGGGTAGATGAGTTCTACACCATTCTCTGGGCCTACCGAATGACACCCCAAAGGGTAATAGGAAAAACATCGTTCAGTCTAATGTACGGTTTTGAGGCAGTGATACCAGTCGAGATTGGTATTTATTCACTCCAAGTGGATCAGTACAAGTATGGGATAAATAAGCTTGCATTGTGAGAAAGGCTAGACATACTTCTCGAGTTAAGGGAAGCTGCATCTATCTGAATGGCCGCTTTTCAACATCACATAGCAAGGTACCATAACAGGCAGGTCAAAACTAGAACATTCAAACTGGGTGACTTGGAACTTAGGAAGATAGAAGCCACCAGTCAGCCTGGGGCAAGTTAGCACCCAACTAGGAAGGTCCCTACATAATTCGCTCATAAGTCCACCTAGGCACATACCACCTTGATCACCTAGAAGGTTCAACTGTACCTAGAACTTGGAACTCTGAGAACTTGCACATCTATTATCAATGATGATCGACACTCTCCAATGGGAACGTGCTCTATTTCGCACCTAGCCAAATGATTAGGTAAGACCCATATAGTCCTCTACCTTGTTATGTTACCGTATCTCCCGATCGATCTATTTCTAAACTTACATTTCTCAAAATATAGTGTCAACAGAAGATTTATCTCCTAGATGGATAGGTATGGCTCCTCCTATCGAACGAATGTGCCATCAATAAAAGATCTATCTCCTTGACGGGTAAGCACAACCCCTTCACTCAATTGAGCTCTATCTAGTGAACGTGACGTCAATAGATGATCTATCTCCTAGATGAGCAGACACGACCCCTCTTATCAAATGAACATACCATCAATAAAGGATCTATCTCCTCGACAGGTCAGCATGGCCCCTTTACTTGGTTGAGTTCTATCAAGCGAACGTGTCGTCAATAAAAGATTTATCTCTTAGACAAGTAGGCACGACCCTCCTATCGAACAAACTTGTTGTCAATAAATGATCTATCTTCTCGATGGGTGGACATGGCCCATTCACTTGGTTGAGTTTTCTCCAACAAACTTATTGTCAATAGGAGAAAAACCCTCGCTCAAGTAAACACAACTCACTCTCTCAGTTGCAAGCAACAGTGTCCTGCACTTGACAGCTAAGCTTACCAACCAAGAGATATCCTATCGGTCAATTTACTCACTCAATGGTTCAGCGCTCTACTAATGAACGAGGTGATTATTCTATCGACTAAAGCAAAATCGACGAGCAAGTAACGAAATTCCCTTTTTATTTCAATGCAATGAGTATATGTCAAAGTACACAGCTGGATACAATACAGAAGAAAATTTATAAGTCCCCAAGTCAAACCGAATTACATCGAAAGTAACACTTTAAAGACCAAAATGACATAAAAACCTACATCGGATAGCTATCTGAATGCAAACGAGGAACCGAAGAGAATCCATGCCTCATCAAGAGCAATGACAAAGGAGACACCAGACGATAAAAAAATTGCAAAAGTAGTTGAGGAAGGTAGGAGTTTGTCAAAAGGACAAAACAGTTGCATCAAGCCTCTGGCCACCTTTCCAACTCCTTTTATTGCCTAACCCGACGAAGTGCCAAAGATGAATCCTTAACAACCTCTGCCACACCTAATGACCAGATGACGATTCTGACCTTGAGAAGAGTGTTTTCTCTACAAGCAAATATCTCTCCCTTCACAAGGCCAGAATCCTGATGAGAGCCCTCACGGATTCCACCATGATGTGTGAATTTCAGATGACATGATAGAATCTCGCATCAGCATCCCCATCCTTGATGGAACCTTGTATCAGCAGAAACCCTCTAAACTATCGGGTTTTGAGGCCAGAACCCATGATTAGACTATTTCTCAGAAGCACAGAATCTTAGCAGAAGGAACTTGCAAAAATACTTATGGAAGCACACCAAATCTCTTTGGGATTGTACTGGGGTCCTCCAACCTCTATTTATAATTGTGAAAACATGATCCTCATGATCTTGAGTAGACGAAATGACCCAATGAGAAACGTACGCAATAAATGAGGAGTTAGAGTTCTCCAACATCCTACATAACATTTATTCTAGTATCATTTATTAGGCGGTTATGCACATTTATGCTCCCATGACCTTCCGAGAATCGACTTTTAACTTAGTCCTCATACCTCTTTCTCTCGAAGCGATATAAGGAGTAGAGGACAAGTGATGGTATTTGGCCCAAATCATATTGGGCTCCAGGCTAATCAGGCCTGAGCTCATTAAAGCAACACTCTCTTGGTACTTACCGTCCAACCCTCACTGGGTGCTCAACTGCTTAGTATGAGGCTGATCGACATTTAGAGCTCCTCGGTGTCTGGATCGACCCACTAAGTTAATATTTACTTTTCCCTAAATTACGGGAGCAATCTTACGTAAATAGAAAGGAAACATGCAATCGTAGCCATTAAGGAAAGCAATCTCCATGACGATTTGAACTTTCCAAACTAGTAAAAATTTAAAATTTTTGAGAATTTTATACTATGATTCCCCAAAATCTTGAGGTACTCTCATAAGGATATTAGGGTTTTAATGCCCTGCATGTGCATGACTTTCATGTATGAAAGCTATATATACACCATAAAGTCAACCGGCTAGGTACGCGCGCTCTTCACTAACACAAAGCATACAAAGAAGCACAGAGTTCTCTTGCATTCTGTTTCTCTCATTTTGAAAACTACTCTCTAACTTGCGTGTCAAAGTCTCTCCCATCGAAACACTCTCCGACGGTTTTTTGTAAGGCTTATTAATCATGACCATCAGATGGCCAAGTTATTCAATTCAAGTTAGTAGTATCATTATCTGTGGAAACAAATCTATCTCCAACAAATTCCATTTTTGAACTACCATGAACTTGGAGAAAGGATTTAATTATGGTGTTGTTATATGTTTTAAAAAATGATTTGTTTTGTTTCTTGTCATGAAGTTGATGATACTTCTCATGCTAGATATGAAAAAGCAACAAATCGAGGTTGGAAACCGGTGCATTTTGAAGCAGGCGACTATGTATGGATCTTCTTTGAAAGGAATGATCTCTGAGCAAAAGGAAGAGCAAGTTAACGCCATGTGCCGATGGTCTATTCAGAGTGCTTGAAAAGGTGAATTATAATACTTATAAGATTAAATTATGAGAGAAATTTAATGTTTGAACAACTTTCAATATGATGGATCTATCGCTATTCCTTGAAAACAACAAGGGATTCAATTTGAGGACAAATCCTTTGAAATGTGGGGAAGATGGTGTGAATCATGAGGTACTTGAAGAACCATCCAATCTCATCATTTACCAGTTCGCATGTCTAAAAGATGCCCGTGCATTATTTTCAACAAACCCATTTGAGAGGGTTGGATGTAACGAAAATTTACTCATCTATGAAAGTTGCAAATTTACACTTTACCCTCATTTCTTATCCAAGCAATTCTGTTGTTTAGTGGTGAAATATCCCAATTCTTATCATTCATCCTATGGTGAATCAAACTCCAGCTCTTACAAATAGCACACAAACTGATTAAGTAAAACTTATTGTGATCTATTGCCCTTTATAGTCTTTTTGTTTGTTTAATTCAAATCATTTCCATAGTCATATCAATAATTGGGTGAAAGATAATATATTTTCTAATGATAGTTTAAGATAAGTCCAAAACCAATAATAGATTATAGTGTTAATTACGGTTTTCCCTTTATGGTTCGGCCGAAAACCACATACATTCCTTATGGTGAAAAAATACACATTTATGTCCCTGTGGTTTTAAAAAGCCTGGCAAGAGGATGGAACTATTCGTAATTAACGGAGACTTAACATGACAATGTAAAATTCCAATTATACCCCTCTTATAAGATAATCCATCTTAAAACACTTCTTTTTTTTTTTCATTATAGAGAGAAGACGAAAGGCGATCGAAATTTTTGATTGGTGAAATTTTCCATTTGAGTGAGGGGTTTGAGATCTAACATTTTTTGGAGTGGGAAAACAAAATCGAAGGCTTGATTGAGTAAGTATTTGTGTAAATTTATAATTTTTTTTTTAAGGTATAAAGCACATTATAGGATTTCGATATTTTCTAGATTCGAACTTTTAATAACTCGAAATATAATTTTTGAAATAATTTTAGTGAGTGTGAAAGGATCGAAAGGATTGCGAAGGTGAGATTGAAGACACTGTTTGGTAAGTAAATCTATGGTTTCGATATATTTCTAAATTTGAATGTTATTTCTATATTTTTTATTTTTTGAAATAAGGTTGATTTTAGCGGGATCTAGAGAATGGATTTTTTTTAGTTTGAATGTTATTTCATTTACTGTAAAACATATTTAGGATTTCGATGAGTTATTGGGTTGGATTTAGAAAAATATATTTGAACTGCACATGTTGTATGATGGTGTCAGCTTGTTGTCTTATTTATTTGTTTCGATTGTTGTGGTACCCAATCTATATTTAATCTGCTGAGTTAGATTTTGATTTGAGATAAAATTGCATTTGCTTTAAAATTATCTGATTCTGTAATATCACTTCTTCTATACAAGCATAATGATTCTATGTTAACAGTTTCTATGTAACTGTTTTCACGAAAATTTTATAGAATCTCAGTTTTAAAAATCTGTATAGTTGGTAAATTGATTAATAATATATATAGAGTTTTGTTATTATCAAAATATTAAAGTTCGACAATAATTTTTTTAACAATATCAAATAATTACTTGAAATATAATATATTTTTTAATGATAATTTAAGATAAGGCCAAAACCAATAATAGATTATAATGTTTGAAGAATAAAGAAAACTCATCCAAGTAGAGCGGCAAGGGCATCGGTAGAGCCACGAAAAAATTTCAACTGGCAGATGGTCGCATTCCGTTCTGTTTATAGTAAGCGTCCGTGCACAATAAATTGATAAAAATACAAAAGCAATTTCAAGATTGAAATTGAATAAAAAATTTGGTACAATGATTTGAACATATTGTTCTTCCAACTATGTATATTGAACTGAAAATCAAAAACTATTTACTCCATCAAATTAACAAAATGCAGAAAAAAATGACATAATTCATAAATAAATAGGAGCAAATAAATTAAAACCACAATATAATAATAATTTTATTTTTTTAATGTAATTTTTGCAAAAATATGATCAAAATGGATAATTAACTGTAATAAATTATATTTTATCAAATATATGGGTGAGTCAAATGTTTGTGGAAAAACTTTTTAGCGGACAAATAAATAAAAAAAAATTTCTCTTAAAATTTTAGAGAATAAATATTTTTATTAAAATTCGAGGGATTGATCATAATTTTAATGAGAGAGGGCTACTACTTTTAGGGAGAGGGGACAAGCATCATTTGGGATAAAAAATTTAAAAAATTTATACCCTAAAGTTTTTTTAACCAACAAAAAAAAAAGAATCATGGGGACATTGCCATCCACTCGCCTTCGCCTTTGGTGTAGGGACAAACCATGATATATGGAAAACAAAGGACATGTAAAGAGACAAAACAACACCAGGATTATTCCATAATTTTATAGGAGTTAGAACAGTTAATATTTAATCAACGACTATCGATCTATAAAATTATCGATTACCGTTGAATGACAATCTCACGATTATAAAAATTTTATAAATATCGATATTTATAAAAATTATAAAATAAACCAATCATATCAATTTAATCAAAGTACAACGTTTGGAGCTGTGTGTATCATGCGTGTGCTATTTTTTTTTATTACAATAGAAATTGAACCCCAAAGTATGGGATTGAGAGAGAGGGATTGAGAGAGAGGGATTGTTGTTACTAGACTGTCTCTGGATCACGTGCGTGCGCATATGCTTATCAGTACGTTATTATTATAATTAAAACTTTCATTCTTTGGGTCTGAATTCTCATGCATAATCCTAATCCCACATAAAATTAAAACCCCTTAATGTGGCAAAATTAGAACATGCGCTTACCCAAACCAAATGTTAATTAAAATAAAGAAAGATCCAAATTAATTCAAAGCATACGATCATGGCGCCGACCGACGTGGCTTATGCCTCTCCACACAATTTTTTAATTGATTAAAAATATACACCAAAACATGCCAAGAAAGTCTTCAACAGAGCAGAGGTACAAGTTCTTAATAAATCTTTGTTTTTTCTTTATTCTCCCTACCTTTTGTTTTGTTTTATTTTTTTAATAATTGCATAATTTAAGAGCTACATTTGGTAAATTTTCTTGTATAATTATTTTTTTAAAAAAAATAAAAATATGACGACTCTCCTTGGTAAGGTTATATAATCTATGACACTGTAGCCCATGCAATGTTGCGCAAGCGAATCTCGTTCCCGCGTTATATGCATGGCCCATCCTTATTATATTATTATTACTCTTGTTTTTTTCAATTGGGGTTGGTAACTTGTACACGCTTATACGCGGAGGTGTTTGCGAAACTTTGAACGGTAAAGAAGATTGATATAAAGAATTTCGTATTTTTTTATTTAGAGATTTTAAATTTAAATTTTAAAAATAAAAAAATAATTTAAAAAAATTAATTCATAAAATGGGTTTCACAGTGTTTAGATTAAATTAAACAAACAAAATCTAAATACTGATCGATTAACAAAAAGTGTTTATGCAAGACTTTGATTGTTAAAAATTTCTGATTTATCACAATTCTTGTTCCAGTGAAATTCAATTTCAAGAGATTTTGACACAATTTTATTATATTAAGAGTTTTGAATTTTTATCGACTGGATTAGATAATATTGATGAAATAAAAAAAAAAATCTAGAGATAATAATAAAAATATCAAGTGGGTGGAGTTAATTAAATATGGTTAGAATTTGGAAGAAATTACGAAAAATTAATCATCAATATTGGTGCGTATATTTGTCTGCCTGTAAATTATTTTTAAATAGTTAGTTGCTTCAAAAATTAAATTAATAAAAATAGTCCAAAAAACTATGATAATATTTGAACTTTGTATCCCTGACAGGCAATTGCATATGCGGCGAGGTAGAAACTTCTACTTGCCAATTTAATCCTGGAGTTTAGTTTTCTTTATATTTTATATTACAAATGATGGGACATAACCCAATGTTCATTTCGAAGGACCTATATACAAGACCCACAAAAGAGAGCTTCCAAGTGATGGACGAAAACAACCCAGATTATCGAACGACTGCTCTCTATGGCTATTCAACTGATCTACCGAAAAACTTTAATCGTCTCGTTTATTAAATGATAGGATCTTAGTCGTCCCGCCTATCGAACAAGATTTGTCGAGTGGGATTTACCTCCCCAATCGGATACTTAGCCCCTGATTCACCAAGCGAACAAGGCCGATGACTCTGCATTGGCTAAATGATTGTCTAGAAGCCAACGGCCTTATTGATTCGACGGAAAAGTCAAAACACCTCAACAACTCTGATTCCCTACTGAAGAGCAGTATCTCTAGGATTTTTCAGATAAGGAAAGGATCTCCCCGAATAACGAAACTTCTCATACATTAAAGATTACAAACATTTCAGAATATTTAATTTTCGAGATTTCCAGATCATCTCCACAAGAAAAGTATGGTTGTAACACTCCGAAAGCATACTACTCTATCAGGTATAAGAAACCCTCAAACGTTATAAGTCAGATATGCTCTCTCGGTGTTACACATTATGCACACTAGTCATAGGGAACCTCTCCCTCTCTAAAACTCTCAATTTGTTTTTTTACACTTAAAAACCGTTCTTTCTGAGTTGAGCGTCGGAGCCTCCTCTACCGGAGCACCCTCTGGTAGTTTTTGCAAGTCGTACATCCCGTCGACGACAACCTTCGAGTCATCAAGGAGTCTGGTATCTGTGGAGTCACAATCCACCTCCAACAGATTGACACTGTCCGTGGAAACAGACTAGAGCAGCCACTTTTGTAAGACCAACAAATCGATTATGCAAGAGAAGAATTAAGACAATTTCGAAAGTCGTCCCCGCTATAGACGGGTGCACCATGACACCCTCTGAAGCTACCCTTCCTGTGGTGCTCGATCACTCCATTCTTGATCGTGTGGTCTCCCCCCGACCATCTCACCCGGAACAGGTCATACAACCTACGATTCAAGAACAACTGATCATAAACCCTATACTGGAACGAGTTAGCCATCCCCAGATGGAGAGGCTGAAATAAAAAATTCAAAATATGAGCAAGAACTGAAGGGTCTCAGCCGAGCCCTTAGGCTTGAGGGCTAGTCTTCCGCCGTGGGATATAGGCATCCCTGGTGACGACCGTCACCCCCGTACCACGAATTGTCCGAAACTTCTCGTCGAGACCCTAATGACCTGAGAAAACAGGTCGAGCAACTTGTGGCGGACGAACTCAAATGAGTAGGAGTGAAGAAAAATGAGGATCCCTTTACTCCTCGGGGGCGATACCTTTTAGTATGAAGGTTTCCATGAAGCCCATGCCGCGGGGCGTACTCTTACCTCCTATGGAGAGGTATGATGGAACGACTGACCCACGTGATCACGCGGCGCACTTTGTGAAGATAATGGTCTCAAGAGACATGCCAGACGTCGCAATGTGCAAACATTTCCCTACTACTCTCAAAGGGAATACGTTGACGTGGTTCAATTCACTCCCACCCTTCAGTATCTAGACCTTCTTTCAGCTTCACCAGATATTCAAAACCCACTTCGTGATTAGTCGGGGAGCCAAGAGAATGTCCACATTGCTTTATCGGTACACCAGAGAGATGACGAACCACTAAGGGATTTCTTGGAGAAACTTAAGACCGAGATTATGAAGATCCCAACTTTCAATCACTCTAACGCGCTGGCTGCACTACTAACTAGACTACGACCTTCGGGTATGAAAGCATCGATTATGAAGAATTCTCCAGCCACCATCTAGGAATTCTATGCCCGAGCTGAAAAATATATCGCCGCTGAGGATGCAGAGGTGTTCGATTATAAAAGCGATCGATTTGTTCGCAAGGAACATAACCGGCCACCTGGGAGGTCCCTGCTGAAGGATAGCCAAGTAGGTCTCCCCCTTTTGCAAAGGTATAATAACTACCTTCCTCTAAATGCGACCCCTAACCGGGTCTTATCCTTGATCAGAGACAAGCCATACATCCGGTGGCCTCCACAATCGACCGAAAGTGACTCCAACAAGGATTGAACAAAGTACTGTCATTTTCACTGTGACTACGGTCACACAATAGATGATTGCATGAAGTTAAAAGACGAAATTAGAGTTCCTGGTGCACAATGGGAAGCTGCAAGAGTTCATCGGTAGGGAGAAAAGAAACGCTCCCATCGTTCGTCGATACGAATCACCACGATGCGACGGGTCGGAGGACCAGCAAACTGTTCGACTGCCGACCAACAGAAGGGACGGAGTAATACTCCAGGTCTAGGATGGGCACATCCTTTAGAAACTTTCCCATTCCTCTGATGATCCGGATTCTTAGGACCACATGTCGGGAAACAAGACAAGGCGCCTAGTCACGCCGATCTTCTATTCCCCGAAGTCGCCTCCTTCTGCCCTACAAGAAGTTTTAGTGACGGATGCCAATAAACAACCTGGGGGTAAGAGGCCTATCATTGGCTTCATGGACGAAGATCTAGTTGGGGTAGATGTGAGCTGTCATGACCCCCTAGTAACGACCACCAGGATCGAGCAACAAGAGGTCAGAAAGATCTTTATCGATCAGAGAGCAGACTGTATTCTTCTATACTGGAATACTTTCAGACGAATGGAGTTTACATCCGCCCATCTCCAACCCCATGCGGGCCCGGACAAAGGGCTTTCAGACGAATGAATATACCCCAAAGGTATTATCTCGCCTCCGGTCACCCTTGGCACACCTCTCAATTATGCGATAGCTCCTGTTGTATTCAATATGGTAGATCTCCCTTCGCTCTACACCATCATTCTAGGCAGACCAGGCTTGAATGCCTTGGAAGCTCTGCCCAATACCAAGCACATGAATATTAAGTTCAGAACGCCACAAGGGATAGGAATATTGTCATGTGATACGGAGTCTTCGACTTCTGCCCCTAAGTGATCACCATGGTATGCTCCTATCGGTCTTTTCTCTTAAATGTGAGGGTATTCTTCAATTAGCAAGGTAACATCTTGACAGACTTATTACTCGCATATTCCCTATAGAACAGAGGGCCTGAGTCACCCTGATCCTACCGAAAGTCGGGCCTAAGTCGCCCCAATTCGATCAAACGTGTTATCAAAAAGTGATGAAACTCCCCGAATTGGTAGACATGGCCCCATATCTAAAGTTTCATACCGATCGAACGTGTCATCAAAAAGTGATGAAACTCTCTGAATGAGTGAACACAGCCCTCTATGTAAAGTTTCCTACCGATCGAACGTGTCATCATAAAGGGATGAAATTTCTCGAATTGGTAGACACAGCCTACCTATCTAAAATTTCCTACCGATCGAATGTGTCATAAAAAAGGGATGAAACTCCCCGAATGGGTAGACACAACACCCCTATCTAAAGTTTCATACTGATCGAACGTGTTATCAAAAAGGGGATGAAACTCCCTAAACGGGTGGACACGGCCCCCTATCTAAAGTTTTCTACCGATCGAACGTGACATCAAAAAGAGATGAAACTTCTCAAAAGGGTGAACACAACCCACCTATCTAAAGTTTCGTATTGATCGAATGCGTTATTAAAAAGGGATGAAACTCCTCGAACGGGTGGATATGGCCCCCTATCTAAAACTTCCTAACGAGGTAGCATCTCTTCACTCTATACATTGGGTCTAAGTTACCCTCATCCTATCAAACAAACATAATAAGAGCTACAACAGTGGACAACAAGGCAATTTCTATCGTCGATGAATTACCCAAAAGGCACTGGGGTACAAAGTTTTAAACAAAGACTACATCGGATCGGGAGGAAATAATGAGACTTCGCAAGAGGTAGATCCCCTTGCAATTGGGACCGTGGTAGGGGCTTCAGGAATGCCAACCGAACCCCAAACTATTATGATCTCTTCAACTGGGGGCAGAGCATCGCCCAGACCCATTCGGTAAATTATCTCTTCCGTACACTTTAATCTCTCAGTTAATTTATATTGGGAATCTTTAAAGGCAACGGTGTCCCTTGTATGAGATTCTTTAAGGCCAGCAATCTTTCGTTCCGCCTCCCGAAAAGACTTTTCATGAAGCTGAGCCAACCTCTCAACTGATTGGAGATGAGTCTCACATATCTTGGCTTCTGACTCTAGCTTCTCGCATCGCTTGCTTAATTCAGTGATGCGTCATTCCAAGTGATCTATCACTTGCCTCTTCTACTGCTTTTGAAATTCTACAAGGGCCATAGTCTGAAAAGAAGGCTGGATCAGAAAGCGCAAGAAGAAGAAGAAACCGAATGAACATGAAGAAAGCGATACCATCAAACCAAGAGACTTAAGAGTTCCGCCAACTTGCTCTGGGGATATCCTATGCATATCAAACTCACACCGATGAAAGTCTAACAGGTCGGCAATGCGGTCCGCCTCAGCCACATCTATGTAGCTGTATTGCATGTCTCCAGCACAAACGGCAACAGTCACTAGCTATTTCAAACCCTTTTTCCTATCAAAAGACCAGACGGGAATGATCTATCAGGAACCTTACGTTTTCCTTTGCGCGAAGACCAAATCAGAGCAGCAGACGAAGGCCCTACCATCTTCTCCGTCGTAGCTTTGGAAATATTCGATCCTATCTTGGCGCTAGGTGAGGAAGTACCTTCCAATCCTCTTGGTTCACCTTCACTGGCACTCCCATTGCTCGTCGATCCACTTCCTTCCGAGACGATGGTCTCCATCGGTATAACCATCGTCGGATCCTAACGTACAGGCAAAACAACCAATGCACGGCTTGATAGAGACAAGGCGGTAAGATCTTCTTCCTTTTTGACAAGGGAGGCGAAGACTCTAGAAGGGTAATAGATGCCTCGATAAACTCCTGAGGAGATCTCTTTGCGCCAGACCGAACCTGCCTATCGGTGGTAACCTCTTCTAGCTTGGCGTCGTTGAAAGAATCTAAAGAGTCAACTAGCTCGATCTTCCCTCTTTCTAATAAAAGGGGCTTGTCGACCTTCCTCTTTTCCCCAACCTGTAGGCCAACTAAAGACAGATCCGATCTAGTAGAAAATCAACCCATATACTTAAACCGATGGACTTACAATAACCACCGACTGACCGAACGAAACGACCATGCTTAGATACGGTTGGAGGCTTCAGTCCTAAAGATGGCTCCTCATTGGTGTCGGGAAGCATAGGAACACAATTCTTATCCGTGAATTCCACGATGAAGAATTTGTGTATCTAGTTCTTATCGATAGATTCTTTATAGCAGAATCTCCAATTGGACTTGGGTCGAGTCTGCAGCTTGTACTAGCTCTTACTAGATCCATTGTTTCTATATCTCATCAAGATAAAAATAGACGATAAGATGTTGAAATCAAAATGAAAACAACAAAACCCTAATAAAGAGGCTACGGCAACTACCAGGCGTCAAGCACTTGGGATCAGAAGGGTTGGAAATATGTTCCAATAACATAATACCTCCGCAAAGGGACCTGTATACAGAACCTTCAATCCAGACTTAACCGATTGCTGGTACATCGGCACGCATCCCTCCGGTACCATGTTAGCCCTATCGATGTCCGTGGCGGATACCAAAGTGTAATCGTCTCCCATCAGCATATCAGTCTGGACTTCTTAAAGCTCCTTCATGGACATGGTACTCATAATATCACCAATGCCCAGGTAAGTTTGAGTAGTGGATGTTTTCGCCATTACTGTTGGAAATAACTTCTTTGATGGCCCTCGAAAAAGAAAAGGGAACAAAAGTACTTAGCATATTCGAGCAACTGGCCTTATATAAGCGCCAAAAGACAATCCGCATACCTCGACGGCAACACGTGGCTTCAAGCCATAAGCAAAAAATGGGTACTCATGGTACCTTTCTTAAGAAACGACACCATGAATAGTGGCAAATGATGGGATACAGCCAAATACTCACTTCGAAGGGATAACACTTGAAAGACCAATACATGATGCCCACAAAAGACAGTTATAGACCAATGGGCGAGCACAGTTCAATATTATCGAACGACTACTCTCTATGACTATTCAACTGATCTACTGAAAGGTTTTAGTTGCCCCGTCTCCCGAATGATAGGGCCTTAGTCGTCCCACTTATCGAACGAGATTTGCCGAGTGGAATTTACCTCCCCAATCGGATATTTAGCTCCTGGTTCACCTAACAAACAAGCCCGAAGGCTTAGCGTTGGCTAAATGACCGTCCGGAGGCCAACGACTTTATTGATCCTATGAAAAAGTCAAAACACTTTAACGACTCTGATTCCCTACTGAAAAGCAGTATCTCCAGAATCTTTCAGATAAGGAAAGGATCTCCCGAGTAACGAAACTTCACATTCGATAAAGATTACGAACATTTCGAAATATATAATTTGTGAGATTTTCGGATCATCTCCACAAAGAAGGTAGAGTTGTAATACCCCGAAAGCATATGACTCTATCAGGTATAAGAAACCTTCAAACTTTTTAATTCAGGTACGCTTTTTCGACCTTACACATTGGATACACTAGTCACAAGGAACCTCTCATTCTCTAAAACTCTCAGTCTGTTTTTTTACACTCGAAAACCGCTCTTTCTGACTTGAGCGTCAGAGTCTTCTTCACCGGAGCACCCTTCGGTGATTTTTGTAGGTCTCACATCCTGTCGACGGCAACCGCTCGAGTCATTAAGGAGTTGGTATCTGTAGAGTCACAACCTACCTCCAACAACAAATATTTTACCTGTCGTTATCACATAACAAAGAATTCAAAGACTGTTATGTTGGTAATACAAGAAAGAGCGCGCATTTGCGAAGTATGAGTTGGATGGATATATGGATTTGATGCGTATGAAATAGTGTATTGTTGGTTTTTTATAGTATAGTTTTATATTTCTTTTTTTTTAATTAATACTTGAAAAATCTAATTAATTCGATTTGAATATTTATGGAGTTTAATTTAGAAACTAACTCTCTTGGTGCTTATATTTTTATTTTTTAGATTTGAACTCAAGATATTGATTAAAAAAATTTAGTATTCTATCAATAGATCTCGTTTGTACGTAGTTTAATGTTTCAAGACATATGAAATAAAAGCATGGTAATATGGTCGATTGGTGATGAATACAATAGTAATTTGTCCGTGTACAAGAAAAGAAAAATAATACTCAGTAACAAGTGGAGATCCTTCTATCATTAAATCTTAAAAGCTCTAGTTAGATTCAAATCTTCATATATTTTATGGTCTCATTTCAAGTCTAAACTTTATTATTTTGGAAAAAAAAATATGTGAAGTTCATTTTTAGCTTGACAAAAGTTATAAAATTTTAAATTAGTAAAATAATTATTAATAAACTCCGCGAGAGTTTGTTTGGTCTACTGAACTTTACTTTTTAATTATTTTATTTTAATTAACCCTAAAAAAAGAAGTCTTAAGTATAATTATATAAACAACAATATTTACAAATATCGAACATCTTACTCTCATTGTTTGAAATGTAGAAATTTAATTAAATTTCACGTTTTCATTTTTAATTTCTTTAATGATAGTAAATATGAAAATAAACTTTAAGATTCAATTCATTTTAAATAAATTGAATTTAGTTTTAATTTCGTAGGGACAAAGCAATAACAAATGCTAGTTGCTCCTATCTACTTTTCTTTTTAATTAGCTAGAAGGGGGCAAAAAAAAAAAAAAAAAACCCATATTGACAAACAATCACGTAGGGAGGTATTGAAACTTCCACTTCTTTTATTAAAAGAAAGACCTCATATGTTACCTAAACCATTATTGCATTGACAAGAAAACATTGGTGGGTCTATTCAAACTACCCCCTTTAGGATTTTAAAGTTTGGAGATGTGATATTTTGCGAAATAAACAAATTCATGCAATCTTGTCATTATCAAGTCAAGGCAACCAAGGGACCTAGGGGATTTCATGGTCTGAATCAACCCCTAGTTGTAGCTTTGAAGTGAGAACAATTAGACCTTTTAGTCCAAACTAGCCTTTGTCTCTTCTCCAAGCCACTAGTGGTTTTGAGAGGTCCTACAAGATTACACCTAAATCTCTTTATGATATTACCAAAACTACACACATTTTGCGACTTTGTAATATAGTTAAATTGTCCATTAATGACTAATCATCACATGCTTATCTTCATACATCTTCGCATGTGTATGTGTTGGGATTTCGTGTATTAAGGACATAGATTTAGGATTGAAGTGCAAAACTTCAAATAACACTCATATTACGTGTAAAAGTAGCTGAAATTTGTAAGGGTGAATATATTAGGGTTTGGGTTTTTGGGATAATGATTGTGGCACTCTTTCACTCACAAGAATTGATCGAATGCCTCATTTTTTTGCACTTAGAGATCTCTCAAGAGGTGGTATAACACTCAGAGAACAAAGTTCCTTCGTGCTCCTAAGATAGGTAGAGAGAAAATTTTTTCTTTGATAGAATACCCAAAGTGACTAAGGCAAGACTAAGATTACAAAGGACCTCCTTTATTAGGGTTTTGAAGTGACATTTTTCCACTATTAAGTTCATAACATAATCTAGTTATTTTCCTACCAAACAAGTGTAAGAAAAACCTAATCAAACAATAAACCCTAATCAAACTATTCATAGGCTGCAAAGTGAGCCATGCATCCTTGTGGTTCGGGCCCTTTTGGGTCGGCTTATGTGTCATGGGTCCTGGGCTATCTCTTTAAAAGGCTCTAAATCTTCTCTAATCTCCTTTAGAATCCTAAGATGGTATAGAATGTTCAAACTATCGTTCACGGGCTCCCGACTATGTAGTTGGGCTCCAAAGGCTCTTGGTTGGTGCACCTCTTTCATTTTAAACTCGGACCTTTTTAATTTGAACTCCTCTTACTTGTATACTATCTTTATGCTCTATAGGACCCCTTCGGCCTCTGAAACATCTACCCTTACATTTTCCTTGCTACTGAATAGCATTAGCTCCTTTTCCATATTGTTTGTGCATGGTCATTGTATATTGGGCTTGGTTGCACGCTCAATAGCCCCTAAGTGTTGCTTTCTTATTTCGGCACGTTAAGCTCTGAGCCTAACATTTCTCATGACCCTCCTCAGGTCTACAACAACAAGCTAGCATACCACATGGTCACTCATGAGATTTTCATTATAATTAATTGAATCCATTTTAAGATCATGTTTATTCTTTTTTTATTTGATAATCTCTATTCAAAAATTTAATTAATCTGGTTCGAGCAACTATGGAATTCAATTTAAGAATTGACTCTTCCAGCACCTGTTTTTCCGTTATCAAGATTTGAATTTAAAATTTTGGTTAAGAGATTTTAGTGCATTGCAATTAGATCCATAGATCATTGGTAAGATCATGTCTATATTAATCAGCCTTATTAAGTTTGGCAAATTTTGTAACAAGTTGATCTTTTATTCATAGATTTGGGGCCCAAAAATTTGCTTACATTGAATCCCTGGGAGGTCAATCCAGTTAATTTAAATTAAGGGTATAAATGGAAACGACGAAACTATTAAGGGGAACAATGGGACCTTTTAAAACTTTGGTTGGGTAGACCCATCCGAACCAAGTTAGAAGGAAAGGGACTCTTCCCCCACTCTTTTTCTTCCTGTCCTAACCACTCCAAACCAAAATCACTCTGTCCTTTGCTTGTAATGTTTGAAAAGTTGGACAATGTAGCATAGTCTGGTGTAGCCCGATAATTAATGTATTTGAGAGTTTATTTCAAAAGCAGGTTTGAGTCTTGATCAAAGATGAAGTCAAGATTTTTCAAAAGCAGGTTTGAGATTTTTCTCGTTCAAAGAACACGAAGAGAAGCTGCTGTTAAGTTGAGAGAGAGAGAGAGAAAGAGAGAGAGAGAGAGAGAGAGAGAGAGAGAGAGGGAAGATGAGATGAGTATGTGTTAATTATGAAGAGATGGTGTTTGGGATTTTTTTTGGGGGGGGGGGGGGGCTTTTGTCCTCTCCTTGTGCGGTGACTTGTGAATTTGGTAAGTTTGTTTTGTTTTGGTTTTGTTTTTGACCACGCCTACACAATATAAGATTAATTCACCAACCCCATTTCCGTGCCTCCTT
Source organism: Dillenia turbinata (assembly GCA_037126225.1). Lineage (NCBI taxonomy): Eukaryota > Viridiplantae > Streptophyta > Magnoliopsida > Dilleniales > Dilleniaceae > Dillenia > Dillenia turbinata. The sequence continues at coordinate 11,958,415 of JBAMMX010000017.1, forward strand.
TGGCACCAGACGTTCTCAAAACTCAAAGTGTAAAAGTTGCTCTTATTTGTTTAATTATTATACGAAAAAAGTTATATCTCATTCTATAATATTAAATATACAAAATCTTCTATTTAGCTTAAAAAAAAAAATTGGACAATGTAGTAAAGATACATTTTTTATTATTCTAATAATAATGAAAATTGCATTTATTACCATATAATTGTGCACTTATGAATGTTACAGACACGTTACAAATAGATGAAAAATATCTATGCATGATAAAAATATTTTTAAAATAATATTAGAAAGATCAAATAATTAAAAATCAGAATGGAACAAATTATATATAACAGTTTATATTAATATGTTTTAATTTTTTATTTGATTTAATTTTTTTTTAACTTTTCCAGTATAATTCAACTTTGAAAAGATTTTATTTTTTACTAATAAGAATTATCATATAAATTTAGTCAGTTTGGTCTTTTATTTATTTGATTTATATAATATTACTCAGATTTCTCTATAATTACTAAAATTTAAACTTTACATGTTGTTTAAACTAAAAGAAAAAAGAAGAAAATGTTTCTAATCAACTAAGCTGGCATTACAAATATTTATACTTGAATTTTGTTTGTTTTGCATCACCAAAAAAAAAAATAAATAAATAAATAAAAACTTTAGCAAGATCGGGCATAGCTAATTAATTGAAGATTTAAGACGATGATGCAAAACTATGAACTTGTATGAAGATTGTTGGTTTATGATTAAAAAATAAAAAATAAAAATGAAGATTGTCAGAGCAATGAGGATCGAGATATTCCTGCATTTTCTAATTCCGAGTGATTGGATAGTAAATTCATTTAATTAATTTTTTGAATTTAAATTTTAAAAATAAAAAAAAAAGATATTTGGAGATCTCATCTCTAATAGACTAGATAATTGGGATACCGTGATTAAATTAGAGAGAGAGAGAGAGAGTTGAGGTATAGCTAATTATTTAAGATGGGATTAGCAAATGGGATTATCGTATAAATGGACATTTGAGCCCTTAGCGGGGTTCGCGGGCCGCAGATCCTGGCCTACCCTAACAATAATTCTTTTCCTTTATTTTTTTTTTCTTTCCACGAGTATCTGTGCCATATTTGACATAATATATGAACGTTGGCGAGTGAATTTCAATTTAAATGATATTTTTTTATTTTTTTCTTATAATAGATTCAGATTCGATTCTCAATGTATGTGTAAAAAATAATAATATATGTATGTTGTCACTTTTTTACACTTCTCTCAATAATCAAACTAGACATGATTAATAGATAATTGGTTTAATAAAATAAAATGATAAATCATTTAACTAAATTTTGATACATTGAAAGAATTATTTCAAAATAAAATTTTATAAATATTTAAATCAGATTAATTCCTCCTAACACCGCTTGCACATAATATACGTGAGTGAGTATGGGATGACTTGAATTTTACGCGGGAAATATGCGCTACAATCCCCCGATCTTCCTCGATGTTTGAGGATTTAATCTGGGCCCAAGGTAGTGTGCGTTTTGGAGAGGACGACCAAAAGGATGAGACGACATAAGAGAAAGAATGAAAATTTTAAAATTGCATTAAAACAAATTTAGAAAAAAAAATTATTAAATTTTTGATCTCGATCTTTGCTTTTGTTCCATGTTCCTAAAAAATAAAATACAAAAATTTGATTCATGAATCAAATATGATATTTTTTATTTTAATAATCGTCCTTTCCATGCTGTAGCATTAGAATCGTATACACGATAGAAAGGACATATTCATGATATAAAATATCATATTTAGTTTATTAAAACGTAGACAAAATCAAAATAATGTCTTTGTTTTCTTGATAAAAATCTATCAAATTTCCGTTCTTATTTTTTAAAGAACCGGAAAGAAACAGAGATAGAGATGGAGACGAAGACATAAATTTTGATATATATATATATATATATATATATATATAAATATATATATATATATTTTTAACTTCCCTTCATGCATTTTCAACATTTCTGTCTCGTTTGTTCTATATTACCATGTCTCCATTGTTTTATTTCTTCCGTCTCATAGTTCAAATGAGATACTATTTAAGAGTTCGAACAAATAATGTAATGCACATCAAATCCACTAAATTTTACATGGTCGTTTAAATGAGTATATTTTAACCAATTTTTAATTAAATTGTTTTGTATTGATCAAAACATCTTAATGATAAAAAGTGGTGAAAATATATGGATTATTTGATTAAAAATTGATAAAGATATTATAATATGAAGTCACTGTTGGATTATTAATCCAACGTTGGGTTTATATGTAAAATAATTATATAATGCATATTGTCATTTAAAGTAAACCCATATGAAAATGATCGTTAAGTTTGAAAATTTGGTATTTTGATTTTAATGTATCTCATCGGATATATAAATAAATTAATGTGTAGATACCAATAGACATTTACTATTTATGATTGATTAAATAGGAAATATCGAAATGTGATTTAAGAATAATTGACATAAATTGAATAGACATATTTAAAAGGTAAAAGTTACTCAATAGATATAAAAGAGTTATAGTTTTCGAATCAATGCATCACTTTAATTTTTTGATACCCCATCATACAGAGATATTTTGTGAGGATACATTTGACTTGGAAGGTCGAACCCAAAATTCTGTTTAGACCAGAATTTTATTCAATTATGTCTTTTCGGCTATACAATCAGTTATTTTTCTATTTGATCTAGTTTTCTAATTTCAGTAATTAAACTTTTAATTCTGGTGATTTAACACAATGTCTGGTATAGTTTTGCATTAAAGTTAATTTTCTCACAAATAGTATCAGAACCACTCGTATTTGAATCATCGAAATTTTTCTGCATATTTTGTGATTAAGGTTTTGTTTATGTATATGATTATGGGATTATGTGAATTTTTGATAATATGTATGACATTTTTTTTTTTTTTTTTTTTTGTAAATGTTTCGGTTTTTGGGAAAAATATTTTGGATTTTTTTTAATGGATTTCAATCAAAAGAAATTGTAAAGTTTTTCATCAAAGTCGATATCCCATGTTCTAAAAAAAATAAAAATTTTCATCAAAGTCGACCTCTGGTTTTCATTAAAGTCGGCATCTAGTATTTCAAAAAAATTGGGAAGTCTTAATCATAGTTGACCTCCAATTTTCATTAAAGTTGACATCCAGTGTTTAAAAAAAAAAACGGAGAGAGAGAGAGTTCTCATCAAAGTCGACCTTTACTTTTAATCAAAGTTGACATCCGATATTTCAAAATAAAAAACAAATATTTTTGATAGAACAGAAGAAAACAAGTCTCCAAAAGATCAAAGAATTTTATTATTTTGGAATGTTCACTTTCCTTTACTTTTAGGCAAATATTTTTTTTGGGAAAATAATTGTTTTGAAAAGAAACTTTTGTACTTCCAAAAAAAAAGAAGGAAAAATGTGGCATTTTATGGCAAATATATATATATATTTTGGAAATTTTTAGTTTTAAAGAATCTTTTAAAATTTGATTATAATTAAGAAATTTTCAGTTTTAAGAAAACAAAAAAATAAAGAAACTTTTAGATTTCAATATATATTATATTTTTTAACTTTGACTTTCTGATTTTAAAAAATGAATTGCAATTAAGAAATTCCTAGTTTTGTAAACAAAAAAAAAAAAAAGAAGAAAACTTTAAAATTTTAATTTCCTTTTTTTTTTAAGTTTGACTTTCTAATTTCAGAAAATGAATTGCAATTAAGAAATTTCCAGTTTTGTACACATAAAAAAAACCCCTTTTAAATTTCAATTTTTTTTTTTTTTTTAAGTTTTGACTTCTCAATTCCAGAATAAAGATTTCTGAATTTTAGGAAAATAAAAACATATTTAAAAAAAAGGCTTCATGGGCCCTTTTGGGCCTAGATAGACCTTATTACAGGTGAAAAGGTTTTGAAACTTTTTGGATTCAATTGAATTAATTTTTTGTCATCCTTATCTTTCTTCACTATCTTATTTATGTTCAAGACTGATCATTCTTTTAGTATGTGATGACATAGCATATTTAGAAAAATTCTGTCAAAAAAACATGGATAAGTTTAAGACTGACTGGTATTTAAACGATTTTAAATAAACTCACCACCTACATGTTAATTTTTCTGGTGCTCTTACTACAGAATGAAAATTAGCCAAGTTTTGGATCAGTTATTGACAAAAGGTGGAGACTTTGCATTTATGTTGACAACAAAAGTTAAGGGACGGAAAAAAAAAGATGAAGGAAACAGATTTGATAAATTGGGCTTTTATAGGACCAATTTAAGTTTGATAAGATTGAGTTTTAAGTAGTTCAATTTTCAAAACATTGTGCCCATCAAAATAAATTTGAAATTTTTTTAATTACAAATATATTTCAAATATGAGTATGATTTTGTATATATATCTCAAGATGAATTAATTGAAACAATATGTCGTCAAAGTGACCTCTGTAGTGAAAATTAATTTATTTTTAGAATATAAAAAGTTATGTATGCAATTTATATGAGTACCGATCGGCCAAACGAATATCCTTGTTTGACAGAATTGTATATGCATCCTCTGCTAAAAAATGTGTAACAATTATTCTATTTTACATATAATCAATTTATCGGTCCAAAAGAAGATAATTGGTTGATATATTCTTATTATCAGCGTTTGATTACTACATTTATAGTTTTGTATATATTTCGAGATGAGTTCATTAAAACAACATGTATCAAAATGACCTCTGTTGTGAAAATTAATTTATTTTGGATATAAAAAGTAATTGTATGCTACTCATGTAAATACTAATCGACCCAAAGGAATGTCTGTATTTGACAGAATTGCATCTAGACCTTGTGATAATAAATGCATGACAATTCTTTAGTTTTACAAGTGACTAATTAATCAGCGCAAAGGAAGATAATTGGTTGACATGATTTTATTGTCAGTGTTTTATTACTACACCAAGATATCACTTTTAAGTTAATTATTTTATCCAAAGATAAAATATTAATAAAGTACTTGGTATTTTGTGACAATGATTACTCATATTTGAATATATTTGGTTTTAAAGTTTTATGTGAGCATATATTGATTATTGTTCTCTATTTAATAATTAATACTATTCTCATAAATATTAATATCCAACTCAGGTTGATTTTTAAGTTGAATAGCTTGGATTTCAAATCATGCGTAAGGAACTAATTCTCTTCACTACTTACAGACAAGAGTATCTATGAAAAGAGAGAGAAAGAAATGTGAAAGAGGTTAAATAACATGTGTCTAATGATGATAAAGCGGGCCATCCTAGAAATATTTAGAGGTACTATGTTTGAGTCGGTTATGATGGCTAAATCTTTCCTTACAGATGTTGAGAGATAGTTTGTGAAGAATAAAAAGATTGAGATCAATACACTCTTAATAAATCTTATCTCAAAGCAGTATAAGGGTCAAGAATATTAGCCCACTAAGGATAAGAAAGGAAAGAAAAGGAAATATGATAAGGATGCTACTATATTTTTTAATTTGATTTATTTTGAGGTTAATTTAACTTCGGTACCATTACACAATTGGTGGCTAGATTCTGCAGCAACCACTACTCTAGTATGTCTATGTAGGGTTTCTTAAATTGTCGACCACCAAATAATGGTGAAAGATACATTTACACAGGTAATGACAATAAAGTTTTAATAGAAACAGTAGAAAAATTTAGATTATTGTTAAAGATTAGATTTTCTTTAGATTTATATGAAACATTTAGAGTATCATTTTTAGATGAAACTTGATTTCTACTTCTGTATTGAACAAAATTAGTTTTATTTGTTTTTTTTGAAAATAGAGAAGTGTTTTTTTTTTAACCTTAAATCTAAATTGGTTTGTTCCGATTCTTTATTAGGACCCGATAAACTTTATCTCATAGATACTATTATTTCGTTTAGTAAATTCCACCAAACTAGTAGTTAAAGTATAAAGCATAAATAAACCAACAAAATTTTTTCTTCGTTGTGGCACAAGAAATTAGATTATATCTCCAGTGGAGAATAGGGAGAACTGTATAAGAAGGAATTCTTGATTACTTTGATTTCATAGATTTTGATATTTATGTAAATTGTATAAAAGGAAAAGAAAGCAACAAAAGGGGATATAAAACCAATAGAATTTCAGACGTTTTAGAATTGATATATATAGATATTTATGCGTCATTCCTTCTGGTTTTTTTGGAGTAGTCAAAGATGTTTTATCATATTTATAGATAATTATTCATGATATGGTTCAATCAAAATTACAACATATATCATGAATAGGGTTTCCCACCAAAGCAACTATCGAAACCCTCTATGAACTTTAAATAAGCACACATGCACGTTTGGGGTTATCCAGCTAAGGTTAGGTCTATTATGCCTAATGAAAGAAAATTAGACATTAGAACGGTTAGTTGTTATTTTGTAAGGTACTCTAAAAAGTTTAAAGGGTATAAATTTTATAATCCTACAAATAAGATCATTTTTTTTTAAGTCGAGAAATACCTAATTCTTTGAGTATGTTAAGTTTATGGGGGAGATATGGTTAAAGACATTGTCTTTCAAGAGGAATATGTTGATATTCTCACAGGTGTTATTAGATTTGATTAGATTTATATCCTTAATTCTATTTAAAACACAACATAATCAGACAATATTAGAGAACCCCCCATTCTGGAAGAGCAAACTCAACTACCTTCAGAACCTATGCTATTATAGAGATCCCAAAAATAGTATTACAAATTTCATCAAATTTTTATTTCGTTAGCTTTTGAGATGAATTTAGTTGATGATCATATACACCATAAATTTTGTGGGAGCAGATACATTTTCCTGGTTTTACATGTTAAAAGGATTTTCAAAAGATATGACATTTGAAATTATAAATCAGGAGATACCTCTATGGCTAAGGGAGACAAGTGAAGTCTTAACTAGTGCCTCAAGAATAACTTTAAATGCTAAAGATTCCTTATGCATTAGTAGTATGGAGTATGATGTATGCTCAGATCTGTATGTGCTCGGATATTACGTATATTATAGGAATGTTGGGCAGGAATTTAGGCAATTTAGAAATACACCATTGAATGGCAACCAAACAAATCTTATGGTACTTATAGAGAACAAAAGGATACATGCTCACAAAGCAGAGGGCAGATCAATTTCAGATCGTTCAATATACTGACTTTGATTTTGCTAGATGCCAGGGTAGTATGAAAATTATGTCAGGTTGGTATATTATGAGGTATCTAACTATGGAATATGACTACAAATTTTGTCATGGGGTTACACATAGTAAATGACATTGACATGGCACTCAAATTATTTTTTGTGACAATAAGTTGGCAGACTTCTATTTCAATAACAACAGGAACTCAACTATGTCAAAACAAATGGAGATCAAGTTTCTGGTTATTAAAGAAACGATTCAGAGTAGACAGTTGTTTATAGAGTACGTTGACACAAATTCCATGATTATGTGCTTACTAGGGGATTGTCACCCAAAAAGATTTATCACCACATTACTCATATAAGTGTCATGTCATTTCAGAATATTTAGTTTTAGTGGAAGTTTGCAATTTTAGACGTTCATTTAATATAGACAATATTTGGATTTTTCAGTTTAAGGTCATTTTTCATGAAAATAATGATTCAGTTTTAAATCACACTCTGACATTAAGTAAGGTATGATCTCACTAAAGAGGATCAGTTAGAAATAGACATGTTAAAGGTCACATTGCATGACATTTTCATACTACAAATTCATATCATGATTTATGTCATTCGGTTATATCGATATATGTGATCGTTGATGGTTAAATTACGAAAGAAATGTAACAAAAGCCACTTTGATTCTAAGTTGATATGATTGATGGATTAGACTGGTTAAAGATATATTTCAGTAGTGATAGAAAAGTTAAACTCATTCGGATATATCGCGATTACGCAATTATAAGATTTCACATATAGTCCAAGTGAAAGATTGTTGGATCATTAATCCAATGTTGGGCTTATATTTAAATAATTATGTAATATATACTATCATCTAGGGTAAACACATATGAAAGTGATCTGTTAAATTTGAAAATTTGATATTTTGGGTTTAATGTATCTCATAGAATATGAAAATAAATAAACGTGTAGATACCAATGAACATTTTTTATTTATGATGGATTAAATAGGGAATGTCGAAGGGTAATTTAAGGACAACTGGTATAAGCTGAACAGACAGATTTGAAAAATAAAAGTCACCGTATAGCTATAAAAGGATTATAGTTTCCGAGTCAATGCATCACTCTAATCTTCTGATACCCCCATCAAACAGAAAGATTTTGAGACGATACATTTGACCTGGAAGTCGAACCTAGGATTCTATCCAGACTAGGATTTTAAACAATTAATTTTTTTGGCTATTAAATCAGGTTTTTTTTTTTCTATTTGATCTAGTTTTTCAATTTCAACAATTAAGTTTTTAATTTTGGTGATTTAACATGATATCTAGTATGGTTTTGCATTAAAGTTAATTTTGTTGACAGTCACATAAAATTGATTTATTTATCAAGTATGGATCATACACTACAAAAAAACATAAATTTAGCGATGAATTTTAGCAACGAAAACAATTCATCGTAAATCTGCAATAAAATTAGCAACCAAAAACGTAATCATCGCAAATCAATAGCGAAATTAGTAACAAAAAAACTTTTGTCGCAAAATTACACGACAAAAAATCACATTTTAAACAACGAAATTTAGAAATGAAAAAAATTCATCGCTATTTAGCGTCGAATTTAACGACAAAAACCAAAATTCGACGCTAATTAGCGACGGATTCATATCTGTCGCTAATTTAGCTACGGATTTAAAATCCATCGCTAAATTTAGCGACAGATTTTATTTTCCGTCACTAATTAGTGACAGTTTTGCTTTTTCGTCACTAAATTTAGCGAAAAAAAAATTCATTGCTAAATTTAGCGACGAAAATTAAAATCTGTTGCTAATTAGCGATGAAAAAAAAAATCCATCGCTAATTAGTGATGAAAAATGAAATCTGTCGCTAATTAGCGACGAAAATAAAATCCGTCGCTAAATTTAGTGACGAATAAAAAAATTCGTTGCTAAATTTCGCTGAATCCGTTGCTAAATTTAGTAATAGATTTTGTTTTTCTTCGCTAAATTCGTAGCTAAATATAATTTTATATTTTTATTAAATATATATTTGTAATTTATATTTTTATTAAATTAGGGTATTGATTTTTATTAAATATAATTTTATATTTTTTAAATATAATTTAATGATTTTTTTAATGATAATTTTGTAATTATATTAAATATAATTTTGTATTTTTATTAAATATAATTTTGTATTTTGTATTTTTGTTAGATTAGAGAATTATATTTTTAATGGTGAGAGTTAGAAAAAAAGTATAGAAGTAAAAAAAAAAAGTATATTGGTTAAGTGCATTTCACATAACTCTTTAAATCCATGTTTGAATTTTGGCAAAAAACACATTTTTTGCAAAAAAAAAATAAATAAATAAAGTAGCAAAAGGTGGTCATGCACGGATGGGCAAGGGCTGGCGAGGTGTGGGCATGAGCGGGTAAGCAGCAGGAGCAGAGGAAGTGGTGGACGGATGAATTCTACAAATAAAAAAATTAAATGGGAAATTTAGCGACAGAAAAAAAAATTAGCGACGAAAATTGAAATCCGTCACAAAATCCGTCGCTAATTAGCGACGGAAAACGAAATCCGTCGCTAATTAGCAATGAAAAAGAAATCTATCACTAAATTTAGTCACAGATTTTGTTTTTCGTCACTAAATATAATTTTATATTTTTATTAAATATAATTTTATGTTTTTATTAAATATATATTTATAATTTATATTTTTATTAAATTAGGGTATTGATTTTTATTAAATATAATTTTATATTTTTTAAATATAATTTTATGATTTTTTTAAAGATAATTTTGTAATTATATTAAAGATAATTTTGTTTTTTTATTACATATAATTTTGTATTTTGTGTTTTTGTTAGATTAGGGAATTATATTTTTAATGGTGAAAGTTAGAAAAAGAATATAGAAGAAAAAGAAAAAGATATATCAGATAAGTTAATGTGACATAGTAGTTAAGAGTGTTTCAGATAACTCTTTAAACCTAGCTTCGAATCTGGGTAAAAGCACATTTTCTATAAAAAAAATAAAGCAGCAAAAGGTGGTCATGCACGGGCGGGCAAGGGCTAGCGGGTTGTGGGCTTGGGTGGGCAAGTAGCAAGGTGTCGGGGCAGTGGTGGGCGGAGGCCGGCGGGTGGGCGGACGGGTTCTACAAATAAAAAAATTAAATGCGAAATTTAGCGACGCATTTGGATTCGTTGCTAAAATTAGCGACGGAAACCGTTTCTTTCACTAAATTTAGCGACGGAAACGTTTTATGTTACTAAATTTAGCGACGGATTTAGCTTTCCGTTGCTAAATTTTGTGACGGAATTCCAAATCCGTCGCTAAATTTTTGCGATGCATTGTTAGCGACGAATTTTTCTAAAATTTTTGTCGCTAAATCCGTCGCTAAACCCTTGTTTTTTTGCAGTGTTAGTAACAAAAACAAATTTCTTTTCCAAGTCTGTGGCTAATTTGTGATGAAAATTTTTGTTGTCAAATTCGTTACAAATTAGCTACAAAAATATAAATTCGTCGCTAAATTTATAACGAATTAAAAATTCGTCGCTAAATTTGTAATAAATTAAAAATTCATTGCTAAATTTTTCAGGAATTAAAATTTCGTCAGTAAATTTGCCACGAATTCAAATTTATTTTCCATGAATTAAAAATTCATCGCTAAATTTGCAGCGAATTTCAAAATTCGTCGCTAAATTTGCAACGAATTCAAAATTCTTAACTAAATTTGCCACGAATTAAAAATTCATCACTAAATTTGCAACGAATACAAAATTCGTTGCTAAATTTACAACGAATTTTAAAATCTATCGCTAAATTTACAATAAATTCAAGATTCATTGCTAATTTTGAAACGAATTTCAAGATTCGTCGAATTTCAAGATTCGTTACTAAATTTGTAACAAATTCTTATTTTTGTTGCAAATTCTAGGATGAATAATATTTTCATCGCTGATTTCAGCAACGAATAATTTCTTTCGTTGCAATTTACAATGAATTTAGCAATGATGCTTGTGGTTTTTGACAAATTTTGCGAAAAAAAAAATTCATTGAATTTACTAAACTAGGAACCAAAGAGACAAACTATTAACCATATTTGCCTATGATGCATACTATAATATAATTATAGAAAATATTCATTTTGTTGATCATTAATGAACAAATATTCCTACTTTAGCTCTTAATTTAGTGAATCGAATACTTAAACAAATTTATAAGATTTTGATTAAAATGAATGTATATTTTTGTCATTATATGAAACATTGTAGCACTATAAAAGATAACACTATATTACCATTCTTTTTATATAAACAAAAAATAAATGAACTATTTTTTGTTAAAAGTTATTGGCTTGGTGAACATCATAAGATTCTCTACGCTTTCAATGCATGTCACCATTTTCAAATCGAATTTTAATTTTAGAAAATGTTACTAATAGAAATAATTAAAAAAGGATGCATAAGTGAGCGAAAAAGTAATTTAAGCGTAAACTTTCAAAGAAAATATTAAATTAGAAATGAATGTTTCCACAAATATCGAGTTTGTCGCTAATTGCAAACAAATTTAGCGACAAATAATTGTATTTTCTACGATGAATTTAGAATTCGTTGCAAATTTAGCAACGAATTTGGAATTTGTTGCAAATTTAACGACTAATTCCAAATTTTTGCAAATTTAGCTATGAATTTTTAATTCGTTGCAAATTTAGTGATGAATTTTGCGATGAAACTTTAAATTCGTTGCAAATTTAGTGATGAATTTAAATTCGTTGCAAATTTAGTGATGAATTTAAATTCGTTGCAAATTTAGTGACGAATTTTAATTTTCGTCGCAAATTTGTAACGAATTCTGCGACCAAAATATTTCGTCACTAAATTCCACTTATGCCTAATTATTCACTCTTCTTTTTCATTCTTACTAAGTAAATTTCTTCGATTTCTCTCAAACTCCTCTCATTTTTAAAGATCTGCGAAGGGTGATCGGTTTGGGTGTTGTGAAGGGTGCGGATCTGTGATGGTGAAAGGTAATTTCTCTTTGTCACGCCCTGACCCACAGGTCGAGCACGCGAATAAATCGTCGTGACTCCTCGAGGCACGGGTGTACCCTACTCGCACATCGAGGCGATGCAAGGCTAAGTACTTAACCAATATTATGACCCTACTTTATATCCTAAGTTGATCATACAGTGAAAAATTTTAAGAAGATAGTTTTCAATAAATTTTTTTTTTAAAATATTTACCTCTAATTTATATGTATGGTTCAATCATAAATAAGGATAGATATGATCACATACCCGGTAGCGTCTCTCAGTAAGGCTCGTGGAGCGGTACCCCAATGTAAGTCAAGTATAGTACAAGTTGAAAATATTAATATGAGGGGTGAGTATAATCTACATACTCAATGAGTGAGGTGCAATGACTATATAATGACAATAAATGAATTTGTGAGAGTGACAAGTCAAAACATCATTTTCAAATTATATCTCATTTAATTTCAAACATATCATGTAATTCAAAATAATATGAATCCTTATCATCAATCATGCATCATGGGGTGTCAAAACGTATTATACCCATAGTTTGGCCTAACTAGGATAATATCCACCAAGGGGTCATCAAAATATCATAAGAATGAAACACATATATCTTCCCCCGTGTTGACACGGTTCTCATGTGGTGTTCGTCTATTGAATCCATTGGTCAGAGACGGGGGACTCAAACCTCTGCTCCCGTGTTATCTTACCACGTCACCCCATCGGGTAAACGCTTAATACCGTGGTAGGGACTGCGCTATAGCCACTATAAACCATCTCATAATCATACACATGTGCCATACATCATCATTTATAAATATTTACTCGTAAAACATGGCACCATCAGGTCATCATAATATCAGGATGCTATTGTCACAAATATATTTCAAGATATGCCACAAACATTAAAACATTTCTAAATCACATTTTAAAATTTATTTGTAAAAATCATGATCAAAAATATTTTTCATTTAAAGTCAGAAATAGTTGTCCCACTCACCTCGACTAGGGAGGGTACGCCGTTCTCCCTAATTATCCTCATTTCTTGAAGGAGTCATCCCTCATACAAAAACGTAACCCTACACCTAAGTTAAACAAAATGCATCATTTATCAATTCAATATTATATCGTCGGATTACAAGATGCATGTAGAAATGTTCTCTTTCATAAGGTTAAATCTCAAATTTCATACTTAGAGAAAAATTCTCACAAAACCTATCACGCGCAGATTTAGTAAAATCATGATATCTTCTAAAATCTTGATTGGATTCAAATGATTTAAATTTTGACTTAAAAATAAGATATATATCTCCAACTTTTATGTTCAGACCAACTTCAAATTCTGAACACACGAATTTAGAAAAATTTATCACTTTTTCAGTCTAAGTTCCTAAAACCAATTATGCACAGTTTTGGGAAACTTTCCATATCTCCCTCTGTACTTCTCCAATTTAAGTGATTCTTATCTCAAATTGAAGATGAGACATAGATATAAAATGTTCTAGTTTGGACCATTCTCATATTTTAAATTTATAATTTTATAAAATTCCATTTTTATCTCCATTTTGGTTTTAAAACTACTTTTGTGCAGTTTTAGTAAAAATATCATAACTTTCTGCACACAACTCCGATGCAAGTGATATTTATCTCAAAATAAAGCTAAGATAGAAACCTAAAACGTTTGTGTTTAAATTTTCTCCAAATTTGATACATAAGATACCTTAAAAATTCACACATATTACTGATCGTACACTGAATATGTAACAAAGTTGGTGAAACATGCTAAAATTCCAAAAATCACTAAAAATCGATTCTTTCATGAAATGCTTCACATGATATACCATTTTAAATTTTAGGAAGTCTAGTTTATAGAGAAATAAATTTATTAGATTTTTATTTCTGTAGAATGAGATATCATAAAAATACTATATAAGACTAAATCTAGAAATCAATATCTAACATGCTAGTATGGATACTAAAGCAACTACTCATCAAGAAATCAAATCTTAGTACAAGTTTAGACATGTTACCTCCTTTGTAAGATCTCTTGTTAATAATAAATACCAGCATTCCCTTTGAATTCTTAAATTTTTATCAGCTTAGAAAAATCAAATTACATTGAACATAAATTCCTATACAATATCTCTATACTTCTAATTAAAATTCAAAAATTTCCAAAAATGTTCTTACCTCTTTGGCTCCATGGTTGAACTCAAAGTGGGTATAGAGTCTACAAAATTTCATCCAAGGGGGGTTTGAATGAAGAAAATGGGTCAAACACTTCTTAAACAAGTTCTTTTATAAACCTAGTAAAATATCTTTGATCATTAGATCATTCCATGCATCATCTCAACCTTCCACTTGTCCTAACACTTAAACCATGCAATTGTTGATTCAAGCAATCTCCATGCACTTCATTAGGTGTCTTGTGGACATCCATGTCAAGGGAAGATGTGTCACAAACTAGAACAAGCTATTCTAACTAGATTTCATGCAAAATTTCTATCCAATGAGTTTTCATGCATAAATTTCTATCCAATAAACTTTCTTGAATATGGAAAAATCCTATGTGACCACTAACCAACCTTGCTTCCCTCTTGACCAATCATTTAACTCCAATTTTCCATCCTTGAGTGGTTTACAACTTAGTCCCTTAACTTTTCTTAATTGCATTTAAACCCTTAACTTTTATCAATTTGCGTTTTGGGTCCCTATGAAATTTTGTTCGAAATTTCTTAAATATGTGAAATTTTATTTAAATATCTTTATTTAAGTGTGTAGACATTCTCTAAGCCATTTTTAACTTCTTTAGGTCCTGCTGGCGCTTTCCGAGAAAGTTTTCGGGTTACCGATAAAATTTCGATTTTTTAGCGATTTTGAGGCAAAACCTCAAAATTAATAAATAATTAAATAAAATTTCATTTTAGGTGTCTCAAAAGGATGTTAATATATGTATATAATCATGAGGTATAGTATATGATACATAGTTATCGAAAATCGGTGCTACACTCTCTCTCTTTCTCTCTCTCTTTCTCGCGGCCGTGGGAAAGAGATTCGGCAGTAGCGCCGGATCTGCAAGAAGGAATGCAGATCCAACGGCGCACCACCAGATCTGGATTATACAAGGCAAATCCGACGGTCCAGCCATCGGATCTGCCCTACGCGGCCCAACCGCGCGAAGGGGCAGCTGCACCCTGTGCGGCCCCGGTGGCATGAAGGGGCTACTGGCCCCTTCTCGGCCTTGCCGCACAGCACGTAGAATTCTAAATTTTTTTATAAATGTTATTTAAAAAAATAAATTTTATAATTTTGTTTTAATAATATATTAGTTATTTATAATTGGTTTTGTTGTCTCTAGGTTTGCCATTGTCGAACATTTGGATAGGATGTTGTTGCTACTGTTGATATCCAAGCCCATTGGTGAAATATTATTTGATGGTGAGGAACAATTTAATTTGTACTGTGATAATAAGTAACCTAGAATTTTTGGTACTGAGAAATGCGACTATGTTAATGTATATATTTGTATTATTTTTATTTCTATTTTAGTTCCTTCATTTGTGTTTATTTAGTGGTTGATTTAATGATGTTATTAGATTTGTTAATTTTAATTTTTATATAAATTTGGAATCTCATGTGTTGATAATAGATTACTTTAAACATTAGGTTAACAATTATGAGCAATTTATTATAAATCTCATTTCGATTAGTTAAATAATCAAATATGTTCAATATTTAATACTTTATTTGATTATATGGTAATATTTAATGTTATAGTAATATTTTGCAAAATTAATTAATATAGTTTAATATTAATTAATTTTATAGTATTATTTATTGTTATATTAAATTTTTGTGAAATTAACATTACTATTATTGATGATGTTGACTTTTGTGAAATTAACGTTACTTTTATAATATTAATTTGTACTGTGAAATTTTTTATGAAATTAACGTTACTATAATATTATTTATTGACGTTACTATTATTGATGATAAAATTAATGTTAATATTAAATTTTTGTGAAATTAACTTTACTATAATATTATTTATTGTTATATCAACTTAGCTGCGATTAATGATGTTACTATTATTGATGATATAATAGTTTTTATTTGTAGTAGTTTTTATTAATATTTTAAAAATTATAAATTTGGAAACAGGGAAAATGCAGAACGAAAGAAGTTGGATATATAAAAAGAACTTACCTAAATATCGGGTTTTAACTGATGAGTTTATTATTGAGTTGGAACAATTTTTAGATTTTGCTTATAGTAATGTTGAGTTTATGGATTGGAATAAGTTAAGGTGTCCGTATAGAAAGTATCGTAATGGTAAATTTTTTCAGTGTGATAAAGTTAGAAAACATCTTTGTAGATTTAGTTTTACCCCACTTTACTATAATTGGACATGTCATGGTGAACTATTCATATCTGATGAGGAGTATGGACGAAACATACAAGTCTCGGTTAGTGAGGATCCAAATTATTATGATCAATTGAATTCATATCAGATGGTGATAATTGATGCAGCAGGTTAGAATTTTGTTCTCGAACCGAGCGCTGCAAGTTCTAGTTTTGCTCTAACATTTGAACAAATGTATACTAGTTATGTATCACCATTTGAGGAGGTAGAAGTACCAGGTGTTGATGAAAATACGAATAATGAACTATCTTTCCAATTTTTGGAAGTATTGAGAGCTGCAGATGAACCTATGTGGACTGATTGTGACAATCACACTAAATTATCTCTAACTGAAAGAATGTTAAATGTCAAGGCAGAGCATAATATGCCTGAGGATTGTTTTAATGATTTTGTTCAAGTTATTGGAGAAGCATTGTCACGTGATCATATTATGCCCAATGATTTCTACAATATGAAAAAGTTGGTGAAAGAATTAGGTCTTCCGGTAGAAAGAATTGATGTTTGCAGAGATGGTTATATGCTATATTGGGAAGATGATGAGGATGCAGATTTTTGTAAATTCTATAATCAATGTAAGTACAAGAGTACTAGGAGGTCGGGTTGTAATCAATGACATAAACCATACAGATAAATATTTTATTTGCCTTTAACTCCTAGGTTACAAAGGCTTTATGCATTTAAGGTCACTGTTGAACACATGACTTGACATGTAAATCATGAAACAGAAGAGGGGTTAATGTGTCATCCTTCGGATACAGAGGTGTGGAAATATTTTGATAGAATATATCCTGAGTTTACAAAAGAGACTCAAAATATTAGGTTAGGTTTCTGTGCTGATGGGTTTGCTCCATTTGGCAAACAGGAAGAACCTATTCTTATTGGCCAGTTATCTTAACTCCATATAATCTTCCACCTGGTATATGCATGAAGACACCGTATATATTTTTAACATTGGTTGTGCCTAGCCCACAAAATCCGAAGAAGTTAATAGATATTTACATGCAACCACTAATAGCGGAGTTGAAACAACTAAGAGATAAAAGTGTTCTACATATGATATTCATACTAATCAGATGTTTGTAATGAAGGTTACTTTTCTTTGAGCCATAAATGACTTTTTGGCTTATGATATGTTATCGGGATGGAGTACCACTAGGATTTTACGATGTCCAATATATATGGAGAGATCAAAGTCATTCAGATTGAAACATGGGAAGAAGGCGAATTATTTTGATTGTCATAGACAATTTTTACCGCCAAATCATAAATTCAGTAGGAATAAAGAAGAATTCACTAAGAATAGAATTGAAAGAACACCTCTCCCATTGAGATTAACCGATGAACAAATTTGGTATAGAGTCCTTAATTTTTCATCTGTTATTGAAGAGCCACATGGTACAACATATGGCAATGAAAGTATGCAAAAATGGACAAAACGGAGTATATTTTGGGATTTACCATATTGGAAGAGTCATTTGATTCATCATAATCTAGATATAATGCATATTGAGAAGAATGTTTTTGATAATTTGAGAAATACAGTGATGGATATCACTGAAAAAATGAAAGACAACTTGAATGTAAAAAAAGATATGTGACTTCTTTGTAAACGACCCACTCTTGATGTCGATGAAAGTAGTAGGGACCAAAACCAAAGGCAATTTATATATTGAAAGACGGATTTTTTGTGAATGGTTGAAATCATTGAAATTTCCTGATGGTTATGTCTCAAATATTGGGAGATGTGTCGATTTGAAGGAATGCCAATTAATTGGTTTGAAAGTCATGATTGTCATATATATATGGAAAGGCTAATTCATATTGCTTTTAAGGAATTCTTATCAAATTTTGTATGGGGTTTCATTAAAGAGTTAAGCATTTTCCTTCGTGATATTTGCACAACAGTATTGAGACATTCACACATGGAAATATTAGCGAGAGATATTCTAATCTTTTTGTGTAATTTAGAAATGATATTTCCACCATTATTTTTTGATTCCATGGAACATCTTTTGATTCACTTGCCATATAAGTCCAAAGTTGGAGGTCCTGTCCAATTTTGATGGATGTATTCATTTGAAAGGTGAATTTTTCATCTTCTATACTTCATTATCAAAGCATATAAAATGACTAATTTGATTATATATTATTTTTTAATACATTTTGTTTTATTATAATTAGATTCCTATATCATTTAAAGAAAAAAGTGAAAAATAAGGCACGTGTTGAAGCCTCTATTGTTAATGCATATATTGTAGAGAAAGTAACAACGTTTGCATCATATTATTTTGAGCCTTACATTCAGTGCAAGAGGCGGAGAGCAGGAAAAAATGATGAGAATCCTGTTGATCCCAATTTGAAGTCATTCTCAATTTTTAATTACCTTGGTCGACAAAGTAGACCATTTAAGCATAGATACTTAACTGGTCAAGAATGACAGACAACCCACACATATATTTTACTGAACTATCCAGAAGTGACACAATATTTCGAGTTAGTATATATTTGTTATTTTATGTATTTCTTATGTCGTAAATTATTTGTGTTAAAATTTGTTTTCTTTGATGGTAGGATTTTCCAAAACTTATATTCTAAACTTTTGACACATGACTTTAATCATTTCGGCGATAAAGAATTTGCATCATGGTTAAAAAATATGTAAGTAGACTATAAATTATTAAAATTTTTACTTATATTTACTTGATTTTAGATTCATGATAATCAAGATCAAGTTGAGCAAGAATTGCTAATCCATCTGTCATGGGGTCCAAAATCAATGGTATGAACTTGGCCAGCATATTTCATAAACGTATATAATTTTCATACTTAAGAATATGGAATGAGAAAAAGTATAATGAGTAGTGTGGTTTGTGTTCAGTCATCCAATGATGGAGGTGCAAGAAATGATTTTTATGGTTTGTTGGATGAAATCGTAGAGGTAAAGTACCCTGAACCAGAATTGCGAGTTGTTTTATTTATGTGTCGCTAGTTTGACCCTGTCAAAGGAATGAAGGTGCATCCACAGTTTAATTTGGTTGAAATAAATCATAAGAAATTGTATAAGAGATATGAACCATTTGTGTTGGCACAACAAATGATTCAAATATTTTATACTTCATATCCTAGTTTGAAACGTGACAAAATTGATTGATGGGATATTTGTAAAACGAAAGCTCGGAAAAAAATTGAGGAACGTTGGGAAGACATAACATATCAACAAGAGGAAGTTGCCAACACATTTCAGATCAAGAAATATAATATTCCAATGTTATGAGATCCCAGCGGAATAGTGACAGATGTGGATACAAGTAAAATTCATGAGGATGACGATGATGAATCTAATTTTGAGACAGATGATGATGATAAGGAGGATGATGAGGAGAATGATGATAATGATATTGAAGAGTCTAATTTTGAGACAGATGATGAGGATGAGAATGATAATGAAGACTTTGATTTTTTTTTATGGGTTAGTTTTGTTCTCTTAATATAATAAAAATCTGATATTTATCTTCATATATGGTAATCTTTTTTTTTTTAGTAGGTAAGTTAGTTTAGTTTTAATTTGTAAATCTCGTTACTCAATTTGTTGTCTATTTACCGTATATTTTTAAATTTATATATTTTATTTGTTAATGTATTGTCTTTTTTCTATAGGTCATTATAGAGGATTTTTTGACATATTAGTGCCTTTTTTCTCGTATTTATTGTTTCAATTTAAATATGGTAAGTTTTTTCATGTTCTTCATTAGGCATCTGATGAACATGCAATTTTTATTTTCTTTATCGTTCTAACAATTATGGTTTACAGTTTCGACGTGGCGACCATAAACAAAATACTCATAGAAGATCATGTTCTTCACCATCGCAATCTGCTTCATCACCTTCGCAATCTGCTTCATCACCTTCGCAATCTTATTCCCTTGTTGGCAATGTACCTTCACCCCCTCTTTAGTTGCTGGACCTTTCTATTCTCAATAAATGGCTAGTAATGTACCTTCACCTGTCCCTTCGATGCAACACTCATATGTTGAGAGGGAAGACAACCGAGAGTTGATAGCGTCTTGCGAAGATTCGTAAGTACTAAAATTTAAAATTTCACATGTATTGTTTCTTTTATTTATAAAACATATTATTCTTTTAACTATCTTATTTATTTAACATTATTTATTTGTAACTTTATTATATATTTACAAATTTTGTACATGTTATTCACGAGCTTAATAGAATAGTGAATAACCATTGGGAAGGGGTTTCGATGACTTTCACATGCACTCCAGAAGAAACAAAAGAGCTATGATGGAGCGAGTTCAGGGTAAGTTATCCCAATCAGTTTATATATGAAATTAAAGTTAATATAATCAATTGGTTTTTTCCATTGCAATGAGCATTCACTTGGGATGACTCTGAAGAGTTGGAAATAAGAAGAATTTTTAAGAAAAAATGTGACAATCACATCCGAAACGTACTAAATCATACGAAGACCAGCAGAAAAAAACCAAACTGCATCACCGAACAGAGTTGGAGATGATTGTGAATTTTTGGGAATCCGAGGAGAGCAGACAAATGAGTGAATAGAATAAAAAAAATCGAGTTTATAATTTTGGGGAATCATCTGCGATGTATGCGTGAAGCTCAATCAATATCGATGAATATAGAAATAGATTGGTAATATTATTCAAACACTAATTTTTTAATTTAATTCAAACTATTTCATTATTTCTAACAGTGTTTTTTTAGGCTAAGGAAATAGGGACCGAACCATTAGTCATAGACACTTTCACGTGCACATTTAAAAAAAAAAAGGACAAGACGTGGAGTGGGGAAAGAGTTAGAGCAATTAAGGTTTGTAATTTCAAAACTTCTAATTATTTAATGAACATTTTTAATGTTGATTTGAATATATTATGTTGAATATACCATAACAATGTAGGAAGATGAATTTATTGTATTAGTCTCTCCTAAGTTTATTTCATTGTTTACTTGATTTTTTGATTTCTAATGAATCACTTGATAGATATTCTCTTATTATTTTTCATAACTTTCAACTTATTCAATGTTAATATGAATATTTATAATTTAGATCCTATAAAGTCTCATGATTCATATTACTAATTTTTTTATTTTTCTTCACATATATATTTATAATCAAGATGATATGCGTTTTTATTATATTGTTATTATAAATTTATTTTAATTTTTCTCATGACAATACAGGAGAGATATGATGAGCTAGAGCAGAGAAGTTCGAGTGCTAGTGATGATGCTCACGGATCTGAGCCATCTGTTGATAATATGAGTCTATGGCTCAAGGCGACTAGTGGACCAAAAGTGGGTAGAGTAATTAGGCTGGGTTCTTTGAGTAGAATTTGCAAAATCGCTGGTACATCTTCTTCCACCCCACCAGCAATAAGGGTAGAAACAAATCAATTGAATCAAGAGGTGAGTCATTTGAAGAACTTACTAGTGCAAAGGAACAATGAACTTCAAGAGGTCCACACACTGCAGAGACAAAGAGATTAGGAATTCAACGAACTTCACACAAAACACATACAAGAAATGAACGAATTCCGTCAACAACAAATGTTAATCATGTAACATCTTCAGTTAGCCTACGCTCCAAGTCAGATTTTCCTTCTCTATCTCCTCTTGATAATGCTCGTGATGGTGATGATGGTGATGATTTCTTTGATGATGATGATGATGGTGATGGTGGTCGTGCTTGAGATTGTATATTAAAATTATTTGATTGTTACATTTGATACTCGTTACATTAATTTTCTTGGTTGTGTATGGTTGTTGATATTTGAACATTGGGATTTGACGATGTTTTGTTTCTTTTTTATACTACTATAATGATTTGTTATTGAAATCTTAATTTATTGATCTTATTGAATAGTTAGTTGCATTGATAAGCACACACAGCAGAAATTTGATGTTGATGACAATTAGATGGTTAGTTGTTTATGAGGTTCGACGTGCGGTATAAAAATAGGTTATATAGAAAAAAATGGTCTAAATATGCCAATAAAATGTATATTTTTCATAAAAAATATAGATTCATCACAAAATTTGTCGCTGATAGTTATCCTCGTCGCAAATTTCGTTACTAAAAAATACCTAAAATGGTTTATAAATTCAAGTTAGCGACAAATTTTGCAACGAAAATATATTCGTCGCAAATTTTGCGACAAATTTTGCTACAAATTTTTTTTGTTGCAAAATTTGCCAAGAATTTTGCAACGAAAAATCATTTTGTGGCGAATTTGCAACGAAAATCAGTTTCATGGTAAAATTTATGACGAATGTAATTTTTGTTGCAAATTTTGTGACGAATATAAGTTTCGTTGCAAAATTTGCAACGAATATCAATTTCATCAAAAAATTTGCGACGAATTCATATTTCATTGTAAATTTTGCTATGAATTTCTTTTCGTTAGAATTTTGCAATGAAATTTTTTTCGTTGCAAAATTTGCGATGAAAAATTCTCTCGTCGTAAATTTTGCAACGAAAAAATATTCGTCGCAAATTTAACAATAAAATAGTATTGTCACAAATTTTGCTACGAAACTGATTTTCGTCACAAAATTTATCGCCAATTTTGCAACAAAATATTTATTGTGGCTAATATTTGCGATGAATTTTGCGATAAAAATAATTTGTTGGAAATTTGTCACAAATTTCATTGCAAAATAAGGCTTTTTTGTAGTGATACTCAATAAAAAATATGGGTGGTTTTACCGAGTTGAGCAATTTAACAACCCTAACTTTTGAAAATATAAGTAATAATATTTTATTAGTTTAAAAGTTTTTGAGAAATATTTGAGAGAATCCTAATCGGTTTTTAAATAGATAAACCTTAAAATTTTAACTTTAACAATATATTTTGAAAATACAAACGATTGCGGCCATTGATTTGTAATGAAAAATCATGATTTCATCCTAACTGTTCATTCAATCCACAATTCACAACCAACATAACTTTTAATCAAAACCCTTCAAGTGTTATGATTCTAGCTATTCATGTGGCATTATCTCTAACATCACCATGTCACAACCCAAAGCTAACTGTAATGGAAAAATCAGTCAACTGCAAGGCTTGAGTAGTCGACTAGTGGTTGAAACTAGTCAACCAAGGGATTAGGACAGTCAATTGGTGGTTGAAGCTGGTTGACTGGGGAATGAGAAGAAAGGAAGAGGGAGGGAGGGAGGGAGAGAGAGAGAGAGAGATCAGAGAGTGAGAAAAAGAAAAACTTGTTCATCCATATCCTTTATTTCAATTTCAGCAAGCTATTTATACACTAGTGGATTGATTATTTAACCAACCTAACCACCCTAACCAATCTTGTTATTTCAGTTTGATTTAACTATAATTGGTTATTATAGTTTGAACTAACCATTACATTAAACCATTTCAGCTATTTCAGTTAGCTACACTTGACCGTTACATTTAAAATGCCCAGTTACCTGATCAAGTTGTTACAATCCCTCTCTAGTTCAAAAAAACACCTTGCCCTTAAGGTTGAAAGCCTGGAAATTGTGCCTTTATGAAACTCATATCCTTCCGGGTAAACTTTTCTAGACTGAGGTTTATTCATCTAATTAGCCACCAGGTGATTGACCTACTATCTCTCCATATGACTAATCTCTTCAAAGCTACTTCTGGCTTTACTAGAATTTGTTTGTCAACTTCCACCAAAGGCAAAGTGGGCCTAGAGACATGATGCTTCTCCAAATTCCTTTTCTTATTCGTATCTTGATTCCTTCTCTTCTTCTGCAGTTGTAATAAGGTTCAGAGTCCTAAATTTACACTAGTGCCCTAGGGTATACTTCTCTCTACATTTATAGTAGAGGTTGTTGGCTCTTTTGTACTACTTCTCCTGTGATGATATTCTAGTTGTCTTATCTTCCGAACATGTGCCACCTGCTCTTGCTTCACCAGGATCCCAATTCTTGTTTTCTTCAGTTCTCTTTTATCTGGATAGCTCTTTAGATTGTTATTGGAGAGTAGCTATTTCAAATGCTTGAAGTAGAGTATAGGGTTTAAGCATTCTTAACATAGATTTGATTTCTTCTTTTACCCCACTAATAAAACTTGATATAAAATAAGACTCAGTGAGGGTGGGGTTCTTGTGAAGCATAATGGATCACAACTCCTCAAATTTCTCTTGATATTCTGCCATTGTTCCCAGTTGCTACAGTTTGTTAAATTCTTCTATCTAATCTCGAATGCCTTTCAATTCAAAGTGCTGGCAAAATAATTTGAAAAATTCTTCCCAAGTGATTCCATTCTTTGTTTGTTTGAGGCCTTGAAACCATACCTTTGCCTTCCCATCCAAATATATTTCAATAGTTTCTACCTAGTTGTGAATAGATATTTGATATACAGCAAAGAACTTACTGCATTTTCATAACCATATTTGTGGATTTTCTCTTGTAAATATAGGAAGTTCAATCATTGGGTAATTCGGTGAAACTCCTTGAGGATTGGAGTCCTTCTTAACTAGTAGGAGGCCTGTTTCTCCTCTGATCCTTCCTTCAGTGGGGGTAGACAAAATGGGTGATTTTGCCACTCTTTCTATCTCTTGACCATCGTCTTCGTCCTTGTTTATCATCCTCAGTAGAGCATTAAATTGGTTGTCTATGCTGTTTATGAATGATTCCCATCCTTGGGATTGTTCTTTCATCATCTGATGGATCTCTTCCATTTGTTTGTCAATTTGCAATCGATGTTCTCTGGCCTTATTTGTCCATTTTTGCATTTTGATTTCATATGTTTTGAACTGCTCTTTAGAGAATTTCTGACGAGTACCTTCCACCATTGATGCCAATTATATAATAATCCAATTTAGTAAGGAGAAATCAAAGAGTGGTGGAATAATTTTCAGAAGTATGTTAAACAATCAAGTGCGGAATTGGTGCCATTATGAGTACAAATGATCAACGTAAATGGTAGCAAGTATTATGCGATGAAATTAAAGATTGAAAGAGAGTTAACGGATGATAGAAAGAGAATGTTACAGAAAGAAAAGAGAAGAGATGAGGAAAGTGGGGTTTAAAGAGAGAAAAAGGAAGAAGGGAAACATATTGTGAAACTTTCATTCTTCATTGCCTTCTTTGCCAAGGATCGTTCACTCTGATACCATTTTCACAACCCAAAGCTAATTGTAATGGAAAAATTAGTCAACTACAAGATTTGGGCAGTTGATTGGTGGTTGAAGCCGGTCGATTGGGGAATGAGTAGAAAGAAGGAGAGATGTGTGAGAGAGAAAGAGATCACAGAGTGAGAAAAAGGAAAACTTGTTCATCCATATCCAGGAAAACTTGTTCATCCATATCCTTTATTCTAATTTCAGCAAACTATTTATATACTTATGGATTAGCTTGACCAACCAAACCACCATAACCAATTTTGTTATTTCATTTTGGTTTAATACAATTGGTTATTAAAATTTGAACTAATTGTTACATTGAAACACTTCAGTTAATTCAGTTAGCTGTACTTGATTGTATCATTTAAAATTCCCTGTTACCTATTCAGGTCATTACACACCACTGGCTTGAACTACTAACCATACTCATGAAGTTTAGCATTAACAATTGGTTTCATCCTAACCTTTGATTTAAATTCCACATGCAAGATAAGTCTATAAAATGAGGATGTTTTCTAGTGTTTAATGACACACACCTCCATTATATATAAAAAATGGATAAATAGCGATGCATAAATGGGCGTCACAAAGTACTAATGCCAATTATGATATAGTGACATACAACAAACACATGTCGTAAAATTCATCATGGAGTGCTCATGTGGGGACACCCGTCACAAAAAGAAACCCAAAAAAAAAAAAAAAATGTTGCAAGGTATGGTGCGTCATGGCACGAAGCTTAGCAGTGGTTACAGTAAAAAATGGCATCGCAAATCTGGCAAGCGTCATAGAGTGGGAGAAAGCATCGCTGTTCTGACAAGTCTCCCAAGTCGGCATTGTTGAGCACCTTGTTTCAAATTTTCTGACTTTTAATATGGAGCATCACCTCGAGCGAAGCCAAGGCTTTACTAAAGGCATTGCAGGATGTCTTTTTCAATTTTTTGACTTTGAGTATGACGTAGTGTCATTAGCAACCATATCTTTATGCCCTTTTTTTTTTTGGTAATGACACTGTTGTTGCAAATTGCATCGCTAAGGCACTAGTCACAAAATTATTCAGAAGTTGAGGATGCCCTCTGTCATCAAGGGGGCATTGTAAATTCACAGCATTCTGCCCATAAATAGCTTAACTTTCCCTGCACTTCTTGCACTTCATCTACACTCATTCTCTCTATACTTGTTTCTCTATACCAATAATAGAATAGCCAAATGTTATTTGTTGTGAAAAGTAATCACCTGCAATTAAGTGGCGATTTCCATTAACCTAAAAGGTTAATTGATTTTTTTTTTTCTTTTTGCTCGAGAAAAGTATTTGCACTAATAGTAATTATGGTCTCTCATTTTTTCTTCTAATATCACCTTGGTGTTGTTGATTTATTGGCCTTTGATCTTGATTCTAGTGGTTTTTAATGATGACAAATTCGAGTAAATGTCAATTCTTCTTGCTTTGGAGTTGTTTAGACAGTTGAAGAACCTGTTGTAATAACCTAGAGGGGGTGAATAGGTTATTTCAGCACTTTTCAATTTTTCTGTGTTTTAGGAGAAGATTGAAGAAATAAGGGGGGGAAATCCAATTTTTTTGTGTTTTAGAAGAAGATTAAGGAAAGAATGAAAAAAAATCGACATAGGAGATTTACGGTAATTCTATCCTCCCCGGTACATATTCACTCCCACGCTTTAACTGGATTTTCTAATTCATTATTTTCAACCAAAATAGTATACATACTAGCTTGTCCAGGTGATTGTCAGACCTTACAAGTATTTCACTCAAACATTCCTCACTAACTTTATACAGAACCAAGTAAACCTAATTCGTATCTTACACAAACACCTTTTAAGTTCAGATAAAAAAAACCCTTTCTTTCGATCTTTTACAACTATTTGAGGGTGAAACAAGATGTAAAATGAAGTTTCAACTTCAGATAAGTCGTTTGAGCCCAGAAAGAAAAACACAACACAAAGAAAATTAAGTCGCTAAAGATAATGCTTACCGATGTTCAAAGAGATGTTCAAAAAGCTCCAAAAAGATGATCAATCTTCACTTGAGGTGTTGTATTTATAAGCTTAAAAAATAGATAGTCGTTGAGATTTATTTAATGTAGAAACATAGCCATTTCAAGTGGCTATTTCTCATTCAATGTTAAAACGGTTTTTCTAAATCACTAGCAGTTACTCATAACAAGTTGACTTCTCCTTTTTCAAGTCAGCTGATTTTTGAATTCTGTATTATCTAGGGCTAATGCAAGTCGGCTTTATATATATCTCAAGTCAACTTGTGTTATATTTTGCTTGAATATTTTTGCCTTCTGCTCATAAGTCGGCTTGTGCTCTCTTCAGATCGACTGTTACTCATCAATATTTAAGTATTTAATTATTGTGACTCATGCAAGTCGATTTGTGCTCTCTTCAGGTCAACTTGGACTTCGTTGATACTTAAATATCTTTACTTCTTTGTTTATATATGTCGACTTAGTATTGCTTTCAAGTCGACTTGCGCTAAACACTACCAAGTATATTTGCATTATAGCTTATGCAGGTTAACTTGACATTGTTTTCTAGTTAACTTGTGCTTGACAATGTTTACACATTTTTGCATTGTGGCTTATGCTGGTTGACTTCTTGTTGTGATAGGTTGATTTGGTCCAACTTAACATAACATATTTTCCATTTTGGCTGATGTAAGTTTGCTTAGTATTGCTAGTAATCGACTAGTGTAATATTCTGTGAAGTTTATGTTATGTGCAAGTTGACTTAAATATTGGTCAGGTCGACTTGTGTATAATGGTTTTTAAGTTTTTCAATGTAATGCACGTGTATAGGTTGACTATGTATAATGTCTAGATCGACTTGAGTTTGAACTCACTTAAAATATTCTATGTTCAAGATGTGTAAGTTGACTTATGCAATGTGTAAGTTGACTTGGCCTCAAATTTGACTTGAGATCTAGGTCTTGGCCTATGACTATCTTATGGTGGCTCGTGTCTTGGCATGTGTTCTAGCTTGTAGTTCGTGTTCCAATGCCTTGTGACCTAAGCTTGTTAGTCAACTTTACTTCCATAAATTTTTCTAAGTGTTAAAATGGTAAGTTAACTTATAACTATATCAGTTAGAGTTGACCTAAGTATAGAGAGATCTAATTTCATTTTGATCGTTACACTTTTAAAATTTTGACCGTTAGAATTTTGAATTTGTGATTTCTGTAATACCTCTACAGGATAGGTCGACTTGTGCTTTGGGCAGGTCAACTTGTTCTTAAACTCACACTTAGTCCTTTTTCACAGATTATTCTCCAGGTCAACTTGATTTCCTAGTTGAGTCGACTTGATAAACCTACTGTCTATATTCAATAAGCTTATAACTCTTGGTGAGTCGACTTGATACCTGCTGAACTTGACTTTTATAACATCTTGTCTTAGTTCAAGGTTGATCTTTACTTAGCAAGTTGACTTGGGTTCATGGATAAATTAAATTGTTCAGGTCTATAACTAAGTTATCTACCTTTAAACATTCTCAAACATGTTCTAATTTCTTACAAATAGATCTTATATTAACCTAACCTATTTTGCTCATCATTTAAGCTAAATCTGCACAATTTTGTTCATCATCAAAAGACATTTTACCAGCAATAGTTGAAATCTATGATAATTTAATTAATAATTGAGTTGAACTGATTACGGGTACATGTATATATAGAAAAGAAAAGGTAGAAGATAGTGGTTGGACGTACAATGGAAACTTACCTGGATGTAGAGCAACTACATCTCATTTTCTGCCGGGGTACAACAAGTTTTAGAGTTTGTGAAAAATTAACTCGACTTCATGAGTGAGGATGACATTTGGTGCCCATGTAGAAGATGTACTAAATGTAAATTTTTTTTATATGGAAATAGTTACATAACATGTTTACAAATCTAGATTTAATGTGAATTACTATAATTAGATTTGTCATGGAGAACAAACTTTGCCTCACGAGTAAAGGCCCTAACCATTTTTTTGCAATAAGAAAACAATTGTGCTCCAATTATGACCAACTCCAACCCCTATCAGGAAAATGATTGTTGATACTATGGCTAATAAATTTATTATATGAGACCATGAAACTTTATCAAGGCACCAAGCATCTGATAGTCTTCTTCCAATATTTGATTAGGCAAGCTTTAATGATCAATTCTAATCAGAGTAAGAAGTTGTAGGTGCCATGTCCATCGCTTCATTGACATGTTAAATATTGCTCATAAATCTTTGTACAAAGGTTGAAAGAGACATATCGTGTTATCAATCATGATAAAATTGTTACATTAAAGCCAAGTATAACTAATCTAAGGAGGGGTTCAATGCAATATTAAAGGCCCTCTGTGAGGTCTTGCATCTGACCCACCAATTGCACCCTAATTATTATAATGCGAAAAACATTATTCCTAGACTTGGGACTTCTTGTTCAACGATAGACGTATACCATGACAGTGAAGCATACGACTTGCTATACAAGAACTTGAAGCAATGTCTTATCCATCAAATGCAAAGTAGTAGAAGATATTTGATTTAACTTACCCGAAGTTTGCAATGGAACATCACAGCATCTAGTTTGAAATATGTTTGGATGGCATTGTCCCATTTGATCTATTAAGAAATAATTGTTCATATTGGTAGTGATTTTGACTCTATACAGCCTTTTCCAAACACGTACAAGAGGACGCCACACGTTATTTAACACCGGTTGTGCCTGCTCCATGAATAAAAGTAGCTTGACATTTACATGCAACTATTAAGAGAAAAAGAAACAAGTATAGACAATAATTATTCAGGGATCCAAACATAAGACGCATAGACCAAATGTGGATTTCAAGCTACGCTTGTTTAGGCAATATGTGATTTTGCCACATATGGAATGCTATTTGAATATAGCACAACCAGAATTTTGACATGTCCAATACATCTAAAGCAGTTAAAAGCTGCATATTTATGGTATGGTAAAAAGGTATCACTTTTTGATTGTAACGGACAATTTTTGCTTGCCGATGACCCCTTTAAAACGGATAAACAACACTTAGTCAAAAGGTCATCTGAGACACATAATCGACCATGATGGTTTAGAGGCGATGAGGTATAAGAGTATGTAGTTGATTTCCCAATTGTAATTGAAATAATAAATTAATAAACGACTTCACTTAATAATAATGAGCACTACCAACACTACAAAAAAAAAACATAGATTTAGCGACAGAATTTAGTGATAAAAAATTTCGTTGCTATTTTGCTATGAATATAGTAATGAATATGATGTTCGTCGCTAATTTGCAACAAAATTTGCAATGAAAATGTACTCTTGGAAAACATAGCAACAAATTGACTATTTGTAACTAAATAAGTGGCTAATTAGCCACAAAAATATTTTCTTTGTTAAATTCGTGGCTAATTAGCGACAAAAAGCAGTTTCGTGGCTAAATTTTACCAAAAATCTAGTCTTCATCGCTAAATTTAGCAATAAAAATTTATTCATGACGAAATTCATTGTTAATTAACTACAAATCATCACTAATTAGCCACGAAAATACATTCGTTGCAAAATTTAGCAATAGATTCCATGATCATGACTAAATTCATCGGTAATTAGCCACAAAAAATTATTGTGACTAAATTTATCGCTTTTTTGTAATTGGGCTTAGAAATTCATGACTAATTTCATGGATAAATTCCTTCTATATTCTATTATAAAACATTTTCAATCATATCTCTCTTTTTGACTCTTTCTGAATAATAAAATCAAGTTGAATATATAGTGAATATTACAATTCTTACTATATTGACAATTTTTAATAATAAATAATTTAATCAATGTCTAACAAAATATTAGCATATACAATAATAGAATTTTACTTATATAAATATATATTTTATCTTTTGACTAAATACAAAAGTACAATAGGTATCGAACAATTCTTTCAGAGATTAGGCAAAGAAAGTTGTACTTATTCTAAATATTATCAATCATAACAATAAAAAAAATAACAAATTTGTTATAAATTTGTTATAAATTTCCAAGAACTACTTTTGCGTTATTTATTTAATTGCAAATATCTAATTCATTATTAAATTCGTTGCAAAGAGTGAATAAAAAGTATGTTTGGTCACTAATTTAGCGACGAAAATGAGAATCCGTTGTTAATTTAGCAATGGAAATATAAATCCGTCACTAAATTTAGCGATAGATTGTGTTTTCGTTGTTAATTTAGCGATGAATAACCATTTTCATAGTTAAATTTTACGATGGATTACTAATTCATTGCTAAATTTAGCGACGAATTGTTATTTCGTCGTTGTCAAATTTAGCATCGGATAATGTTTTCGTTATTAAATTTAGTGACAGAAAGAGATCCGTCACAAAATTTAGCGATAAAAAAAATTATTCGTTACTAAATTTAGCTACGGATCATCTCGTTCGTCGCTAAATTAGTGACGAATAGTTCATTCATCGCTAAATTTAGCGATGAACGAGTCAATCTGTCACTATCCAAAACCTTTGTCTCCTCCTTTTCGCTTTAAATTTTAACATTTGCCCAATATTTTTCACTCTCCCTCCTCTCTCAAATTAAGGGCTTTCACTCTCTTGGGAACAAATGAAGGTGGATGTTGAAGGAGAAGATGAACGAATGAAGGTGAATTATCCTTGTTGGCCGAGCGCAACCAGAGAGGCATCATAGAGAAAAAGAAAGACAAAGTTTACTTTCATGGATGTTGAAAGATCAAATCCACGACTGCTGAGCAATGATGGTTGTGTTGGGGGATGAAGGACTAAGTCAGATTCCCAAAGAGAATTCCTACTGACGTTCAAATGGTTGTTTCGACCAAGGATCCCGTTATCATCGGCAATCGCTATCGAAAAGCCCAGTGAGAATCCTTTAATTGCTAAAGGATTCGAGGCGGGGATAGCATGGAAGATGGTTACGAGCAAAATTCGGCCCTCATCGGTTGTCG
Source organism: Dillenia turbinata (assembly GCA_037126225.1). Classification (NCBI taxonomy): domain Eukaryota; kingdom Viridiplantae; phylum Streptophyta; class Magnoliopsida; order Dilleniales; family Dilleniaceae; genus Dillenia; species Dillenia turbinata. The sequence continues at coordinate 11,991,224 of JBAMMX010000017.1, forward strand.
TCGACGACTAATTTTGTCTTCAGTTTTCGACAATGGCGGTAGCGAATTGTGGCGAATCAGAACTCTGCACAAGGTTTTGAAACAATTAGATAGTAGATCGGGCATCCACATCCGGTGATCCATCTTCTCTAGCAAGCAGATTAAATAGTATCTTTCAGTGATGACGATAGCAAAATGGACGGCTAATGAGAAGTGGCCTAGGGTTTCAAAAAAAAGAGAAAGAATAATAAAATAATAAAATAATAAAATAAAATATAAAATGCTAATTTCAAAAATAAAAGAAAAAAATTGGCTAAATTTAGTGACGGATTTTAAAATTCGTAGCTAAATTTAGCGACGAATTCTAGTATTCATCGTTAAATTTAGCTACGGATCATAATGTTCATGGCAAATTTTAGCCACAGATTTGAAAATTCTTCGCAAAATTTAGCAACGAATTTTTGAATCCGTCACTAAATTTAACAATGGATTATGTTATTCGTCACTAAATTTAGTGACGAGTGATAATATTCGTCGCTAAATTTAGCGATAAAATCATAGTTTATCACTAATTTTGTAACGAATTTTTTATATTTCATCACTAAATTTTTGTGACATGTTATTAGCGATGAAAAAATTTTCATCACTAAAGAAATTAGTGATGAATTTTTCTAAAATTTCTGTCGCTAAATCTTTCGTTAAAACCAAGTGTTTTGTAGTGCAAAGGTAACGTCCTGCAAAGAAGCAGTTCCTTCTTCAATTGGGCACTCATCACCAATTACCTGCGGTGCTTTTTCGGATGTTTTGATAATTCTGATTCCTTTTAGTTTTTTCTTATTTGTGACATATTTACATCTATTTCTAGCACAAGAATTACAAATTTGAAATATGTTAATATGACAAACAAATATGAAATATAATAAATATGAGAATATCATAAAAAAATATATATATCAGAGTTAAAAGATGAATCATAGACAACGCCAAAGATTAATTGTAGGGAGCATATTCAATTGTAAGAACACTTTGCAAGAAGTGGGTTCTACTTAATCGATTTTAAAAGTAAAATATTGAGATTGAATCTGACTCTCTCTATAAAATTTGAGTTAAGACAGTTAAAAGATCATAAAAACTAATAAACAAAGTTAAGAAAGAATTATTTGTGATGGAACATGGCCCGAGACCCAAACTAAAAGAGTTAATTCACAAAAGGCCCACGAAGGGCACCTGCCTGCCAGTATCTAACAGTCACCACGAAAATCTTCCGAAGGGCCATAGTCCCCCAGATCAATCTACCGAGAGGTCTCAGTCGTCCGGGTCTATCGAATGATAGGGTTTCAGTCGTCCGCCAACTGAATGTAACTAACCGAGCAAAAGTAATCGTCCCGATCGGGCAAGCAAACACCAGCTTATCAATCGAAAGAATTCCAATAGAAATGACCCTTTGTTGGTCGAATGACTGAACGACCGAACGACAAGCAACACTCCTAACGATTCTAAAAGAAAGTCAAGATTCCTTAACTTTGACTTCCTACTTCATAACGGCAACTCCAGGACCTTTCAGATAAAGAAAACATCCCTCCCGAAAATAGAAGTTTTCCCGATAAATGAGGACCGTAATTAATTCAAAATATTAACCCCCGAGATTTCCGGATCAGTCTGATAAGAAAGGTAGGGTTGAAGTCCCCCAGCGGCGCATGTCTCTCGAAGGTATAAGTTATCCCAAAAATTCTCAGAAGAAGGTACGCTCTCTAGGCCTAACACTCTAGGCTCACTGATCACAGGGAATAACTTTCCCTCAAGTCTCAGTCTGTTTCTTTCAATCGAAAACCACTCTTTACTGACTTGAGCGTCGGAGCCTCCTCGTCGGAGCACCTTCCAGCGGTTTTTGTAGGTGTATCTACCCATTGACGGCTATTGTTCGGATTAAGAAGGAGCTGGTATCTGTGGAACTATAACCCACCTCCAACAAATTGGCGCCGTCCGTGAGAAACAGACTGATTATTTGAAATCTTACGACGATGCTCGCTACGGTCATCCTCGACACAGCACCCGCCAAAAGAAGAAGGTCAGTTATAGGTTTTGATGATGATGACCTTCCAGCAGGGATAGATCTTTGCCGCAATAACCCTATCATCATCACCCTCAAAATAAACTCCTACACTGTAAAAATGGTTCTCGTTGATCAGGGGGCTGATTGTAATCTCCTTACCTGGGACGCCTTCTGTAGGATGGGCTTCAATCCATCTCAACTTTTGCTATCTATCGGATCCCTCCAAGAGCTTTTAGACGAGCCCACTTATCCTGAAGACATCATTCATCTTCTTGTGACCCTAGGAAGATCCCCTAATCATTTAATCACTCCCGTCCTTTTCCATATGGTAAAGCTCTACTCTCCCTATAGCATCATACTCGGTAGACCCAGCCTGGACATTCCAGAGGCGCTACCAAGCATGAAACACATGAAAGTGAAGTTAAGATCACCACTAGAGGTGGCTACCATAAGAAACGACCCTGACCCTTATATCTTCTTTACGACACAAGGCGCACAAGAAGCTTTCCTGGTCGATACTCTGGAACCTAGAGAGGACACTGAGCCGAGAGCCAAGCCTAAACCAGCCGAAAAAACAATCGAGGTCCTTTTGAAAAACAACCCCAGTCAAACAGTCAGGATAGGAGCCAACCTATCACCTCCCTTACGAGAAGCCTTAGTCGCCTGTCTGCAACGACACTCCAAAGTCTTTGCATGGACTCTAGAAGACATGCCTGACATAGACCCGTTGATCATAGCCCATAAGCTAACCGTTAATCCCGACTTCAAACCGGTTAAGCAGAAGAAGAGGGTATTCGCCCTCGAATGCCAACGCGCCATCCAGGAAGAGGTTCAGAAGTTGTTGACAGCAGGATTCATCCGCAACGTCAAGTATCCCGAATTGCTGGCTAACGTAGTTTTGGTGAAAAAGGTCAATGGCAAATAGAGAATGTGTGTAGATTTCACCGACCTCAACAAAGCATGTCCGAAGGATATTTATCTACTCCCCAATATTGACAAACTTGTAGACAACTCCTCGGGACACTAACTTTTGAGTTTCATGGACATCTACTCTGGCTATACTAGATCAAAATAGCACCTAAAGATGAAGAAAAGACCAGCTTCATCACCGAATTCAATGCGTACTGTTACCGAGTCATGCCTTTTGGCCTGAAGAACGTCGGAGCAACTTTCCAACGGTTGGTCAATGCGGTCTTCAAAGACCAATTAGGTAGGAACGTTGAAACTTATGCCGACGATATGCTCGTAAAGAGCGTTACAGTAAAAACTCATGTCACAGATCTTGAAGAGATATTCCAAACTTTAGAATGATATAATATGTAGCTAAACCCAGAAAAAATAATATTCGGGATCGCTTCCGGAAAGTTCCTAGACTTCATGATCACCGACCGAGGGATAGAGGCCAACCCCGAAAAAATAGAAACAATATTAGACATGACACCCCTCAGACACTCAAGGAAGTGCAACGCCTGACTGGTCGAATAGCGGCCCTAAGCCGATTCATGTCCAGTGTTGGCGAAAAGTATAAGCCCATATTTGACGCGTTGAAGAGATCCCGACAGTTCGAATGAACGTCCGAATGTCAAGCAGCCTTCGAATGACTGAAAGAATATCTGATACAACCGCTGTTGCTCTCGTGGCCCGTTCTCGGGGAGGAACTTTACCTATATTTAGCTGTCTCCGAACGGGCACTCTGTTCCGTAATGGTGAGACAAGAGTCCGTCATCCAGAATCTAGTCTATTACATTAGCAAGATACTGAAAGATTCTGAAATTAACTATCGGCCAATTGAGAAGATAACCGAAGCATTGATTGTCTCAGTAAGGCACATTCGACCGTATTTTCAAGCCCATGCCATTGTGATACTCACCGATCAACTGCTGAAGCAAATTCTCTAGAAAAGGGATACGTCAGGACGGCTCATCAAGTAGAGTGTGGTGCTAGGCGAATTTGATATCTTGTACCGACCACGACCCACAATAAAAGGCCAAGCACTGTCCGATTTTATTTTTGAATGCACTTTGCCCACGGTATCTGAATGGCAACTTTCTAGCCATCAAGAAGAATGGGTCGCCCCCGAATAGACTATCCATGTGGACAGATCATCAAATTTTTCAGGAAGTGGTGCCGAACACATATTGGTAGGACCGAACGATTTTAAAGCAGATACGCCCTCCGCTTTAATTTCCAAGCCACCAACAACCAAGCTGAGTACAAAGCTCTACTAACGGGCCTTTGGATCGCCACCGATATGGAAGCACGAAATGGTAAGGTATTTACAGATAGCCAGTTGGTCATGAAGCAAATCGAAGGAGTTTACGAAACCCGAGACCTGGTCATGGCAAGATATTTAAGTAAGATATGCGAGACGATTGACCGATTAGGTAAAGTAGACATTCAACAAATCCCTCATTCAGAAAATGCGCGAGCTGATACCCTGTCGAAGCTGGTTAGTTCCGATTCAGTTGCTTCTAGCCGAACGGTATATATTGAAAGCCTGCCGTATCCCAGCATCGACGAGACTAAGGAGATCCTCCTAGTCGATCAGCCGCCTAGTTAGAAGGACCCTATAGAAGAATATTTAAGACACGATCGCCTTCCAGAATCCACGGGGGAAGTAATAAAACTGAAGCGAAAGGCCGTATACTATGCCATAATCAATGGGATTCTCTACCACAAGTCATTCACTCATCCGTATCTATGATGGCTGACTCTTGAAGAGGGAAATTACGTCATTCGAGAAATTCACGAAGGAATCTGTGACAATCATCTGGGTGCTCGAAATCTAGTTTATAAAGCCCTTTGACAGGGATACTATTGGCCGACCATGAAGGTTGATTCTAACAACTACGTCAAAAGGTACGATAGATGCCAGCGCTTCTCATTGGTTCCTCAGTTACCTTCTACCGAGCTTAATATAATATCCAGCCCTTGGCCATTTGCTCAGTGTGGTATGGACATCCTCGGACCGTTTCCTCCAGCAACGGGACAACGAAAATTATTAATTGTGGCGATTGACTACTTTACGAAGTGGTTGGAAGCCGAGCCTTTAGCCCAGATCACGGCCGCCAAAGTCCAATCCTTCATGTGGACTCATATTATCACTCGATTTGGTATACCGAGAGTCCTTATCATGAATAACAGGAAGCAATTCGACAACCAGCGCTTCTGGGAGTTTTGCGAGAAACTAGAGATTCAACATAAATTCTCATCGGTTGCTCACCCACAAACCAACGGACTGGTTGAAGTTACCAACCAAACGATCTTGCAAGGACTAAAGACGATGCTAGACGACACCAAGGGACAACAGGTTGAAGAACTTTATTGCATCATTTGGTCGTATCGTACTACCCCTCGAAGAGCAATAGGAGAAACATCCTTCTGTCTGACTTATGGAAGCGAAACAGTCATACCCGTGGAAATAGGCATTCACTCGCTCCGAGTAGCTCATTATGATGCCAGGTAGAACGAACGCACCCTATGAGAAAGGTTGGACTTACTTCCAGAATTGTGAGAATCTGCATCAACACGAATGGCGGCCTATCAGCAACAAATGACCCGATATCATAACCGAAGGGTTAGAAGTCGCACATTCAAACCCGGAGAATTAGTGATACAAAGAGTGAAGGCTACCGATCAATAGCAGTCCGGGGGTAAACTCGCCCCTAATTGGGAAGGTTCGTATCGAGTACATTCCATAATTCGACCGGGAACGTACCGACTCGACAATCTAGACGGGTCGGCGATACCTAGGACTTGGAACTTGAAAAACCTACGCATATACTATCAATAAGTCTCAGTGCTATCCAACTGCCGTGAGGTCTTCCTTAGTCACAACTTAAGAATTTTTCTATCAGAGGACCTCAGTCGCCCAACCTCTACCGATCGTACGCGTCGTCAATAGGGGATGTAACTCCCCAAACGGGTGGATGAAGCCCTCAACCTAAAAATTTCCTATCGGAGGGTTTTAGTCGTCCAGTCTCTACCGATCATATGCATCATCAATAAGGGATGTAATTCCCCAGACGGGTGGACGCGACTGACAATCTAAAAATTTCCTATCGGAGAGCCTTAGTCACCCAGCTCTATCGATCGTACGCATCGTCAATAGGGGATGTAACTCCCCAGATAGGTGGACGCGGCCTACAACCTAAAAATTTCCTATCGGAGGGTCTCAATTACCCAACCTCTACCGATCGTATGCATCGTCAATAGGAGATGTAACTCTCCGGACGGATGGGCGTAGCCCACAACCTAAAAATTTCCTATCGGAGGGCCTCAGTCGTTCAGCCTCTACCGATCGTACGCGTCGTCAATAGGGGATGTAACTCCCCGGAAGGGTGGACGCGGCCTACAACTTGGAATTTTTTTCTATCAATCGAAAGGTCCTAGTCGCCCAGCTTCTGCCGTTCACACAGGTTATGCAAAAATCTTTTGAATGGGAAAAAACCTAAAGGAAGGATCCACTCTGACAAAGAATGAAGAAAGGTATACAACTAGACAAGGAATAGAAAAAAGAAGAAGCAAAATTCAAGTAAGTAAAGCACAACCCTTTCATTTCTATCTGTGCAAAATAATACGTTCGATTACAAAAGGATATGCATGAGCCACTAAATTGGGCTAAGAGAAATACACAACAGAATTCTTCATCAAGTTCTCAGCAATTGTTATGGGTCAATGAAATGATCCAACAATCAAGGAAAAACACAATCCCTACGCCGGACAGTGCAATAATATAGCGCTAAGGACAAGAAGAGGCAAAGTCAGGTTTTATCCCACCAAAGCGACCCGAACTCGACCTATCTATCCAAAGACGATATGAGAATTGAGAAACATCCCCATTGCGTCTAGGATGGTGAGGACCAACCGAAGAAGGCCTTGCAAGATAGTGCAAGATGCACCCGCTCGATAGCAAGGGATCAAACTATGCCAACCGAAGTGAACGGTCAACATAATGAAATCTCATTCCAGCAGTCCTCTTCTTTAATGAGATCTCATTCCAGTAGAAATCGCTCCAGCCAAGGGGCATCGCACACTACAGCGCCCAGTAAATCGACCCTCAGGGAAAGTCATTCTCAACCATGAGGAATACCAATTCTTTGCGAAAGAAGGCAGATGCATGTCGCGACTACTTATAGTGGTGGAAAAGTAAGTCCTAATTAATCCAAGGCAAATGAAACGGATCAGAAGAGATACTCTGCCATAAATGGGGAAATAAATTGTCTCCAATTCCCCATGAGGAACTCACTTCTGACGATACGCACTTATATTCGTGACACAATAGTAGAATGGTTTTGGACAAGCCTAGCATCCCTAGGTTCCCGAGACGTATCAAATACGCCTCATAGGTCTCTACTCATGATACCTCTTTTTCTAAGAAGATCATGAGTCGGGAGCAAATGATAGGACATGGCCCGAGACCCAAACCAAAAGAGTCAATCCTCATAAGGTCCATGAAGGGCGCCTTGCCTACCAGTATCTAACGGTCACCACGACAATCTCCCAAAGGGCCATAGCTGTCCAGATTAATCTACCAAGAAGTCTCAGTCGCCCGGGTCTATCGAACGATAGAGTTTCAATCGTCCTGCCAACTGAACGTAACTAACCGAGCAAAGGTAATCGTCCCGATCGGGCAATGAAACACCACCTATCAATCGAAAGAATCCCGATGGAAATGACCCTTTGTTGGCGAACGACCGAACGACAGGCAGCATTCCTAACGATTCTAAAGGAAAGTCAAGATTCCTTAATTTCGACTTCCTACTTCATAACGGCAACTCCAGGACCTTTTAGATAGGGAAAACATTCTTTTCGAAGATAGAAGTTTTCCCGATAAATGAGGACCGTAATCAATTCAAAATATTAATCCCCGAGATTCCCAGAGAAGTCCGATAAGGAAGGTAGGGTTGAAATCCTCAAGCGGTGCATGTCTCTCGAAAGTATAAGTTATCCCAAAAATTCTCAGAAAAATGTACGCTCTCGAGACCTAATACTCTTGGCACACTGATCACAGAGAATAGTCTTCCCTCAATTCTCAGTCTGTTTCTTTCAATCGAAAACCGCTCTTTACTGATTTGAGCGTCGGAGCCTTTCCGCCGGAGCACTCTCCGACGGTTTTTGTAGGTGTATCCACCTGTTGACGGCTATTGTTCAGATAAAAAAGACACTAGTATCTGCAAAATCATAACCCATCTCCAATAATTTGCATATTCAATATCTTATGTTGTGATATGCAAGCACATTCTTGCATTTAAACGACGAGTTAGATTAATAAAATAATAAAATTTTTATTAAAAAAATAAGAAAATAAATAAGTTTGAAGGCGTTATCTGGTAAAATGATATCAACTGCTAAGGGGACTTGCGATGCTTGTGCTGGGTCATGGCATTGGTCAATTCTGTCGTTATTCGACTCCTGAGTTGGATTAAAAAGTGATGTTTATGATATGGTCAACAGGTTGGTTGTCCATACTTCTTTTTCTTTCCTTTTGATAATTATCATCTTAACAATTATTAATAATTAATTCTTTTTTTATTTAATTTAAGGAAAAGAGAAAGGGGAAGGAAAGATGAGAGAGAGCTAGAGAGAGGCGATTATTTAGAGGGTGGGTCCGGCCTATATGGTTACTTTCCAATTTCTAAATAGTAAATTTTATAATTATATGTATTATTGTCATTTCAACCGAACAAAAAATAGAATTTTAGAAATAAAGTTTATTAAGATCAAAATTATTAGAATTTTAAATTGAATAGTAAAGTAAATTATTGTTTTGGTCAAACAAGTTATTATTATCTATAAAAGGAACATAGAATTTTGGGGTTTTTGTGATCTCAAAGACTCGCCAAAAAGGCCATCCCACGGTTGGCTTAATGGGAAATGCACTAAATCTTATAATTAAAATTTAGGTTTAAATTTTAAAAATAAAATTATTTACATTGAGTGAGCTCTCTAAATCAGAATCCAACGGTAAGTCAAATTAGATTAATTGAAATATAATTCTGAATATCATTGATCCAATAAAAAAATAGATGAAAAAGTAGTGAAATCCAAGTGGGACTGCACTTACTAAAGAGAAGTCATGTTGTTCTTAGAGTGGGGCTATGATGGTATCGGATATGTGTAAAGATGCATGCTAAACCTAAGACATGCTTTAATTCGTAAATTAGAGCCAAAATTAGCGAAAGCAAAAGTTGAGGATTTAGGGTTTCCTCCGGTCATGCCCTTATTCTTCACTTCCAACGAATTTAAAAGTACCAACACACTCCTTGGGGTATGCACAAGCCTTCTAAGCCCTCAATTTGACTCAATAGATGGTGTGGAGTCTAGAAATTCAGATTTAGGGACCCAATGCATTGAAGGGATTTATATAGCCTCTCAACCATCAAAAAGTCATTAAAACCCTACAATTATCACCCTAAATAATTGTTGGAGGTTATGAGAATACAATTAATTACTCAAAATAGAAAAATAAATTAATTATGTGGAGGTTTAAATGGGACACCAAAATCCGACCAATTGCATCCCCAATTCAAATTCCTATCATTCTTATCATATTTAATTTTTTTGATTATATTTTTTCTTAATTAATTTGATATTGAATTTGAATTCAAAATTCTAGCAATATGCTGGAATTTTCAAACTTTCAAACTTTGTGATTGAAGATTTCACGTTGTGTTGGTGAAATCAAGAATTCAAAATTTGAGGAAAACGCTGTGTTATGATGAGATTGAAGGTCTTACAAAATTGGTGATGAAGTAACAAAGTTCGAGACGAAAATCCAATTTGGTTGGCAGCGGAGAATATTGTCACGTTCAATCACTTGTAATTCAAGTTTTTGTCAAAATCAAAACGTATATTGAATACAAATTAATTTATTTAGTTACACACGAAAGAGAGATATGAAGTTGAAGTTGAAGAGAAGTTTTGTGTTATGGACTTGATCTATCACTGAATATCTAAATATTTGTTCTGATTAATTTTGATCAAGTTGTTGTTGAGTCCGTTATAAGAAGAGAGTTCTTCCAACATAATTTTTTTCGTTTTTAAAAAATCTCAAATTTAAATGTTTGATTAAGAAATTACAGCACTCTTCCCACTGTATTAAAAAAAAAAAAAGAAAAATCATGTCAAACCACTAATAGAATATGATCATTGAGAGCCATGGCCATGAGTGACGGTATTGTCATTATGGATGATGACGGAGGGCGTGGGCATGGGCGTGTGCGTGGCTACGGGAGAAGTGGATAATTGTATTGAGATATTGAGATAATCGAGAGAATTGATTTTGATGAAAATTATTTTTACATATACTATGGAAAATTCATTTCTTTTAGTTCTATGCATTCTTTGAGAGACCGAGAGACATTGTTTTATTAAATTGTCGATGTTTTACGCTAATATTCTATTATTTTAATAAATTATTATAATAAGTTAGATTTTTATAAAAAAAAATGTATTATTACAAATATAAAAATATGATATTATAAATATAAAAAAATATAAAAATATAAAAATAATTAAAGTTTTAAAATTAAATTAATAATTGATCTGATTTCGATGTATAATATATTTTAATATTTTTTTTAAATTCAATATAATGTAATAAAAATTATTTATATTTAAAAGAAAGCAGAGCACCTAAAATTCTATGGACGTTTTTTATGGTAAAAAAGAGCAGCTTTTTTAAAAGCAGAATAGGGGTCCCTTGGAGATGCCTGCACAAGTGTGAGTTGTTGTCTTTGCACGCTTACAATAACTTATATCGAACATAGTTGAATATAACTCTGACGCTGACTTTGGCTTTGGTTGTGGCTAGCTCTATCTCTAGATCTGGCTCTAAAGCTGGTTCATTTTGACTCTTAATACCATATTGGAAGATGGAAGCAACCATAATAATATTATACCCTAATTTTCCAATGTCTCAATGAATTCTTATAATAAGTTGAGTTTTATATAAAAAAATATATTATTATAAATATGAAAATATAATATTATAAATATAAAAATATAAAATCAAATATTAAAATCAAATTAATAATTGATTTGATTTTAATACATAATATATTTTAACACATATTTCTATATTTTCTTGGACAAGAAGAAATATATGTTTTGATGTGAATTATAAGTAGCTTTAGTGCAAAAATTGATTCAAAAGTGGTTTGAGAGTATAGATCAGCTATGGTTTAGATTAAATATTCAAGAACAAAATCTCAATAAAACTATGAAAATTCAAAATAAATATTTCCTAACCATAATGGATGCAAATTGGGTTGGCCTGTGGTGGACATTATGGGTTGTCACTGATTTCCGTATTTTTTTTATGTGTGAAATTATGTTCGGTAGCGTAAATAGAAAGGGATTTCAGCTACTTAATTATAGTCGGGGGTTCGAACCGTTATGAGAACGTAAAAGCCAACATTGGGAGATCTCCCCCATAAAGGATCCGATAGTAGTTCGATCTGAATTAGTCAGAATGAAACTTTAAATACTGGATGATGACCAAATTAGGGATAAAAAAAATAGACAAAAAAAAAAAAACAAAGTTTTATGGGGCCAAAGGGGTTTTGAAATCAAACGCAGCCCAATGTTTTTCTTGAAAATCCGAGTCTGGGAAGTACGTATGATGGATGACACAATAATACAATTAGGTTCATGCACATGGTGAAGAATATAATTAATCCAGTGATTTGTCATCTTCCTTGGCCACCTCTTCAGATAAAATAAATTAACTGGAGATGCCCAATTATTGTTAGATTTGATGGCCAACTTGCCACCATGGCAACCTATTTTGTTATCAGCTCGCTCTCTCTCTCTCTCTGTCCCTTAGCTAAACCCTTTTCTTATCGTTACTTTCAGTGCGGTACCGTCCTCTCTGCCAATTTCTCTTATTCACATTTAATATATAATCTATGGAATATCACTTAATCAACCAAATAATCATGATAAGCACATAAAACAATCAATGGTCTAAGCTATAAACCTATAGAAAAATGTAATATGTCATAAAATATAAAATTCGAAGTATGATATATGGTTTTTCCAAAAATCAATGACAAGGAAACGGAAATAAAAAAGAAAAATATAGAGAATACGAAAGATGGCCGGTGGTGCCGTCTGTTTTTAAAAGTAAAGGCAACAGAGCAACTCAACATAAATTTATCTGGACTAAGAACAAGCTAAAATGGGCCTTAAAGATGAGGGCCGACCCAACTATGTCGCTCGCCTCCAAAATGCTTTGTTCCAAACGTTTGTGATTTAATTACTTTTAGATGTGCCAGAATTTTTTTTTTTTTTTTTTTTTTGTTTCTGTTATTGATATTCGGAGTCATATTATGACTAATTTGATTCGAATATTTATAAAATCCCTATTAGTAGACGGTTCTCCCATCATAATTTTTTTCATTCAAATATTTCGAACCCAAGATCCACAATTATATTTATTGAAAGATTATGGCTCAACTTCGAACCTGCTTAGTTTTAAATAGAGCGTTGTGATGAAACCACCCAATTTATGCTCAACTTGATCGAAGGTCGAGCTACTTTTGGGTAAACATTGTTTAATTATTTGAAGGAATCCTTTCTTTTTTATTACTATAACAATAAATAAATTCAAATTTTAACGTATTTATGATATATGCCCTTTGAGAGAAATCTAACATATTCACAGTGCCCTTTGAAATTTTCTGTACAGTGTTAGAGAAATCTGATATATGTCCTTTCAAAGATAGGGGATTAATATTATGACATGTGTTTCATACTGTGTGTGATAAATCAACTATGGGATAGTAAGAGCTATTATTTGAGACGATGATATAATCTTGATCTCCATACCTACTATGTGAGACCCAATACCCATTGCATAGGGCTAACAGGACTCTTATTACTTTTGACTATTTTTTGAAGTTTTGGTTTAGTGTATGCTAATTTAGTCTACTTACCAATGGTCTAGAAGATAATGAGGTTTGCAGGACAAGTCTAGAAAAAACAGTTGAATTGAAATGAACATAATCTAGAAGGGAAAAGGAAAGCCAATTTACATTACATTGTTGTTTTGTATTCACAGTAGACCTATTATATTTATCCATGTTGGGATTCAAAATATAATAGTGAATACATAGTCGAGCAAGGATTAAGGATCACTTTCGATCAGGAAAGTAGCTCGATAGATGTAATGTATGAGTCTGGGATACAACGAGTTCTTTCTTTTTTTTCATGCTGATGGTAGCTTCTCGATCATTCTAACAAATACATCAAGAAGTCTCTGTTTATAAGTGTACTTACTGGTCGTATGATATCTAATCCTGTATGAATGTCTAGCAGGGTAATGTGAAAAATCACATGAGTTGTGATTTGTAACAGACGTAAAATGCCTTCATGTGTAAGTGGAAGATGTTTGTTAATATGCCCATGTAGGAGCACTTTTGGTTAATTAGGAGATAATTCAAATTTAAATTGGGATAACTCCCATGATCTCCTAATTCCTCTGGAACTCTCCTCCTCTCTCTCCCATATTAGGAGATCTCTTTCCAACGTGAACCATGTAAAGAATTAATGTGTGAGTTCTTTTGAATGAAAACATTGAGAGAATATTGATTCACATAAAGAGATCTAGAGAGATTGTGAGAATATTGAAAAATTTTGAATAGAAAATTTTTCGCGTCACTTAAATCAGTGGATTTAGGATTGAGGTGTTGTAATATTATGGTGGTGGTTCGATTTCATGATCACCATCCCAATCGTGCATTTTGTTCGAGAGTTTGCAGTCTCGGATTTTCGGAAACCTATATATCGACGTATTTATCTTGAAATTTCAGACTATTTATTCCTTTTGTGATTTTCCATGCTTTTGCATATATGGAGAATAAATCTGACAGAAGCCCTTCTTTCCAAATTAGCCTTAGAAATTATCAACCCAAGAGACTAGCTACAGATTTTTATTGTTAATAATTATATTCACACAATATTTACTAAAATAATATTCACTATATTTTAATAAAATATTGAAAATATATTGCTGTATATATTAAACATATTTACTACTATTGGGGTTAAGACACCATATATATAGCCCCCGTGTATTTTCTAATACAAAGTGAATAATACATAATTTTTCTCAATTCCCTCTTTTCTTTACATATTAGCGTCAATGAAAGCTAATAATTAGAACTCAATGATTAGGAGGGCTAGAGTCAGTTGAAAAAAGATTTTCCAATGCTAGGTCCAGTGGAATGCGGGAAACGGTGAAAGCATAAGCTTTTGGAAGGATTGCTAGATGATTTCTTATCCTCTCCTAAAGGAGGCAAGGGTTCCATCCCAGATGATACTCAAGACTTTTTCAATAAAGGACATTATAAATGACATCATGAATTAGCATCCGAGCCAGCAGGTTCTAGAAAGTTTGCTCCCAAAAAGTACTTGTCTAGAGATCCTAGGAGTGGCCATCGATGAAGAACGAGCAAAAAGGGACAAGTTTTCCCGAATATTTAATAGTTCTGGAGGGTCCACGATGAATCAATCATAGAGATGAAGAATGAGCCAACATCAAATTCTTAAACTAGGTTTTTGAGCTTATTAATGGAATGACTATTGCCTCCCACTTTAATTTGTAATTTTCTATGAAGGGTAGCTTAAAAGGGATCCGAACAAATGTGGCACGAAAAATAAGTGGTATATCTAATAGGGAGTCAAATCATTGCCAGAGATGTGTGCACTTAAAAGAAGTATGGGTGAATATTGTAAGGAATGAGGAACTTGAAGCTTTGTTTAGTGATGGATCTAATACATGACTAATTAACAACTTATGGAGAAATGGAACGAAGACAGCAGATGTACCTACAAAAAGTAAGGAATGAATATGTGCTCAATGGAATTGATATATGGCCCCATCTCTGGTGGGGGGAAAAGGCTATTAAAGAAGCAATGTGAGTGCAACAGTTTCACAAGTCAGGATCAAGGGGAAAAAGTGACAAAGGAAATGTGGGTAGTTGCAGCCGAAGAAGTCTACAAACTGACACGGTTGGTATGTCAGGTATGTAATCTGAAATTAAGTTGATTGTATTGTTTCCAACATGTTTGTTCATTTCTTAAGAGTCAATTTATACATTCAGTTAAACTAAGAGTCATTTTGATATTATAAAACCCTATACTCATCAATTATGGTAGAGAATAGAAATTCATGAATCAGAATTGATAGCATTTTGATGCAATTAAAACGAAATTATAAATTTAATAACCCAAGATCTAGAGTTGAATCACTAACCCTTTTGATGTATGGGTTCGAAGAATTATTACGAACGGATCAATCTTACTTTTTCACAATACAAGAGTCCTTGATTGTTGTGTATGTTATAGATCTTTTGTTTTTGAAAATACCCTAAAGTGTTCTCATTTCCCTCTTGTTTTTCTACATTGGTTACATTACAGGGGAGTTTGAGTTGGTTTTCACTTGAAAACCACTTCCTCCCTTCTCACTTTGAATTTAAGAGAATTGGGTTAGGGTCAAACTTGCATGGACGACCCGGTACCCATCTCTTACAAGAATAATTTTCTCCTTTCTTACATGTGAGTTATCTATGATCCGTCATCTCCCTTTTCTTACAAAGTGATATTAGAGCACAAGCTATGGAAACCAAAAACACACTCTCTCTCCAGTATTCTCGTTTAATCAAAAATAATTACAACAATTGGATGATTTGAATAAAAGCAATACTGGGATTATAAGGAGTGTGAAATGTTTTCAGCATAAGATATACATAGGTTGAGAATAAGGATTCCTCAAATCAAAATGAGCAGATAGCATGGAGAAAGTCTGAAAGATAGATGAGTTTGCTCTTGCTCTCATTCAACAGTGTGTTGATAAGTCGATGTTTGAGAAAGTTACTAATGTAGCTACCACTGTAGAGCTCTCACAAAGGAGTAGAGAAGGTGAAAAAAGATCAGATTTCAAACTCTCAAAGCAGAATTTGAAGCATTTAAGAAAAATGAATTTGAATCTGTTTCAGATTATTTTAATCATGTTTTGGGAATTGTCAACCAAATGTGAAGAGATTATGAGATTTTGCAAGATGTTTGAGTTGTTGAAAAGATTTTATGCTTGTTGGAGTCTAAGTTCAAGAATGTGGCGGTAGCAAATTGAAGAGTCTAAGGATTTGGACACTACGACGATTGATGAGCTCAATGGTTCTCTTCGTGCCCATGAAGAAACAATGGATAAAAATGAGCTTGCTATAGTTGAGCAAGCTTTGCATGGCAACCTCTTATTGCAAAATAATTTTGAAACACGTGAAAGCTTAACATGGATGCGAAAGAGGCTTCTATCGAGTCATGGACATGGAAGAGGCAACAAAAATAATGCTAGTGCATCTAGAGACCACAATAGCCAAAATAAATCTAAATGTTGCAGTCAAGGTAGAGGAAAAGAAAAAGGTAGAGCAAGAGGAAGAAGCTATGCACTATTGTGAGTATAAGTTTGTTGTAATCGGCTCTACTTCCGAGCTTTTGATTTCTCCTACAAAATATTTTAAATTATTATGATAAGAATATAAAAATAAATAAAATGTTATTTTTTAAAATATGTTATTACATTTCCATGCTTTGAGTACCTATTTGAAACTATGCATCCCATTCACAAGAGTTGTAACCCTCTGGGAGATTTGTTGAAACTTTTTCAGTCATTTTATCTTCAT
Organism: Dillenia turbinata; assembly: GCA_037126225.1. Lineage (NCBI taxonomy): Eukaryota > Viridiplantae > Streptophyta > Magnoliopsida > Dilleniales > Dilleniaceae > Dillenia > Dillenia turbinata. The sequence goes on from JBAMMX010000017.1 coordinate 12,007,943, forward strand.
CATAATATATATATATATACATATATATATATATTTAAGAGTACACTTATACCCTTTAAATTTTGTGAAAATTGATTTAAAAACAAATATATCAACACCACCCCATTGTTTGTTTCGAATAAAAATCTTTACCGTAAAAAAATTTAAAAAGAAAACAACTATAAAATAAAACAAATCTAGAAAATACTTTTATGAAGGCTTTCACTTGTTCCTTTGATGTTCCAGGGATACCGTGCTAGTCCCTATGACCAAGAGAGCAAAATAGCAAAATCCTACTCACGGGACCACAAAAACTGGATGGTATCTAAGACTTCTGTCCAATGGGTTGTAGGTCAAAATTGAGGGACACTACAATTTGCTGAGATCTCAGGTCCCATATATCCTTCAGAGTGGTCCTCCCTCTTCTACAGATATTTTCAACGATATCAATTGTAAAATATAAGATAATAAATTAATAAATGATACCACTCAATATACTTTTAAATAAATTAATAATAATGAGTGTTATCAAAGGTAGCGTCTTGTTAAAAAGTGGTTCCTTCTTCAATCGAGCACTTATCAACAGCTGCCTGTGGTACTTCTTTGGATGCTTGACAATTCTGATCCCTTTTAGTTTTCTTTTTACTTGAGACATGTTTACACTTATTTCTAACACAAGAATTAAAAATTTAAAATGTGTTAATATGACATAAGTAAATGAAAAATATAATAATCATGTGAATATCACCAAAAGAGCAAATCAAAATTACAGATCAGTATACACAAATCCAAAAATTAATTGTAAGGCACATGTTCAATTGTAAGGACACTTTGCAAAAACTGGGTTCTACTTGGTTGATTTTAAAAGTAAAATAAGGAAATCTAATCAACTTTCTCTATAAAAAATTAATAAAATTTGTATTTGAAAAAATAATAAAATAAATAAGTTTGAAGGCGTTATCTGGTAAAACGATATCTGCTACAAAGGAGACTTTCCATGTTTGTGCTGGGCCATGGCATTGGCCAATTCTGTCGTTTTTCGATTCCTAAATTGGATTAAAAGTGGTACTTGTGATGTGGCCAAAGGTTGGTTGTCCATACTTCTTTTTCTTTCCTTTTGATAATTATCATCTTAACAATTATTAATAATTAATTCTTTTTTAATTTAAGAAAAAGAGAAAGAGGAAGGAAAGATGAAAGAGAGCCGGAGAGATGCGATTATTTAGAGGGTGGGTCCGGCCTATATGGTCTCTTTCTAATTTCCAAATAGTAAATTTTATAATTATATATATTATTGTAATTTCAACCGAATAAAAATAGAATTGTAAAGATAAAGTTTATTAAGATCAAAATTATTAGAATTTTAAATTGAATAGCAAAGTAAACTAGTGTATATTATCTATAAAGAAACATAGAATTTAGGGGTTTTCTATAGTTCGAAAGACTATAACAACAACAATAATCTGATTTTTAATTCAAATTCATTGAACTCCATCATTTGAGAGATAAATATGAAAATAATAAAAAAAAGAACAATTGGTATAGTGGAAAGAATACTAAATTTCTTAATCAATATTTGGATACAAATCATGGTCTAAAAGACTCATGAAAAAAAAAAACAATGAACAGTTGGTATAGTGAAAAGAGTATTAAATCCCTTAATCAATATTTTGATTCAAATCTTGGGAATGTAAAGAATTAAATTGAGAGAGTTTTTTTCTATGAGGGACCCGACAGCAGATAGGACTAAATTATTAGTTATATAATTTCAAATATTAGTCGGTCCAAAATCAATAAAAAAAAAAAAGAAAAGAAAAACTAACACGAATAAGTAGTGGAATCGAAGAGAGATTGCACTTCCTAAAAAGAGGTCATGTTGTTCTTAGATTGGGGCTATAATGGTATCAGATATGCTGGAATTTTCAAACTTTGAGTTTGAAGATTTCATGGTTGAGTTGGTGAAATCAAGAATTCAGAATTTGAGGAAAATGCCGAGTAATCAAGAGATTGAAGGTCTTACAAAATTGGTGATGAAGTGACAAAGTTCAAGATTGAAATCCACTTTGGTAGGAACAAAATATAAATAGAATTTTAAAAGTAAAATTTTAGTAAGATTCAATCACTCGCAATTCAACTTTCTTTAAAATCAAACGTATATTGAATACAGATTAATTTATTTAGTCACTGATCAAAGAGAGATATGAAGTTGAAGTTGAAGTTGAAGTCGAAGAGAAGCTCACTCAAATCATACCAATTTGTCATTATGTGTTGACCGCGAATAGTGTATGATCATTGGGAGTCATGGCCATGAGTGACGGTATTGACATGATGGAGGGCGCGGGCGTAGCTGCGAGAGAAGTGGATCAATGTATTGAGATGTTGAGATAATCGAAAGAATTGATTTTGATGTAAAATTATTTTTACATATATTATGAAAAATTGATTTCTTTTAGTTCCATATATTCTTCGAGAGACGGGAGACATTGTTTTACTAAATTGTCAATATTATATGTTAATACTCCCTTATCGAATTATTACAATAATTTCAATTTATATTAAAAATATATTGACACAAATATGAAAATATACTATTATAAATATAAAAATATAAAAATAAAGTTATCAAAATCAAATCAATAATTGATTTAGTTTTAATAAATAATAATTATAACAATTTTTACCTAATTCAATATGATATAATGAAAATCATTTGAATTTAAAAAAAAAATATAAATAGAGTATCTAAAATTTTAATTGTGTTTCCGCTACCTTGAAGAGCAATTTTTTCCCCCCAAAATAGAAGATGGGTCATGCATGCGGACATATGAGTAGTTGTCTTAAGCTCTTATGGTAATTTATATTGAAATAGTTAAATATAACTCTAGTGTTGACTTTGGCTCTAGTTGTGGCTATGGCTAGCTCTGTCTCTAAAACTTGCACTGATTCTAGCTATGAAGCTGGCTCGTTCTGACTGTTGTTCTAATTCTATATTGGAAATTGGAAGCAATAATAATAAAACAAAATATTCAAATTCCTAATAAATTATTCTCATAAATTATTCAAAGAATCTCACAATTTGATGCTAAGCCTTCCTGTTGATGTGAGCTCTTGGAGAAGATCAACATGTTATCTCTAGTAATTTTTATCCGTTGAGCGATGGCCCTTCCATTTGGCACCGTGAGATCACTAAGGCCGACTTTCGCTCCATTATATCTTAATTTTTCATTGTTTTAATGAATTATTTCAATAAATTGACTTTATATAAAAAACTCATTATCACAAATTTGAAAATATAATATTACAAATATGGAAATATAAAAATAAAAATAAAATATTTTTAAAATCAAATTAATAATTGATTTGATTTTAATACCTAATATATTTTAACATATGATTTTATATTTTCCTGAGCAAGAAGAAATATATGTTTTGATGTGAATTATAAGTAGCTTTAGTGCAAAAATTGAATTGAAAGTGGTTTTGGAGTATAAATTAGCTATGGTTTAAGATGGTACTGACCCAACAGCCTATAGCCATAAAGACCATGGATAGATTATCAAGTGATGTCTCAGTATACACCCAAAACAATCGAACACTCTCTTAGTCGAACACTCTTAGCCATTGCTCGTCATACTCTCGATTAAATCTCTCGGTTACTACCAAATGGTCTCTTACTAGGAAATGTCTCTATTGAGTAAATCAAGATCATGATCATTCAAAATTTCAATCTCCTCTAATCTCGGGAGTAATCTCATCTGATAAAGAAGGAAATCTCCATGACAGCTGAAATCTTCCCTAATCCCATAAGATCCCGAATCACTTTCAATCATGATAAGGAAAGAAATCTTCATGGCAAGTTAAATCTTCCTTAATCTCGAGAGCTTCTAAATCTTCTAAAAGTCTTCGACGAAAATTTATGTAATCTCAAAAAATCTTCAATAATCACTATATAAGGTAATCAGGATTTTTACACTCCTTGATACAGAGGAGATTGATTATGCATATGTATATATATTAAACAAAGACGACTCACCACATACATTCTTTGGGCATTACATACACATATTATACAGGGGCTACATAGGCATATTCTAAGCCTCTTTCAATTTGTTCTCTCTATTTACTATTACTCTTTTTGACTAAGTGTCGGAATCTTCCCACTGGAGCACTTCTGACGGGTACTTTATAGGTCTTTCAATCAACGAACATCCAACATACACATCGGCATTAGTTCCCACTTGAGGCCGAAGATCAATTTAAATGTGGAGTCAAATTTGACTTCAATAGATTGGTACCATCAGTGGAAACAACTAACTGTTTAGCCAAAGAAACTTCACGCCCTAGTTCGCTCCATCTCTCCTATCACCACACTGGACTTTTGAGGGGACTTTTCTATGAGCAGCAATACCCCGAGAGCACTATTTTACCCCCCAAAACCATGGAAACGCCACCTATCATGCTACCACTACAACCACCTTTAATGTGGTCAAACTGTCATTCCCTTACAACTCCAATTAGGTTAATCTAGCCTGGACGCCTTGAAAACATGGCCAAACACCAAACACATAAAAGTCAAGTTCAGGATACTTCCCAATATTGGAGTGCTCAACTATGATCTGGATCCATTGAATACCTCGATTTAATAATATCCATAGCCTACTATTACTTTAATAGTATTTCAATATTCTTAATTAGTCGTTCCGACCTAGAATTTTGTCTGATGCTTATTGTGACAATAATATCTCTATTCTACATGTCCTAACACTTTTTCATTATATTTTGATTATGCCAACTATGCAGCAATCAAAAATGGCTTTCTGCTACTGATAACACAATTAGGGGTACCCCTCCGTTGAGCAATTCTCTCTTAGCTCTACGTCTCAAATGCATCGTCAATCTAGATCTTAACCCCTAACCAGTTAGATGTGGCCCACTTTCTTGGCTCTGCACCACATGTGGGTTCTGCACCCCCTCTTTTGGCTTCGCACCACATACGAGGTTTACACCTTATACGGATTCCATACTCACTCTCTTGGTTTGCACCACATATGGGTTCCGCACTCAATCTCTTGACTCCACACCATATATGAGTTTTGTACCCGCTCTCTTGGCTCTACGTTACATATAGGTTCCGCACCCTCTCTCTTGGCTCTATGCCTTATATTGGTATTCTCTTAGCTCTATACCATATATTGGTATTCTCTTGACTCTATGTTGTGTATTGATATTCTCTTCGTTTATTGGTATTCTCTTGGCTCTACACTATATATTGGTATTCTCTTGGCTCTATGCCTTACATTGGTAGTCTCTCTGCTCTACGCCCTATATTGGTATTTTCTCAGCTCTACATCTTATACTAGTATTTTCTCAACATTACGCCTTGCATTGGTATTCTCTCGACTCTATGCCTTATGCGGGTATTCTTTTTACTCTATGCCTTATGTGGTATTCTCTCAGCTCTACGCCCAATATTGGCTTTACACAAGTGGGATCTAATTTCCATTCTCATGGCATCTGGCCTCATAAGTTACGACATTGTTTCAACACAAATTCTCTTGGCTCTAATGCCTGAAAAGGGATCTAACACCCTTTCTCGGGCTGTAATGCCTTGAGGACAATTCAGTGCTCAAGTTACTCTGTTTCAATACTTAATCAATATGGGAATGAAAATGCAAAAAATGACAGGCAAACATATCTTTCATTCATATTAATTTTTCTACATTGTGCAAAAGGAATATAATAGGAGGTAAGGCTCATACAAAGTTTAAGGGGCAAGATATATAGGAGTACATCAGAGAAAGAAGAAAATCCAACCAGAAAACGAGTCTCACTCTCTTGATCCTACGCCATCTTTTCGGCAGCTAACAGCCTCGCCTCATTCTCTCTCGCCTCAGTCTCCAACCTCTGACACCGAGAGTCTCCAGGTTAGTCTTCAAATCCTCTACCTCTTTATCTTTGAGTCTTCAAACACTTTATATCAAGCATCTTAGAGCAAAGGATCTCTCCACCATTTCTAACAAGAAATCCATGACCAGAATCTATAATCATCTGTATGAGATTACATATATTCTTTGCCTTGTCTAAATCACAAGAAACTTTGCACATCATGTTTTCCCAATTGTTTCTTTTAGAGGTATCCCTCTGGTGCCTCATTCTCTCTTCAAAACCTTTGGCCCTTATAACTAGGTTCATCCCTCCTCCAAAGGGGACCACCAGTATCCTCATAGGTACAAGACTTTATTCCTACAAATCATACAATTCATAGACTCACAGACAGGAGGGGAAACATTCCCACCTTATCAAGGACTTTCTAAAGTGGAGTTCCATCTCTGTCATACTTTGTTAGTGACCATAAACAATAATCACCAACTAACCCCTCTCATTCTTCATTCCTTGTAGTTCCTTTCTTGTCATGGTACTTCAAAATCCCATTTAGAAACTTTCTCCATCACTACCTTTTCATAAATCTCTCAAACCTTAAAACCCCAAATCCTCCCTCAATAGACAAAGTGACAACCAAGACATAGAAAGCATTTAAGTACAGTTCGGCTAAACCAAAACCCATTTAAAAACAAACACAAAAGGTCTAATTTGCACTATCCCGCATTTAATACCCCACTTTCGCATCTCTTCTAATTCCCCAATTAACTCTACTCCTTATCCCATTTTTCCAAAATGCTATTAGAAGTTGGGGGCGAATGATGGATCATGATTGTAAGCCTCCTTTCCATTTAAGTGGGATTGCTCTCGCAATTTAGGGAGAGTGAATATTACATTAGTGGATTGCATGTCAACCGTCAAACACCAAGGAGGTCTAGGTATCGATCAACGTTAGACCGAGCAATTAGCTGTAGAGGAGATATCTGACCAGTGAATATCAAAAGGGTGTTGTTCAATGTACCACAGGCCTTGGTTAGCCTCGAGCCCAACACAGTTTGGGTCGGGTACCATCATTTCCCCCTACTCCTTATGCCACTTTGGAGGAGAGGTATAAGGAGTAAACTATGGGTTGTTTATCTTGGGAGGTCGTGGAAGTGTAAACGTGCATATCTGTTCAATAAATGACTCTGAAATAAATGTTGCATGGAAGGACTTGAGTTCTCCATTCATTGCACACATTTCCCATTATATCGTTTTGTCTGCTTAAGATCGTGGAGATCACGCTTCCTCGACTATAAATGGGGGATTGAGATCATACCATCGCATAAAAATGATACAAAGTACTTCCGAGAGCAATTTTGTCGATCCCTTTTGTTAAGAGTTAGTGCTTTCAAAAGGTGTCATGAGCATGGGTTTTGAGCCACAAAACCTTATGGTTTAGAGAATTTTTGTCGATGCGAAATTTCATCATATCCAAGACTACCGATATGAGATTCTGTCATGTCATGATGGACTCTATCAGGGTTCACGGGGTCTAGCTTTGGGCAAAGAGAGACCTTTGCTCTAAATGGAAGCTTTCTTCTCAATGTCAGAATCATCATTCGACCCAAGGTGTAAGAGGTGGCTGGGCTATTTCCTTGGTATTTCCTCAGGTCGGGCAATGGGAGGTGGCTAGATGTGACTGTCCTGTCTAGTTTTTTTACTATCTCCAACCTTCTACAAAGTCCTCCCCAGCTTCTCAGTTTGCTTCCAAATGGCTTTCCACTGTGGGATTCACATGTATCTTTTTTAATATAGCTTGGTCTGACTTAAGGACTAGTAAATCTTGTATTGTATTCAATTATGTACTCTAATATGTATTCGTCATATTGAAATAAAAGAAAATTTTATGTTTCTTATTTTTCAATCTTGCTTTTGAATGATCTTCTCATCTGTTGACATGAACTACTGAATAGACAGCTTATCCGATAAAATTTGACCAATAGGAGGCCTCTTAGTCGTTGGGCTTATTTAGTCACTAGGCACAGGGCACAGCTGCTCTTGCACTTGTTATACTCCTTATGACCGAGAGAGCAAGTATCAATAGTACACTTGCTTAAAAGATTAAACTTCACTTACCTGTTCGAGAGATACGTCCAAAGGACTAGCCAACACTTAACCATTTAGGGAGATAAATCATTAACAACAGATTCTGTTTAGGAGGATCGGACGATGTTTACCTATTTGGGGAGATAAATCCCTAATGACAGACTCCGTTCGGGAGAACAAGGTAATGTTGGTCCATTTGGGAAAACAAATCCCTAATGACAGACTTCGCTTAAAAGGATTGGGCGGTGTTTGCCTGCTCAAGGAGTTGGGAGGACCGGGTGATACTTTCCCATTCGGGGAGATAAATTCCTAATAATAGACTACATGAAACATCAACACAGGAGTACACCGATCGGCAAATAAGGTAGCATAATAAGGTGGAGGACCGTAGAGGTCTTACTTGATCGTTTGACTGTATGGAGTGGGGCGTCTTCCCTCGAGAGATTGTTATTCCTCATTGATAATAGATGCACATGTTCTCAGAGTGCCAGGTCCTAGGTTGGTCGAATCGTCTAGACGATCGAGGTGATACGTGCCTGGGCAGATTTCTAAATGTATCCTATAAGTACCTTCCCAGTTGGGGGCGAATTTGCCCCTGGCTGGGGTTGACTGGTGGGTTCCACCTTCCTGAGCACTAAGACCCCCATCTTGAATGTTCTGGTCTTGACTTGCCTATTGTAATACCTTGTTATTTGCTATAGATAAGTAGCCATTCAGACAGATGCGGTTTCCCTTATCTCGAAAAGTAAGTTTAGTCATTCATGCAACATAGATTCATTTTGTCCCTCTTCGTAATGGTCCACCTGTAGCATATGGATGCCAATCTTGACTGGTATCACTGCTTTACAACCGAATGATATTTCCCTTGTTGCCCTTCGGGGGGGTCGTTCGATAGGCTCAGAGAAAACTGTACATTTCCTCTACCTAGTGACCCTTGACCTCATTTAGCATGGCTTTTAGCCCTTGTATGATCATTTGATTAGTTAGTTTAGTGAGGCCATTGGTTTGCGGGTAGACAACGGACATGAAATGATGCTAGATCTCCAGTCTGTTGTAAAAGTCTCAGAAACTTCTGTTGTCGAATTGCTTGCCATTATTGGTGATTAGAGCATAGGGCACAACGAAATGGGTGATAATGGATGCCTACACTAAATGATGCATCTTGTCGGTGGTGATCTAGGCCAATAGTTTGGCTTGCACCTACTTGGTAAAGTAGTTTCCTTCCTCGGATGTTAGGCACTTTAAATACGGATGGGTATAGGATTTCTTGTAGAATTGATGATGGCATAATGGGTTGCCTTGTGCCTCAACTTGGTGGCTTCAAAGGTGAGCTCGGTAGTTATTCATACTTCGGATAGGCTTTAATGGGTCTTTCCAACCTGGTGAGCTGTTTGCCGATAAGATTTATTCGGGCTCTTTGATGCTAGGGTATGGTAGACTTTTTATGTAAATGGTGTGGCTAGTAGCTACTGAGTTAGAGTTGTCTAGCTTCGAGAGTGTATTGGCTCGTTTATTCTAGGATCGAGGGATCTACTACATGTATACCTTTTTAAATTTGTCCATAGCCTAGTGTATCTTGGATAGATATTTTGTCATCGTTGGCTCTTTGGTCTCGTAGACCCTCTTGATTTGTTTAACAATCAACTGACTAATGGTAAAGACTCGTAGTTTTAGGCCCTTAATAATGCTGCGATCCACAAACCGATTAGAAGATCTTCATACTCAACTTGGTTGTTAGTCGCCCGAAAGTTAAAATAAATGGTATATTTAGCTTTGAAATTATCTGGTCCAACCAAGATGAGTCCAGCTCTACTTCCTGAAGATTTAGATGACCTGTCAACATGAAGGGTCCATTCAGGCTGTATGTGTTCCTTTTGGCTATCGATAGGGACTTGTTTAGTAAGCATTGGGAATTTGTACCCAAGAATGAAGTCTACGAGGACTTGGCCTTTGATAGCTAGCTTCGATTGCTACTCGATGTCGAATTCGCCCAATTTGAAGCTCTACTTGATGAGTCGACTTAATGTTTTCCTTTTTTGTAGGATCAGCTTCAGAGGTTGATTGATTATGATCACAATGGTGTGAGCTTGAAAGTAAGGGCAAAGACATCTAACACTGATGACCAGGGTAAAGGCTACATTCTCGATAAGTCGATAATTGACCTTAGACTCATAGAGTATGTGGCTAACATAGTATACCAACCTTTGAGTATACCGGCCTTTGTGTAGTAAAATCCTGTCTCATGAGGACAGAGCAAATGGCTTGGTCAGAAACGAAGAGATAAAGGTAGGGTTTCTCACCTAGAACTGGGCAAGAAAGGAGTGGAGGTGACATGAGATATTCTTTAAGTCGATCGAATGCAACTTAGCACTCAGGCATCCATGCTAGCCTTTGAGACTTCTTTAGAGTGTCATAGAAGGGTTTACACTTCTTCCCTACTTTGCACGTGAATCAGTTTAGGGCAGAGATTCTGCCAATGAGGTATTACATATTTTTTATGGTCTTTGGGAGTGCCATGTCGAGTATGGCTCAGATTTTCTCAGGGTTTGCTTCGATCCCTCGGTTGTTAATTAGAAAGCCTAGAAATTTCCTAGATGTGATCTCAAAAGTGCATTTCGCTGGATTCAGCTTCATGTTATAACTTTGTAAATGTTTCCTCCGAATCTGCGATCTGGTCCTCGGCATTAGTACTCTTGACGAGCATGTCGTCAACATAGACCTTCACATTTCTGCCTAGTTGTTTACTGAAAACTTTGTTGACCAAGCACTGAAAAGTTGCCCCGATGTTCTTGAGGTCAAATGGCATGACCTTATAGCAGTAGGTCCCAAACTCTGTGATGAGGCTAGTTTTGTCCTCATCCTCGAGAGCCATGCATATTTCGTTGTTACTAGAGTAGGTATCCATGAAACTTAAGAGCTGATGGTCGAATAAATTGTCTACCAACTTGTCGATGTTAGGAAGTGGGTATCTGTCTTTAGGATATGCCTTGTTAAGATCCGTGAAGTCCACACAAATCCTTCACTTATTATTAGTCTTTTTCACCATGACTACGTTGACCAACCATTTAGAGTATTTTACCTCTCGAATGAACCCCACTAATAAGAGTTTTTGGACTTTTTCCTGTATCGTATACTGGCGTTTTAGAATGAACACCCTCTTCTTTTGCTTAATAGGCTTTCGACTGGCCTCTATGGTTAGCTTGTGAACTATGACCGAGGGAAAGATGCCTGACATGTCTTCAGGGGACCATGCGAAGATTTGGGAATGATGTCATAGGCAATCCACGATTACTTCGCTAGCAAGTGGGCGCCGATCTGAACGGTTTGACCGGTATGTCTGTGATGGGAAATTCGGTTATTTTGTCTTCAAGTTGAGGTTTGGATTATTGTTCGATATCATCTCTGAGTTTCAGAGCGTCCACTGTTAGGACCTCTCTTTCTTCTCCTATTATAGGGAGGGTTAGTGGATTGGATTCGCCGTGAAATATTATGATCCCCAAAGGTTTGCTAAACTTGATCTTCATATGTATAGTGCTCAGTAGTGCCTTGAGGCTATCCAGGCTAGGACGATCCAAGATGGCATTATACGAGAATGGAAGTTTCACCACGCGGCATGGTCAGGAGGTGTTCCAAGCACTACGACAAGTGAGATAGTACCTTTGGGGGCGTATACAATTGCCAGCAAGCCTTTTAATGGATCAATCAGAGGGCTGGAGGTGAGATAGGGAGAAGCTCATTCGCTGGAAGATATCCCAAAAAGGGATGTCGTGGTCTGCTCCTTGATCTACAAGAGTTCTTTTGACGAGATAAGACCTGATTCTCACAATGATAATGAGTGTATCGTTTTGATTGATATCAACTCCTATTAAATCATCGTCATTGAAACCGATGATTGGTTTCTTTCTTTTGACTAGAGCCATGGTAGAGGAAGGGATGAGATGATAACAAGAGCTTATTTGATTGGGAAATCAGTTTGATTTTCACGGATGACACCAATCTATTAGAGGTATATTAGACACTACAAATGATCGCTCTGTTATCTCAAACGATAGACTTGATCATCTGATGATCCGAATCGATAGGACCTATAAAGAATTGCCGAAGGTTACTCCAGCGGGAGATTTCGACACTCAAATTAGAGAGCGGTTTTCAAAATGAAAAAGAATAGATTGAATGAGAGTTTTGCATGCCTTGTGTGTAATGTGTATATCCAGAGAGCGTATATGGCCGAGCAGCTAAATGATATTTATATAGTTCTTGCGTGTGAGAGTTGTGTGTATGTGGGGTTTTGAAACTTGTTTCCTTACGAGACCACCCCAAGGTTTTCGGGATCATAGTGTATGATTCTTAAAGATTCCAATCTCTTACCAGTTTGGAAAGTTCAAGTTGTCGTAGAGATCTTTTTCCTTAAATATCACAATTGTAGGTCTTCTTTCCGTTTAAGAGATTGTTCCCGTTATTTAGTGAGAGTGAATATTATGTTAATGGATTAGCGTCAACAACCGAGCATCGAGGAGGTCTAGGTACTGATCAACGTTAGACCAAACAATTAGCTACCGAGGAGAAATTTGACCGGTGAATATCAAAAGACCGTTGTTCAATGAACCGTGGGCCTTGGCTAGCCTTGAGCCCAACACGGCTTGGGCCGAGTATCATCACCTATGGAGTCAAATTTAACTTCAACAGATTAAATATTCAATAACAAAATCTCAATAAAACTATGAAAATTCAAGATAAATATTTCTTGATCGTCCATTAAGCCCATCCAGGTAAGTATAAGATAGATAAATATGCAACCATTAAGATTAATATTTCCTAACCATAATGGATGCAAATTGCCGTAGCCCGTGGTGGACATTGTGGGGTATCACTAATTTCCGTATTTTGCGATGCGTGGCATTATGCATATGAAACAAAGTTTTATGGGGCCAGAGTGATTTAGAAATCAAACGCAGCCCAATGTTTTTCATGAAAATCCAAGTCTAGGAAGTACATATGATGGATGACACAATAATATAATTAGGTTCGTGCACATGGTGAAGCATATACTCAATCCAGTGATTTGTCATCTTCCTTGGCCACCCCTTCAGAGAAAATAAATTAACTGTAGGTGCCCAATTGTTGTTAGATTTGATGGCCAACTTGCTACCATGGCCACTTATTATTATTATTATTATCAACTCTCTCTCTCCCTCTCTCTCTCTCCATTTCTTTTATTCTCTTTGTATGTGAGAGGAGCTAAATCCTTCCTCTCGTAACGTTCTTCACCTCTATCTCTCTCTCTCCCCCTCTGCCTTAGCTAAGCCCTTCTCTTATGGTTACTTTCATGGTGGTACCATCCTCTCTGCTAGTTTCACTTGTTCACATAAAATATATATCTTAATATGGAATATCACTTAGTCAACCAGATAATCATGATAAGGACATAAAACAATCAATGATCTAAGCTATAAATCTATAGAAACATGTAATATTTCATAAAATATAAAATTCAAAGTATAATATATGGTTTTTCCAAAAATCAAAGACAAGGAAATGGAAATTAAAAAGAAAAATATAAAGAACATGACAGATGGCCGGTGGTTCTATCTGTTTAGCCAATTGAACAACTCAACATAAATTTTATCTGGACCTGCAAAAGGCCAAAATGGGCCTTAAAGATGAGGGCCGACCCAACTACATTGCTCTCACCCAAAATGCTTTTTTCCCAAACGTTTGTGATTGAAATATTTTTAGATGGGCCATGATTTTTTTTTTCGACCACCGGTATCTAAAATCATATTTCGATTAATTCGGTTTAAATGTCTATAAAGACCCTATTAGTTGGCAGCTTTCTCAGAATAGTTTTTTACATTTTCAAGTTTCGAATCTAAGACGGAGGATTATATTTATCAAATAATTAAGGCCCAACTTTGAACCTACTTAGTTTTAAATAGCCAATTTATTTATTTTGGTGTATGAAGCCACCCAACTTATACTCAACTTGATTGAAGGTCGAGCTACTTTTGGGGAAACTTTGTTTAATTATTTGAAGGAATCCTTTCTTTTCTATTACTATAACAATAAATAAATTCAAATTTTAACGTTAACACTAAAATAATATTAATTTTTAAGATCTAGCCGTCGCATAACTCGAATTTGTTTAGTATCGGAGTATTACTCCAATTTCATTAGAAAAATAGAAAAAACAAGTATGGAAATCAATTTTGAGTTCAAATTTAATGTTTTTACAAAGTAAAAAATGAAACTGGGATTTTCCGCTCCAATGAAGCAAGTTTTATCTTAGAAAACAAGAGAAAATATGGGGGGAAAAAAAAAAAAAACAGAGAGAGATGTTTTTAAAAGTCCTTTTTACTAAGTCTGGTCGACCTACTTTTTTCTGTTAAAAACTATTATTTTTTATTTATAAGATAACGTAAAAAAATAAAATTTTGAAAAATTAAATGGTAAAATGTTTGACAATTTTGTTTTAAAAAACACTTTACAAGTTATAAATTTAGTGAAACTATAATTAAATGCAATTGATATTAAAATTTCATAAATAATTTATAAAATAAATATTATCATAAATAATTCTTAAATATTTTCAGATAACGTGGCATGCTACTTTTAGTGAGATTGGTTACATGTTGGATGACGATTCATCCTAAGACTCGACTCTGTTTGATTTTTGGACCTTATCTCGCCAAAGATGTTCTCACCGGAAACTATTCTGGCGGATTTTTAGCTTCGAAAACCTTATTGATGAATGCATGATGTTATTGATTAACCACTAGTCCCATCGGAGCTACTGACAAAATGCAGCACCACCTTGATTCTCTAGAAATTCATTGGGGCTCGAGGGAAGTGACACCACGTAGATACCTTGAGTGAGTAAGGAATAGTCTTCTCTGGGAATCATACCTAGTCCGATGAGAGTCATGGTTCTGGAATATTTGAGGAGTGGGAAATGCAAATTTTAGAACATGAAAGAATACTTAGAATCTGCAAGGCCACAGTGGTTGCGTTAGAATCTACAAGCCCACAGTGATTGCACCTGCCTTGGATTGGGCAATTTGGTTTGTTAGAAATTTGGGCCCTTTTTCCTCGAAGTGAGTTTCTCTGCAGAGAGGAGAAACTCGAGGTTAAATTCCTAAAATACTCACATACGTTAAGAAGCTAAATCAGGTATGTCAGTGCCATCTCAAGGCCGAGGAAGGTAGTGTAGGTAGAATTGGTTGCCATTGCGGCAAGGTTTAATGGTTCATGGGTAGTCGCTTCAATCAAACTATAAGTCATAACGATAAGAAGGGGGTTTGGATGCAAGAAGGCTATTAAGGGAAGATGGGATACTTTCCTGCACAAGTTTAAGTAGCTTAGGGAAGAAACGAAAAAAATTCTGACTCAAAGAGGAGTTATTATGGCTAAAAGTTGGTGATAGAAACACCAAATACTTCCATCCGCTCTACCATTGTCGAAAGAAGAAAATATAAGATAAGACGCATGTGAAAGACTTTGTTTTATAGAACTTTAAAGATCTCTTCCCAAACGAAAAACGAATTCTCCCAATTCTGAAACTAAGGATTCTAGGAATAATTTTCAATATCGTACCATTATCATCTTGATTCTACCATTTGTGTGAAATATCACAATATTAAAATATTTAGATATACCATATTCAATTCTTTATATAGTGTAAAAAAAATATATGTGTGTGTGTGTGTTTATACACTGAAAATTTAAGATAATATTTTTAAAATGTAATAATTCTCAAGTCAAATATCCAATGCTAAAAAATTTAAATTGTTTAATACAAACAAAATGTTATGCATTTAAGATAAATTTTTGAAAAATTAGATTATTACAAAATATTAGTTTAGAATGCTCACGAGGGCATTTTAGATATTTGTATTAGGGTTAGTGGGGTAACTCCCACTAACCACGTCTTAACCACATTATACCCACATTACATCTCTATCTCTCTCACCCCCTCTCCCCTCTCTTCCGTTGGAACCTGAGAAAAATGGTGTGTGCAGCCATGGGTGAATTTTTGAGAGAGTTCTTTATTCTCTAGAGAGAGAATATAGAGGGCATGAGGAAAAATTCCGCGTAGGGAATTTTTTCCCGTCACGATAATCGCCGGATTGAAGGTTGCGGCGTTGTGACATTGCGGTGGTGGTTTGATTAACATCGTGATCACCATCCCGACTGCGAGATCCGATCGAGGGACCCACGGTCGATTTTTGGACTCTGCATATTCGAGGTATTTACCCTATACCCAATCCATATTTATTTTTTCTGAAAATTATTTTTTGAATGCTTCCGCTGCATGTGACTCAATTAATTCTAATATTGGTATCAGAGCGATACGTTGGATTAAAAATAATTTTCGGGTTAATTTTTGGGTATAAAAAATTTAGGGTTTAAAATTTGGGGTTCGGATCACGGATGAGTTTCGTGAATCCGAGAACACCACTGTATTACCTATGATCCCTAGAACACGAAAATAATTTTTTCGTAATTTTCTGAGCACGATTAGGCAAAGAAAATTCCGGTTGAATGTTTCGGCCGTGAATAGTGACCGACCACTTCAACCTTAGATTTGTCGAGTTTTAGGGCAAATCAATGCATGAAATTTATAGATCTGTAATCCTTGTTTCATGCTCTTCAATTTGATATATATATTACATATATTTGTGGCCGGAAAATGGGGTTTCAAAATTGACCGCGGAGGGTCGGATTTTTGGATCCAAAATACACCGAGTTTAGGGCACAATTATTCCAAAAATTGAGTCTAGGATGCTTGGAATAAATGGAATTAGAGATTCCATAAAAAATCCGGTCAAAATGGTGCCGGAAATGGGTTTTTTCGGCAATCGGGTCGAGAGACCCGGTTACAGAAACCATCGGGCGAAGACGAAGACATCCAAACCCGCGGGCGCGTGAGCTACACGCGCGAGGCAGGCGCGTGAGCAGCAGGGGAAGGGGAGCGTGTACTTCACGCGCGAACAGGGGCATGAAACGACGGGTCGTCCGGGTCGGGTTACGACCCGGACACGTGTCCCCGACCCGCGACCCATGGATCCGGACTGGATCCGGGTTCCGACCAGCATCCGGGTCCGGAAACCGACCCCCTAACGCGGGTCGCGCGGGTGTGAGCGCGTGCCAGACGCGCGGCCGGTGCGTAGCGGCGCGTGGAACCCTAGCGGCGGCACGTAGGTCGTCCTAACATTGAAATTTTCTGGTTTTTTGAGGGTCCCACATTCATAAAAGTGACTTTTTGTGGGTTTTTTGTGCATCGAATCCTAGTCCAAATGGTGAGATGCTATCCCGGATTGTGGTGTATGGTGTCTGTTGATTCATACGCTCGTCTTGGGGTATGTATTCGAATTATTTGGGTCTTGTTGATTCGTAGGGTGCACAAAATGTGAGAATAAGCATCACAAGTCACGACTATCTCATTGACTGCTTCTAAAATTGTCGTATTTGATTTTTGCAAGGGTGATAAAATTGAATGGTGATAAATGCGAGATTTTTCACTGGTAGATTCAATTTATCCTCGAGGAGCAAGAACTAATTAAAATTCTGAGGCATGTGATGGTAGACTCCAGGGAGAGTTTCACACCTCAGAGAGATGGGATTAGGAGACATTACGTGCATGAAAGAGGAATGATAGCCGAGTCAGGGCAATCCTCCTGAGTAGCATGCACGATGATGTGATCCCAGTCTATGAGCAATATCTTACGGTTTTATTGGTTTGGCTCACCCTATAAAGAGTATTGTGGTGCTCTTACAGATCCTGAGATGAGGATACTAACTTATAAGTGTAACAACTTATAAGAAAAGGGTTGATCATATGATGATGCAACATTTGATAAAAATGTCGAGTATGATCGCCGAGTTGGGGAATGTGACCGAGCCCATTTCGGATATATTTTCTTGTACTGGATGTGATCCAATTCTTTACCTGATTCATGAGAAATCATGAAAGTCTATTTCACATACGACGAAAGTATTCGCACTTTCACTAATGTGAATAGGCACAGTGAGCTCGAGTATGAGTATCTAGAGGCGAGTAGGCCATACTCAGGTCATGCTTATGCAGAGGAGTCGAGCAAGGACTCCTGTGTGACTCGAACCTCAGGTAAGAAGAAAATCATCCGAGAAAACTGATAATACTACGCAGCTCGAGATAGGAGCGCGCTTATAAAGTTTCGTCTAGTAAGTCCTCAAGTAGGAGGATTTACGTACAGAAACGGAGTGTTTTGTTGACATCAGAGGGAGTAGCACTTGTAAGTTAGAGTTGCAAAGTTGCTAGACTCTGTATGCTCTTTACTCTCCAAAAGTTTGACGGAACTTGATTTCAGTTTAGGATATGCTCTGTTAATTTGGAAATTTTATAATTTCCATTTATTACGACAATTCTATGATTGGTTCTATTTTGGTCCACGAGGGACTATATGCACTGGAAATAATTCTTTTCAATGGTATTTCTTGTTGTCCTCTTAGTGTGAGAGAGGATGAACCGGTTAGCAGTGAGTGGTTTTGTAGGACCCGCTAACTAGTCTTGCCTAGACGACAAACTTACAAGAAAACCATTCGACAATGCAATGAGGGCTGAGACTCCATTGCAGTCGGTTCACTCCAATATCTGTGGCCTTATGAACGTGAGAACCTGAAATGGTGTTGGGTACTCTATTACTTTCATAGACAATTACACGTGTTTCGGTTACATCTATCTGATCTCGCGCAAGTCTGAGGCATTGAGATGTTTCAGGAGGTTACTAGCGAGGTTGAGAATCAGTTAGATCTGAGAGTTGAGATACTCTCAGAACCGAACGAGGCGTGAGTATTTGTCTAAAGAGCTCTATTTCAAGAAGGGCATTATTAGAAAATGGACTATTCCTCGCTACTCAGTGGAGTAGAGTAGCCGCGAGAGAGGAATAGGACTTTGTTTGAGACGGTGAGGTCGATGATAGCGCAAACCAATTTACTCATTTCCTATTTGGGAGATGCGTTATTGGCTGCAGCCTATGTTCTCAATCGTATTCTATTGAAGTCCGCAGTCAGTACTCCATATGAGCTTTGGACAGGGAGGCAGCCTGACCTTAGCCATTCGAGATTATGGGGTTATGCATCATATGTTCACTATTTCTCGCATTTACACAGCGAGTTAGGCTTGCGAGAAAAGAGATGTATTTTTAATGAGCATACAGATGTCACTCTCACTGAGATTGAGTCTCATGATGCCGAGATTCTTGAAAGTGATTTCCCTATGAGAGGTGAAATCATTTGGGACTTTATCTTTCATGAGATAGATGAGCCTAGTGGTTGGCTAATCCCAGTGGCAGGATCCAAGAATCCATTACGGATCTGGATTCTAGTGGGAGTGATCCATCTAGAGGTAAAAAGGTTTCCCATCCTCTTAAGAGTAGTCGAGGATGCGTACCTAACCGTCGCTTCCCGATTGAGGGAGAGATCCTCATCGTTGACTCTTGAGGATTACGAGAGAGCCTAGGACTGTCCTAGAGTTTCTTGAGGGTTCCATGGAGAACCATTGATTATAGGCCATGGGTGAGAGGAGTTGATGAGAATCAACAGGATCTAGGATCTAGTTGATTTACCTGAGGGAAGTAGGGCCGTTGAGAATATGTGAGTTCTCAACATCAAGAAAAATGCCGACGGATCGGTGTAGAGGTATAAGGCCTATCTGATAACCAGGGGTTACTCAAACTGAGGGCAAGATTACCTCGATCCGTTTACTTTTAGCGATTGTTGTGGACATGGTATGGATCTGGAGTGAGATCAGATGAACGTTGAGACTGTTCTCTTGAGTGGGAGTTCGGATGAGGATCTATAAGGAATGGTCATCTGGCTTTATTCTTATAGATCTGGATGATAAGGTCTGTCGACTTCGGAAGTTTACATATGACCTTAATCATCAATCCAGGCAGTGACGTTTGAGATTTCACGAGAAGGTGATATCTTACGGTTTCGTGATGATCGAGGAGGATCATCGCGTATACCTTTTACGTTCTTTTGATCATGTCTTCATGTGAATGACATTCTGTTGACTGGGAACAACAGAGAGTATCTGATGACCACGATAACGTGGATATTATCGAGTCTTGATGTGAAGAACATGAGTGAGACTCAGTTCTTCCTCGAAGTTAAGATCCAGAGGGATCGCTTGAGACAGGTGTTGACTTTTTCACATGAGTCCAACATCAAGGGAGTTCTCGAGCGCTTCGAGGAGATCGACTACGACCTTAAAGATACTCTTATTGCTAAAAGGTTAAAGCCTAATTCTTGACATATGCCCTAAGACTCAGAAAATGACAAGGGAAATGAGTAGAATCCCTCGTTCCAGTACACTGAGTGATCTGATGTACGCAGTGTCGCGTACACGTTTAGACGTTTGATTTGTAGTCACTATGGTAATTAGGTATCAATCGAATCCTAGAGGGGATCACTGGAGAGCGGTGAAAGGATTCCGAGATATCTCGAGAGAACTGCGGACCTCTTCTAGTGTTACGGAGGAGGTGATTTGCATCTTATTGGGTATTCAGATACCAATTGGGTTGGTGATCTGAACGTATGCAAATCGATATTAGGTTTTACTGTCTTGGAGTAGCAAGAAGTAAATCTGTATATCTCTATCTACGATAGAGACTGCGCTTATGAAATGCTCAGCGACAGTTCAGGAGAGTGTTTGGCTCCGGAGATTTTCGGATCACTTAGGGGTTGTGTCAGATAGTGGGAGGCCAGTGATGATTTATTGAGAAAATCAGGTCGTCTTTGACCACACTTGAGACCCTAAGTATCAATAAGTCCAAACACATTGATACCTAATACCATGATATGAGAGATATCACCAAGAAGGGTGAAGTGACAGATTAAGTACATTACTATACAGCATGTTGGCTGAACCCTTCAATAAACCCATTGTGATAGATTCCTGTATGAGATATTGGAATCATTGGGTTTGCATGTATATTGGCATTTCTCATTTTGTACTGATGCTTATTGTGTTATATATATGACATGTGTGCATGATTGGGTCACTTATTTATTGCACTATTTTAATTGTCATATATTTTGTGATATGTTGTGATAAATGATATGTCAGGCAGGCGTGGTCGACTCTCTCACACGAGTGACCACCTCCAGCTCCGGGTGAGCGGAGATGAGACGGTTTCTAGTTGTAAGAGGCTTTGAGAGTGGCCCTACTAAAACATAAGTCACCCTGATATGTGTTCAGGATGAGGTCATATGCGATATGACCAGTATGGACGTACCCATAACCATGTTGTCTGTAAGTTGCCAGATTTGAGATCTCATA
Organism: Dillenia turbinata; assembly: GCA_037126225.1. Taxonomy (NCBI): domain Eukaryota; kingdom Viridiplantae; phylum Streptophyta; class Magnoliopsida; order Dilleniales; family Dilleniaceae; genus Dillenia; species Dillenia turbinata. The sequence goes on from JBAMMX010000017.1 coordinate 12,029,211, forward strand.
TATCACCTGCGACTTGTGATATTGTCTCTGAGGCACTCTTTCTGAGATATCTGGGTAGATTTTTATGTGTAGACTGAGTCCCTATATTTGCATAGTGTTAGAGAAATCTAACATATGCTCTTTGAGAGATGGGGGAATAACAACGTGGCACGCGTTTCATACCGCGTGTGATATGACAACTTGGGATAGTAGGAGCATTATTTGAGACACTGATATGATTTTGATCCCCGTTCCCACTGTGTGAGACCCGAGATCCATTGGGTGGGATCTCATGTACCCTTATCACTTTCGGCTGTTTCTAGAAGTCTTGGCTCAGTGTTGCTACTTTAGTCTATTTACCGATGGCCTGGAAGATAAATTGAGGTCTGGGGGACAGGTCTAGGAAAGCAACTGAATTGAGGCTAATAGATTCAAGTTTAGGAAAAGGAAGACCAATTGACATTACATCATTGTGTTGTATTTACTAGTATGCCTATTATGTCTATCCATGTTGGGATGTAAACATAATAGTGGATACACAGTCGAGCATTTATTGGGGATTACTTTCGATGAGGAAAGTAGCTCGATGGATGTAATTAGTCTTGGATCTGGGGTGCAGTGAGTTCTTTTGATACTAACGATGGCTTCTCGATCATCCTGACAGGTGCATCGAGAGGTCTTTGCTTGCAGGTGTACTCGCAGGTCGCACGACGCCTAATTCTGTATGAAAGTCCAGTAGGGTGATGTGATCGCATGAGATGTGATCTTGTGACGAATATTAAAATGCCCTCGCGTGCAAGTGGGAGATATTAGTTTAGAATGCCCATGAGGGGCATTTTAGACATTTGTATTAGGGTTAGTGGGGTAACTCCCACTAACCACATCTTAACCACATTATACCCACATTACATCTCTATCTCTCTCTTCCCCTCTCCCCTCTCTTCCGTTGGAACCTGAGAAAAATGGTGTGTGCAGCCATGGGTGAAGTTTGAGAGAGTTCTTTATTCTCTAGAGAGAGAATATAGAGGGCATGAGGAAAAATTCCGCGTAGGGAATTTTTCCCGTCACGATGATCGCCGGACTGAGGGTTGCGGCGTTGTGACATTGCGGTGGTGGTTCGATTAACATCGTGATCACCATCCCGACCGCGAGATTCGATCGAGGGACGCACGGTCGATTTTTAGATTCTGCATATTCGAGGTATTTACCCTATACCCAATCCATATTTTTAAATTTATAATTCTCAAAAATTCCAATTATTTGAATTGCTTTCAAACAAGTTATGCATGTGACTCAATTAATTCCAACACAAAATGTTTTAATAAATAATTTAAAATAGTTTAGTATCCATAAAACGTCGAATAACTAACAAAAACATTTTGATTATTCAACGAAAGAAGTTTTCTATCTAGATGTATCAACATTTCTATGAGAGGCTTCCAATTGATCTCGTCATTTTATTTCTTGAAGGGGCATGTGCTCAAATTGGTAATTTTTTTCTTTTAATTTGAAGCAAATTTATCCATTTTCTTAATATATATATATATATTTAAATTATAACAAATCATTTATTGAGTTTGTGTTGATTAATCTAATTTGAAGCACCATGATGGAAAGAGGATTTTATTGGAGCACCATGATCAAAACATTTATCCATTTTCATGAATCATCTGATTGATGTTGGGATCTTTGTGATTAAGTATGATTTTAAAAATCAATATTGTCATACAATCATCGTAATATGAATTTTGAAGCCAAGTGCGAAGAAGTAATTGCCTAGATGATTTTTCACAAAATTTTTTTTCAGGGATTTTGAAAACCAAATAATTGCAATTTTGGTTTGCTGAAAAATCATATATATATATATATATATACTAAATTATTTTTCGGTAATTCCACCAAAATTGTAACCGAGAAACTGAATGCTCATCAAAAGTTAGAACAAACGTTCTTGCTATAGAAGCAACACAAGTACTTCAATCCCTGTAGGGACTCAGATAATAAGACCCCTTCTCCCTATCTCTTCGTGTTTTATCTAGAAAAGCTATCCTTGCTGATTGCAAACAAGATAGTTCACATTGAGGGGAAGCCTCAAAAAGTTTCAAGAAGTGTTCTAAATTTCTCTAACTTATTCAGGTTTTATTTACTTATACTTCTTTGGAGCAAATTTAGAAATGCTTGGAATGGTCTCGTCAAACTAAAAATCTCCCAAAAAAAAAAATTTATGTATTTTTCAATACTATTGCCTTACTCCACGAAAGAATTTCAAACACTAAATGCAATTATTTGTTAGAGAAAATTCAAGGGTAGACCTTTTGGGTGGAAGTTCGAAATCATATTCATGGCGAAAGGATCAAACCAGCAAGATCAACGATTGCCCAAATCCCAATCTATGTCATGCAAATTGCCAAACTTCTAGATAACAATTGCAATGCGATGAACAATACGAATAGTAATTTTATATCGGGTGATCATGAGGCATAGCAGTATCGAGAAAAATATGCAAATCTAGAGATGAAGGTTGTCTTCATTTCAGTCAGCTCAACAAACAAATGAAGCCCTCCTTTCCAAATTAGCCTGGGAAATTATCAACCCAGGAGACTAGCTATGATTTTTATTGTTTATAATTATATTCACACAATATTCTTACAATATTTACTATTTTTTGTAACACAATATTCACTATTTATTAATAGAATATTGAAAATATATTTGTTATTGATGGGACATAGCCCTAAGCTCAATTCGAAGGGTCAGCACTTGAAAAACCCACACACGAGATCCACAAAGGACAACTAACGACCGATGAGTAAGCACAAACAATTACGGCTACAAGATCCACAAAGGACAACTAACGACCGATGAGTAAGCACAAACAATTACTCTCTATGATTATTCGACTGATTTATCGAAAGATCTTAGTCGCCTCGTTTCTCAAACAATAGAGTCTTAGTCGCCCTGCCTACCGAACAAGAATTGTCGAGTGGAAGTAACCTCCCCGATCGGGTACTCGACCATTTGTCCATCGAACAGACAAACCTCGAAGACTCTCCATTGGTCAGACAACTAACTGATAGCCAATAGTTCTATCAATTTTAAAGAAAAGTCAAAACACCCTAACGGTTTTGATTTCCTACTTAAGAACAGTATCTTTCGGTTAAGGAAAGGATCTTCTCAAAAAACAAAAGTTTCCAAATGATAAAAATCATGATCATTTTGAAATATTAAACTTCCGAGATTTTCGGATCGACTCGATAACGAAAGTAGGATTGAAATATCTCTACAGTATACGACTCTTGCAGGTATAAGATATCATCAAACCCTCCAAGTCAGGTACGCCTTTTGAGCCTTTCCCATTGGGCACTCAAATCACAGGGAATCTCTCCATCTCTGAGCTCTCAGTTTGTTTCTTTTACATTTGAAAACCGCTCTTTCTAACTTGAGCGTCGGAGCCTCCCCCATCGGAGCACCCTCCGACAGTTTTTGTAGATTTTACTATTAGCGGCAACTATTCGAGTCAACAAGGAGTTGGCATATGTGGAGTCACAAACCACCTCTAACAGATTGGCACCGTTCGTGGGAACAAACTAGAGCAACCGCCTTGACAGAACCAACAAATTACTTACTCTATCATGCTTCCAAAGAGAAGAACCTGGATAACTTCAAAAGTCGCCCCCACTGTAGAAGGGCGCACCGCAACCCTCTTTGAGGCCGCCCTTGCTGTGTCGCCCGATCACTTTATTCGTGATTATGTGATTTTCCCTCGACCATCTCATATGGAGTAGGCTCTATAGCCTGCAACTTAAGGACAACCGATCATGGCCCCTACACCAGAGCAAGGCAGCCACCCCCAGATAGAGAGGCTGGAATCAAAAATTTAGAACATGAGCAAACAACTGGAGGGTCTCAGTCATGCCCTTAGGCTCGAGGGCCAGTCTTCCATTTGGGGGTCTAGACATCTCCGGCAACATCCGTAACCTCCGCGCCACGAATTGTCCGAAAATTCCCAACTAGACCCCTGTGATCTCGAAAGCAGGTCGATCAGATTGTTGCCGACGAATTCAAATGGGTCAATGCCCAGGGAAATCAAACTTCCCTCTATTCTCATGTTTCACCTCTCGATCTGAAGGTCTCTTCGGAGCCTATGCCTCCAATATACTTCTGTCTCCCATGGAAAGATATGACGAGACAATAGACCCCCGGAATCATGTGGCCCATTTCGTGACTTGATGATTTCAAGAGACATAATTGATGTGGCCATGTATAAACATTTCACCACTACTCTTATGGGAAACGTGCTAACCCGGTTCAACTCTCTTCCACCACTGGGCATAAAAACATTCTTCTAACTACGAGAACAGCTTGAATCACATTTCGTGATAAGCAGAGGGGTCTAGAGAAAGTCCACTTCGCTACTGTGATTATAACAGAAGGAGAATGAGTCCCTGAGGGACTTTTTGGAAAGATTCAAGGCAGAGATGATTAGGATTGCGTCTCTAAATCATTCTATCGCGCTGTTCGCGCTACTAACCGGACTACGGCCTTCGGGCATGAAAGTATCGATCACAAAGAATCCTCCTGCCACCATCCACGAAATCTATACCCGAGCCAAGAAATATATCGCTGCTGAGAATGCTGAGACATTTGATAATAGAAGAGATCGATCTGTTTGAAAGAAACGTAATCGGTCACCCGGGAGATCCCCACCAAGAAAGAGTCGAGTAAACCTCCCTCCTTCGCGGAAGTATAACAACTACATCCCTCTGAATGAGACCCCTAATCGGGTCTTATCCTTAATCAGAGACAAGTCATACATCCGATGGCTCCCACAGTCGACCGAGAGTGACCCCAGCAAGGACAGAACCAAATACTACCATTTTCACTGGGATTACGGTCACATAACAGATGATTGCAAGAAGTTAAAAAATGAATTAGAGTTCTTGGTGCGCCACAGGAAGCTGCAAGAGTTCATTGGCAAGGGGGAAGGAAACGCCCCCACCGGTCATCGGTACGAACCCCCACGATGTGATCAGTCAGAGGACCGACAAACTGCTCAGCCCCTGATCAACGGAAGAGATGGAGTAATACTCCAAATCTAGGACCGGCACGTCCATCAGAAGCTTTCCTATTCCTCTGACAATTTGTCAAAAAGTGAAGCAGGGTGCCTAGTCACGCCGATCTTCTTTTTCTCGAAAACACTTCCTTCTGCACCATAAGAAATTCTAGTGACAGACGCTAATAAACAGCAAGGGGCAAGAGGCCTGTCATTGGTTTCACGGACGAAGATCTAGTCGAAATAGACCCAAGTTGTCACGACCCCCTTGTAATGACCGCTAGGATCAGGCAGCATGAGGTCAGAAGAATCTTTGTCGATCAGGGGGCAGACTATAACCTTCTATACCGAGATGCTTTCAGACGAATGAAGTTTACTTTTGCCCATCTCCAACCCCAAGCCGGCCCGGTCAAAGGGCTCTCAGGCGAATGAATATATCCCGAAGGTATCATCTTGCTATCGGTTACCCTCAGAATGCCTCCTAATCATGCGACAGCTCCTGTCATGTTCAACGTGATGGATTTTCCTTTACTCTACAACATTATCCTGGGCAGGCCGGGTCTGAATGCCCTGAAAGCTTTGCCTAGCACTAAACACATGAAGATCAAGTTTAGAACACCACTGAGGATCGGAACATTGTCATGTGATCCAGAGCCTTCGACTTCCCCTCCTAAGTGATCACCAGGGTACGCTATTAATGATTCTTTCTTCGAAATGCGAGGGTATTTTTTAAATTAGCAAGGCATCGACCCAACGAACTTCTTACCCACATATTCCCTGATCCTATCGTACGTCGGGCCTAAATCATCAAGATCCTATTGTTCGAACGTGTCATCAATAAGAGATGGAACTTCCCGAACGGGTGGACACGACCCCTCTATTCGAAAGTCTCCTATTATCGGGCCTAAATCACCTAGATTCTATCGTTCGAACGTGTCATCAATAAGGGATGTGGACACGGCCCCTCTATCCAAAAGTCTCCTATCGTCAGGCCTAAATCGCCCTGATTCTATCGTTCGAATGTGTCGTCAATAAATGATGGAACTCTCTTAACGGGTGAACACGGTCCTTCTATCTAAAAGTCTCATATCATCGGGCCTAAATCACCCAGATTCTATCATTCGAACATGTCGTTAATAAGGGATGGAACTCCTCGAACGGGTGGACACGGCCCCTTTATCTAAAAGTCTCCTATCGTTGGGCCTAAATCGCCTAGATTCTATCGTTCGAACGTGTTGTCAATAATGGATAGAACTCTCTGAATAGGTGGACACGGTCCCTCTATCCAAAAGTCTCTTATTGTTAGGCCAAAATCGCCCAAATTCTATCGTTCGAGCGTGTCATCAATAAAGGATAGAACTCCCCGAACGGGTGAACACTGCCCCCCAATCTAAAGTTTCCTATCGTTCGAATGTGTCATCAATAAGGAATAGAACTCCTCGAATGGGTGGACATGTTCCCCCAATCTAAAGTTTCCTATCATCCTAACGTGTTATCAATAAGGGATGAAAACTCCCCGAACGGGTGGGCACGGCCTTAGCATTAATCGCTTCCTATCGTATGACGATCATGTGAGACTAATATAATGAGAGTTATTATAGTGAATAACAAGCCAAACTCTGTCGTTGATAAATTACCTAAAAGGCATGGAATACAAAGTTCTAAATAGACGTTACAGTAGATCGAATGAAAGATCATGGAATTTCACGAAGGGTAGGTCCCCTTACAGTCGGGACCATAGTAGAGGCTTCAGGAACAACAGCTGATCCCTGGGCCGCAGCAACCCCCTTAACTGGGGGCAAGGCATCACTTAGACACATCCGGTGGATTACGTCTTCAATGCACTTCAGTCTCTCGATCAACTTCCATTGGGAATCCTTAAGAGCAAGGACATCCCTTGTACGAAGTTCCTCAAGATCAGCTATTTTACACTTCACCCCCTAAAGAGACTCATCACATAGCTGTGCCAATTTTTTAATTGATTGGAGACGCGCTTCGCGTACCTTGGCCTTCGACTCTAGCCTTTCGCACTGCTTGCTTAACTTAGCGATAAATCCTTCCCAGTAATCCGCCACCTACCTTCTATGTCGTTCTTGAAATTTTGCCAAAGTCATTGTCTGAAGAAAAGATTGGATCATGAAAAATAGGAATAAAGGAAAAGCCAAATAGATGCAAAGAGGGTGGTACCATTAAACTGAGGGACTTAAGTGCCCTGCTACTTTGCTCCTGGGACATCCTATTTAGGTTGAGCTCGCACTGATGAAAGTTCAGCTGGTCCATGATCCGGTCTGCCTTGGCCAAATCTATATAATTGTATTACATATCCCCAGAACAAACCATGAAAGTCCCTCGCTCTTTCGAGCCCTTCCGTTCGTCAAAGGACCGAACATGAATGACAGGTGGTAGGGCAGTTCCATCTGGAACCTTGTGTTACCCCTTGTGTAAAGGCCAAATTGGCATAGTTGAAGAAGGCCCTGCCATCCTCTCTTACATTACCCTGGAAATATCCAGTCTTGTTATGTCGCTGGGCAAAGAACCACTTCTCAATCCTTTGGGTTTATCTACGCCGACACCTTTGTTGCACGGGGACCCATTTCCCTCCAACATGATGTTTTTCATCGGTGTGACCAAGCCCAAATGATCAGGCGAAGCGACCAGCGTGCATTCTAGTAGGGACGAAGGCAGTAGAGTCTTTCCCCTCTTTGACAAGGGAGATGAAGACTCCAGGAAGGCTTTAGACACCCCTATGGACTCCTGAGGAGACCTCTTCACACTCGATCGAACCTGCTTATTGATGGTAACTTTCTCCAAAATAGCATCGTTGAAAAAATTCAAAGAGTCAGCCAACTCGATCTTCCCCCTTTCCAACAAGTGAGGCCTGTCAACTTTCCTTTTTCTCCCCGATCAGTAGACTAGCTAAAGATAGCATCTGATTATCCAGTAAGGAGTCGACCGATATACTCCGACCGGTAGACTTACAATAGCTGCTTACGGACAGAACGAAGTGGCCGTGTATAAATACGGTCGGAGGTTTCAGTCCTAAAGAAGGACCCCCTTTGGCGTCAGGAAGTATAGGGACACGACTCTTATCTGAAAACTCCATGAAGAAGAACTTGTGCATCTAATTCTTATCGATATACTCCTTATAACAAAATCTCTAATTAGGCTCGAGCCGAGTCTATAGCTTGTATGATCCCTTGGTCGAGCCACTATTTCCACATCTCATCAAAAATAAAAACGGACGACAAGATGCAAAGTTAAAGTAAAGACGACAAAACCCTAACAAATAAACCATGACAACCACTAGGCGCCAGGCACTTGGGATTAGGAGAGTTGGGATTATGTTCTAATGGCGTAGTACCTCCGCAAAAGGACTCGTATATAGAACTTTTAATCCGTACTTAACCGATTGGTGGTATATCGGTGCGCACCCCTCAGGTGCCACGTTAGCCCTATCAGCATTCGTGGCAGACACCAAATTGTAATCATCTCCCATCAGCATATCAGTCTGGACTTCTTAAAGCTCCTTTATGGACATGATGCTTGCGATATCGTCGATGCTCGGGTAAGCTTGAGTAGCTGACGTTTTCTTCATTATTTTTAAAAATAACTTCTCTGATAACTCTTGAGGAAGAAAAGAGAATGAAGGTGCCTGGAGCGCACGTACAAAAGGCCTTATATAAACACTAAGAGGCAATCCGCATACCCCAATGACTACACGTGGTAAACGAAAAATGGGTACTCATGGTACCTTTTTCACAAAACGGCACCCTGAGTAGGGGGCAAATGATGGAACATAGCCCTAGACCCAATTCAAAGAGACAACACTTGAAAGGCCCACACAAGAGGTCCACAAAAGACAGTTATCGACCAATGAGTAAGCACAAACGACTACTCTCTACAACTATTCGACTGATTTACTGAAAGGCCTTAGTCGCCCCGTCTCTCGAACGATAGGGCCTTAGTCACCCTACCTACCGAATGAGACTTGTCGAGTGAGAGTAACCTCCCCGATCAGGTACTCAACCATTGGTCCATCAAACGGACGAACCTCGAAGAACCTCCATTGGCCAGACAACCAACTGATAGCCAACAGCTCTATCAATTCTAAAGAAAGGTCAAAATACCCTAACGGTTTTGATTTCCTGTTTAAGAACGACATCTTTTGGTTAAAGAAAGGATCTTCCTAGGAAGCGAATGTTCCCGAATGATAGAGATCATGATCATTTCAAAACATTGAACTTTCAAGATTTCCAAATCGACTCGATAAGGAAAGTAGAGTTGAAACATCCCCATAGTATACGACTCTTGCAAGTATAAGATATCCTCAAACTCTCCAAGTCAGGTACACCTTCTGAGCCTTTTACATTGGGTACTTAAATCACAAGGAGCCTCTCCCTCTCTAAGCTCTCAGTCTGTTTCTTTTACATTCAAAAACTACTCTTTCTGATTTGAGCATCAAAGTCTTCCCCACCGGAGCACTCTTCGATGGTTTTCGTAGGTTTCACTATCAGCGGCAACCATTTGAGTTAGTAAGAAGCCGGTATCTATGAAGTCGCAACTCACCTCCAACAATTGTATATACTAAACATATTTACTACTTTTGGGGTTAAAAGACTATATATGTACATATATATAGCCCCGATGTATTTTCTAATACATAGCAAATAATATATAATTTTTCTCAATTCCCTCTTTTCTTGAAATTTATCATCAATAAAAGCTAATAATTAGAACTCGATGATTAGGAGGGCCATAGTCAGTTGAAAAAAGATTTTCGGATGCTAGGTCCGGTGGAATGGTAGAAACGGAGAAAGTATAAGCTTTTGGAAGGATTGCTAGATGATTTCTTATCCTTTCCTAAAGGAGGCAAGGGTTCCATCCCAGATGATGCTCAAACTTTTTTAGTAATGTACTTCATAAATTAAAATATGAATGAGTATCAAAACCTATAGATGTTAGAAAGTTTTCTCCCAAAAAGTACTTGTCTAGAGATCCTAGGAGCGGCTATCGATGAAGAATGAGCATAAAGGGACAAGTTTTCCCAGAGATATAATAGTTTTGGAGAGTTTGTGTTGAATCTGTAATAGAGATGAAGAAAAAGCCAATCTAAAATTCTCAAACCAGGTGTTTAAGCTTATTAATGAAATGGCTACTGCCTTTCCCTGGAATTTGCAATTTTCTATAAAGGGTAGCTTAAAGGGGTCCTAACAAATGTGGCACGAAAAATAAGTGGTATGTCTGCCAGCAAATTATATGAAAAATGTAAGAAGGAATGGGAGTCAAATCATTCCCACAGATGTGTGCACTTAAAAGAAGTATGGGTGAATATTGTAAAGAATGAGGACCTTGAAGCTTTGTTTAGTGATAGAACTGACACATGGCTAATCAACAACTAGAGAAGAAACGGAAGGAAGATAGCAGATGTACCTACAAAAAGTAAGGAATGAATATGTGCTCAATGAAATTGATATATAGCCCCATCTCTGATGGGGAAGAGGTTATTAAAGAAGCAATATTAGTACAATAGTTTCACAAGTAAGGATCGAGGGGAAAGGGTGACAAAGGAAATGCGGGTAGTTGCAGCTGAAGAAGTCTACAAACTTAACATGGATGGTATGTTGGGAATGTAATATGAAATTAAGTTGATTGTATTGTTTCCAACGTGTCTATTCATTGCTCAAGAGTTAGTTCATGTATTTAGTTAAACTACGAAGGAGTTTGGTTAAAGGATATAGGAATCAAGAATCAGAATGATACTCATATAAATTGTTTGGATTAATGGAATTGAAAGAAGGTTTGGGAATGAAACCTCCAAAATATAGGTTTTGTGAAACCCAAATAAAATAATGGATTTTGGCCAAAACCCATGACTAAAATCCAAAAAAAATAACTAACACTTTTGCCCTTCTATTCAACAAATGAGATTGAATATGTGTTGAATATGTTGTAGGAGAGATTGAGGAAGCAGAGATTGGTGAGGATAGATATTTCTTGTGGGATGTGGTTAGAGAAGTAGTTGTCTGCAACAGAGAGATTGAGGAGGTAAGATTGGTGTCCCAAGTTGCAAGTTAGGATTTGTAACAACGACACCTCGGTATACTCATATTTTACTTCTTCTCACAATTATATAATGTCATTCATGTTTCATAGAGCGAAATTCACTCAGAAAATTCATCAAAGATTTGATCGGTTGATGTTTTAAATTTTAGGTGATCGGTTAGTAGAGTATTGGTTTGTTCAGTAGTTACTGGTCCTGGGAGATTGTTATCTCTAGACAAATTATTTGTCTATCGTTTGGTATATTATCGTCGGTTATAATTGAATTCACGATCGGTATCTTTGCCTAACCGATATGTTTAAATATTTATTTCTCATGGGTCCGTGAATAGCATTTCCAATTTCCAATCAGCATCTTCCATTTCTTTTCGGCACTGTTGGAAAATTTCTATTCGACATACGAAATTTGGAAATTTTAAATAATTTTTATCGGTGCCTTCCAATTTTGCTCCTGCACCCGTTCGGCATAATTTTATTCATTAAACGGACAGTTCGTTTCATTTCCTTTCGGGTATTTTAATGGCCAAACTCTTTTTTTCTACTTCTTCCTTTTCTCTCTCGGTTCACACCTTCTCTCTCTCTTTCTTCCTGTTTCTCCCAATGATCAATCAAAATACTCTAAACCCACACTTTAAAAGTTTCAAAATTCATGACCCAACCTCTAGCAAGTTAGATCTAGTGAGATAGGGTTTGATCGCGACTTGGTTTGAGACGAAATCGAAGACTAAAGGTCTAGGTAATATTTTATTCTCAACTTGGATTTATTTTCCTCTTTTATGGGTTTGGACTTATGTTGAAATTTGATTGAAAAGAATCGGCGGGGTTTTGAGTCACCGTAAGTGAGAGAAAGTTTGGGTATTCAATGTTAGGGTTTGTTTTGAAAGAATTGATATTGATGATGCTAGATACTTGGTTATGTCCCTTAGGAATTGTCGAGAGTTGAACAAGGCAGGATATTCATTGTAGAGACGTCCGAGAGTGACTATCGTTCCAAGTACAGTGAGTGGGACTGTAGACACTATGTTATTGATTGAACAAATCCATGTTTTTATAGCTTTTCAAATGACATGGTTTATGATGTGTGTGAAAGCATCCGATTGATATATCTTTACAAATGTTTCTTTTGTGATCATTGGAGTATCTCAATGAATTGTTTAAATGAGATGCATCCGTGAGATTTGTGATGAAATGACCTTGTGCCACTTTTGTAAACTTGACATGATTTACATACTTCCATTTGTAATGGCACATTTATTTGACTTGGGTTAATGAATTGTTATTAGCCAAATCGTTTGTGATGCGTGGGTTGGATGCCCACTTATGATATGATGATGTGACGATGTCCATGATGGACTTCCGTAGCTACAAAGGGCTTTGGCAGTGGCACCCGTTGTGTCCGGATACACTTCGGCCGGAGGTATCTCCCAAAGGCCATATGTATAGTTACGGTCGAATGAACAATATAGGGAGGACATGTGTGACGCCACTATCTAGCTCCAGGTGGGATTCTATACATGATTGATTATATGTACTTGATACTATTGAGGTCTGTGGCCAACATTAGGGAAGAGAGCTTAATGTTTTCTTTATACTTGCATATGAAACATCCCCAATGTACCTGTCATTGGTCATGGTAAACCATCGCCGGGGATATTTTAATGGCCAGCTCTATATGATTTTGAAACGAAGATGGATGCATGTGTGGATACCATAATATGTGACATATGATTTATGAATTATGGAAATATCATGATTGTTTTATAATGCCATCGCATTTTAAAACTTTGCTTTGACACTCCGTGCTCACACATATGATTGATAACATATTGCCGATTCCCTCACTCACTGAGTATTCCCCATAATACTCACCCCTCACTTTCCTTGATTTCAGAGAATTGATAGGAAGACTTGTCGTGAGAGTTCGACATACTTGATTTGTATTGGAGACCTTGGACTTTGGGTATGGTATCGACCATTCTTCCGCAGTGATGTAGTTAATGATGTTGGATGATATATATGTACATTTGAGGTCTATAGAATGTCCATTGCATACATTTATTGGAATGACTAAAATTTTATTGCGTAATGTAATTGAAACTCTCAGATGTGTTTTATACTTATGCATTGAGGTAAATATTTTACATTTTACATTCTTCACTTGGGAAAATAATATTTTAGGAAACAGGTATTGATGTTAGCCTTCGTTGCCTCGGTATGCGTGTCGACTGATGGCAGTATACGGGGTGACGGGTGGCTGTTCACGGTCTCGTATCGGGGCGTGACAGTTTGTTTGGTATCAGAGCTCTAGGTTGAGAGCTATGTTTTATAAAAGAGTTTCAAAAATATTCTCAAGTACATTTTCAAAGTCCTCAATGTATACGAGAGTTTTATTACAGTCATGAAATCCTAATATATGGTCTTAGACATATGAGTTGTTTCATTTTAGGGGGTTAGATGTTGTTCGTATCTAACATAACTTATCATTTCCATCGGTTATTAAACCTAATTCTTGAATCTCACCTAATGAAAATCATTCCTATGTAGAATTATGATGACTAGGCGGGGCACTAGGTTTGTACCCCCCGAGCCACTTCCTGAGATGCCTAGAGCAACCGAGGATATTTCCTCGTCACGTGCGCCTTTTCCAGCGCCTTCTCAGCTGGCTACTATAGCCGTGGTTCCACCATCATCACTCGAGGCATTTAGGCAGGTGTATGAGTGGTACACCACACATTGGGTTCAGATGCTACCCCCACTACCACCGATGGCAGCGCCAACTCCTACGGCAGCGCCTATTCCTACGACAACACCTTCTCCTGCGGTACCGAATCCTCCACTGCTGGCCGGTCTTTCTTTAGTTTCTGGTCCGAGTGACACTATGTCATCCACACTTAGACCCATCCACACGCTGACTTAGTTAGTCAAGGAATCTCGATAGTTAGGATGCACAGACTTTGCGGGACTCAGTGATACCACTGCGGCTAAACACTGGGTCAACCGGACCCATCAAATTCTGACAGATTTGGGGTTGAGTAAGGAGTACAGGCTGCGGGTAGCGGAGAGGTTGTTAGATGGGGATGCCCTCACTTGGTGGGAGGCTATCTGTGATAATGCTACCAAACTACTACGGTTAGAGGACTTCTTGAGGATGTTTGACCACAGGTACTTCTCAGAGTTTCAGCAGGATCGCAAAAGAGCAAAGTTCCTTCACTTGCGATAGGGGACTAGATCAGTTGCGGAGTATGAGACAGAACTGAGGAGATTGGCAGCTTTTGTCCCCGATTTAGCTACACCAAAGCAGATGAGGTTCAAGTTTGAGGACGGGCTCAACTTAAACATTCGGCGATACATGACAGTTATACCCAGCTTCTCCCTTGCAGAGATAGTTGATTCAGCCCACCGTGCTAAGGAGATTGTCCACGCCAAGAGTAGGCAGAGAGAGAGTAGAGATCAGAAGAAGAAGGCTGGGACCCAGATGAGTCAGAGCTCAAAGAGGGGTAGGACTTCTGGTTTTCATGGAGGCCTCTCTCACTTCAAACCAGCACACTTTGGACAGGGACCATGTCCCCAGGTGTTTGGAGCACCAGCCCCCAGTGCCACGAGTCAGACCTTAGCTCAGCGGTACCCTCCTTGCCGCAGATGTAGTAGGCACCATCCTCTGGGAGCTTGCAGGGTACCTATCATGTGCTTCCAGTATGGGAAGCCAGGTCATATCAAGAGTTCGTGTCCTGATTTAAGACTTTGAGGTCAGGTGACGTAGAGTTATTCAAGTGGTCTGCGGGTAGGATAGCAGGGAGCACATGCACATTCGAGTCACACTGCTCCACGGATGATGCCGGGAGCAACATTGTACCAGGCCCTTCACGACAACAGCCGAGGGCACTGGCCTGCGTGTATGCGATAACGTAGGAGGACGCTCAGGCAAACCCGGATGTGATCATGGGTAATCCTCAAGCAGATCCCTCAGTTTAGAAACTTTTATGTACTCTTCTTTCTTTTAAAATCATGTACCCCATGACTAGTTAAAGCCTTAGAGGCTTAACTATTTTAATAAATATGTACATCTATCTTTTACGTACCCTAGATTGATTATTTTAAATTTCTCACATCTAGGTACTATGAAAATATACGGAGTTGATGTTTGTGTTCTTATAGACACCGGGTTGAATTTCACTTATGTGAGAGCTTCCTTTGCTCAACGGTCGGGTAGGCCGTTATCACCACTAGAAGATGAACTAATAATTATCACTCCTCTTGGTGAGTAGTTAATCAGAGATTCCGTATATAGAGGGAGCATGTCATGATTGGGGAGACAGTGTTAGAAGCTGATTTGATTCCACTCAACATGACAGACTTTGATGCCATCCTAGGGATGGATTGGCTGAGTACTCATAGGGCTTCTGTGGACTATTTTACCAAGGAAGTAGAGTTCTGGAGATCTGAAGGGCCACCGCTGATGTTTGTGGGTGAGAGACAGATATTACCCCGTTGCGTAATATCAGTAATGGAGGCCAGACGGATGATACGCTGAGGCTGCATGACATATCTGGCCCATGTGATAGATACCACTATAGAGGGTCCGAGGCATGATGAGGTCCCGGTGATACAGGACTTTCCTGAAGTATTCCCCGATGAGCTATCTGGATTACCACCAGTTCGAGAATTTGATTTTGAAATCGATTTGACTCCGGGGACTACTCCTATCTCTATTCCGCCATATAGAATGGCGCCAACCAAGCTGGGAGAGCTCAAGGTTCAGCTACAGGAGCTGCTGGACAAAGGATTTATCCGTCCGAGCACTTCACCCTGGGATGCTCCGGTGTTGTTTGTGAAGAAGAAAGACGGTACCCTCCAACTTTGTGTGGATTATAGGTAATTGAACAAAGTCACAATCAAGAACCGATATCCATTACCCTACATTGATGATCTGTTTGATCAGTTTCAGGGTGCTAGGGTTTTCTCGAAAATAGATCTTCGATCGGGTTATCACCAGTTACGGATTAGAGCCGATGATGTGCTCAAGACCGCATTCTTTACCCGATACGGACATTTTGAGTTCTTGGTCATGTTATTTGGGTTGACCAATGCGCTAGCCGCATTCATGGACCTAATAAATCGGGTCTTCCATGATTACTTGGATCGGTTTGTCATCGTGTTTATTGATGACATACTAGTTTACTCTCGGAGCGATGAGGAGCATGCTCAACACCTTCGGGTTGTTTTACAGATTCTTCGCGAAAGGCAGTTATATGCCAAATTCACTAAGTGTGAATTTTGGCTACGGCAGATTGGTTTTCTAGGGCATATAGTTTCTGCTGAAGGTATCTTTGTTGATCCACAGAAAGTCAAGGCTATATTGAGATGGGAGCAGCTGAAGACCGTGACTGAGGTTCGGAGTTTCCTTGGTATTGCAGGTTATTATCGGCGGTTTGTAGAGGGATTCTCTCGAATCGCTACTCCTCTATCTAAGTTGACGCGGAGGACGTCAAATTCCGTTGGGATGATCATTGTGAGGTGAGCTTTCAAGAGCTCAAACAACGATTGACAACCGCACCGATATTAGCTCTTCCCATTAGTAGTCGGGAGTATGTGGTATATAGTGGTGCTAGCCGACAGGGATTAGGTTGTATACTGATGCAGGATGGTCGGGTGATTGCATATGCTTCTCAATAATTGAAGAAACATGAGTTGAACTACCCGACACATGATCTCAAGTTGGCCGCCATAGTCTTTGCCTTGAAAATATGGCGACATTATTTATATGGGGTGACTTGCAGGGTATTCATAGATCATAAAAGTCTAAAGTACTTATTCACCCAGCGGGAATTGAACCTCAGACAGAGGAGATGATTAGAGTTATTGAAAGATTACGATCTTATCATTGATTATCATCCGGGAAAGGCAAATGTTGTGGCAGAAGCCTTGAGCCGGAAGTTATCATCTTCTCCTCAGACGACAGAGAGTGCTTATCTCTCTTGTTTAGTGGAATTCCGTACATTAGGAGTCAGTTTGGCTAGTGATGATCAAAGAGCACTACTAGCCCGATTTGAGGTGAGGCCGACTTTGCTCGACCGCATTAGGGAGCTCCAGAGATCAGATGAGGAACTCTGAGGTATTCTTGATGGGATCCGCAGAGGTGATGGCAAAGATTTTCGAGTCCGTGATGACGGACTAGTAGTATACTGAGAGCGAGTTTGTATTCTTGCCGATAGCGATCTTCAGAGAGCTATTCTTGAGGAAGCTCATTCCTTTGCTTATGCTATGCATCCGGGCAGTACGAAGATGAATCGTACTATTCGAAATAGTTATTGGTGGTCCGGTATAAAGAGGTAGATTGCAGAGTTTGTTGTTCGATGCCTGGTTTGTTAACAAGTGAAGGCCGAGCATCAGCGACCTGCCGGTACCTTACAGCCTCTTTCCATTACCGAGTGGAAGTGGGAATACATCACAATGGATTTAGTGATGGGGCTACCATAGACTTCGACACGGCACGATGCTATGTGGGTGATTGTCAATAGACTCACACCAAGTCTGCACACTCCATCCCTATCTGCAGCAATTATTCCTTAGAGGTGTTAGCACGCCTCTACATCGACACCATTGTTAGACTTCACGGGGTACCTGTGTCGATAGTGTCAGACAGAGACCCCAAATTTACGTCTAGATTTTGGCCCAGATTGCAGGAGGCATTGAGCACTAGACTGAGTTTCAGCACAGCCTACTACCCCCAGACCGATGGTCAGTCAGAGAGGACCATCCAGACTCTGGAGGACATGCTGAGAGCATGTGTTATGGATTTTCGGGGTAGCTGGGATCAGCACCTCCCATTGGTAGAGTTTGCATATAATAACAGCTATCAGGCCAGCATTGGAATGCCTCCGTATGAGGCGTTGTATGGGAGGAAATGCCGTACTCCGTTGTGTTGGGATGAGGTAGGAGAAAGGCGATTGACCAGTGTTGAGATTGTAGAGGAAACTAGAGAAAAAGTAAAGATCATTCGTGAAAGGATGAAGGCCACCCATGACCGACAGAAGGCTTATGTCGATAGGAGGCGATGACCACTTGAGTTCGAGGAGGAAGACATGGTTTTCCTACGGATATCACCTTGGAAATGGGTGATTCGATTCAGGCAGCGGGGTAAACTAAGCCCCAGATATATTGGGCCTTTCCGAATCCTTGAGAGGGTCGAAAATGTGGCATACAAGTTAAAACTGCCGGATGAGCTTTCACGTATTCACGATGTCTTCCACGTCTCGGTACTTAGAAAGTACCTGTCTGATCCATCACATGTCCTAGAGCCTCCGCCAGTAGAGTTGCATGAGGACTTGAGTCTACCAGTTCAGTCCGTGGCTATCCTTGATCAACAGACTAAGAAGTTGCGGAGCAAGGAAGTTCATTTGGTCCGACTCTTATGGAGGAGTGACCAGGTCGAGGAAGAGACCTGGGAGTCCGAAGAGGCTATGAGGAGACAATATCCCCAGTTTTTCACAATATAGCTTCTTTAAGTTTCAAGGACGAAACTTATTTCTAGGGGGTTAAAAAGTGTAACATCGACACCTCGGTGTACTCATATTTTACTTTCCTCACAATTATATAATGTCATTCATGTTTCATAAAGCGAAATTCACTCAGACATCAAATATTTGATCGGTTGATGTTTTAAATTTTAGGTGACCGGTTAGTAGAGTATTGGTTTGTTCGGTAGTAACTGCTCCTGGGAGATTGTTATCTCTAGACAAATTATTTGTTTCTATCGTTCGGTATATTACCGTCTGTTATAATTGAATTCCTGATTGGTATCTTTGCCTCACTGATATGTTTAAATATTTATTTCTCATCGGTCCGTTGGCCAAATAGCATTTCCAATTTCCAATCGGCATCTTCCATTTCTCTTTGGCACTGTTGGAAAATTCCTATTCGACACCCGAAATTTGAAAATTTTAAATAATTTTTATCGGTGCCTTCCAATTTTGCTCCTGCACCCGTTCGGCATAATTTTCTTCATTAAACGAACAGTTCGTTTCATTTCCCTTCGGGTATTTGCCAATTCATTTGCTCATAAATTTTCTTAATATTCCTGGTATTGGATACTTTCATACACCCATTGGTAAACGTCGGTTAGTTTCCCAATTAAGAACCTCTATCGGTATTTTACTTCATTCCTTCTGTTAATATATCCATTCGGTTCATAATGTTTATTTTACTAATTTTTAACATTTTTATTTGACACACTAAAAGAAAAAATTCCATTTAAACTAATCGATCATTTTGTTACCGATCGATAATGTGTATCATCGATAACATGAGATTTGTGAATTTCATTTTCATCATCTATCGGTAATATTTTTTACTGTTCGAAAAAAAAAAAATCATTCATCAGTATAAATTTATCGGCTATCATTTGCAAATGGAAATACATAGTCGGTAATTTGTTTCATCATTATTTGCATGATCGGTAAGAGTCATCAGTTATTTTTACTGTCCGGACAAGCCCCTTTCGATCACACTTCCACAATTTGCCTTCGGTCAATTCACCGTCGTTCGGCAAATGGGATTTTGCTGCTTCGGATATCCTCCCACACATTCTCCTACACATATTACATTCGGTCATCCTTTCAAAAAAACACAAATTGCCTTCAAATTAAATCCATGGCTGTACATGTCTCCGTGGAGAGTTGATCTCATGACTTGGGCCATTCAAAAACAATAATTACCACCATGTCATTCAATGATTTCAATAATATACTCCAAAATTTATATCATATTTCCTATTTTAAAATATATCCAAAGATTTCCACAACTTCAATTTGTTTCCTGTAAGTTTGGGTTGCTCATTTTCCTTTGATATGTATTTTCTCCTTCAGTCCCCTCCATTTAACTGAACATAACCGAACAGCTTTTGGTGTTTTCCAATCGGCCTTATTTATTTACACTTCATTATATATATATACAAACAGCTTGACCGGATATGGGAATTTCTATTCTCCTGCCAAATCTGATCGGTACTTCCTACCTTATTGTCCGGACATATACATCCTCGCTTGGCTGTCCGAGAAGTTTGCACACACACGCAACTTACAAGCTCTTTCAAATTTCATGACGTACACATCAGCCTTCCATTTGCAAATCTTCCCAATATTCATGACCACCTTAGTTAAATGTCTTCTCCCGTTCGATAACCGATGAGAATTGAACCAATAACCTTCAACTTTCACACCCACCTTCTCTACCCATTACTGATCAACCCAATCCCAATAAATATTTAAACCTATTAGGTTTAGTTTCCAAATTACCAAAAAGTGCATGTGGATACTTGAGTAAGTTGGGAAGAGAATGTGGGCAATTAAGTAAATTTAGGAAAATAAGTTTATAAGTAAGGAGAAGGGGTGGGACATTAGGACGCACGAAGGCCAAACTCTATTTTTCTTCTTCTTCCTTTTCTCTCTGGTTCACATCTTCACTCTCTCTTTCTTCCTGTTTCTTCCAACGATCGATCAAAATACTCTAGACCCACACTCTAAAAGTTCCAAAATTCATGACCTAACCTCTAGCAAGTTAGATATAGTGAGAGAGATAAGGTTTTCTAGTAAGAGAAAACTTAGGGTTTGATCGTGACTTGGTTTGAGACAAAATCAAAGACTAAAAGTCTGGGTAATATTTTATTCTCAACTTGGATTTATTTTCCTCTTTTATGGGTTTAGACTTATGCTAAAATTTGATTGAAAAGAATCGGTGGGGTTTTGAGTCACCGTAAGTGAGAGAAAGTTTGGGTATTCAAAGTTAGGGTTTTCTTGAAAGAATTGATATTGATGATGGTAGATACTTGGTTATGTCCCTTTGAAATTGCCGAGAGCTGAACAAGGCAAAACATTCACTGCAGATACGTCCGGGAGTGACTATCGTTCCTAGTACAGTGAGTGGGACTGTAGACACTGTATTATTGATTGAACAAATCCATGTTTTTATAGCTTTTCAAATGACATGGTTTATGATGTGTGTGAAAGCATCCGATTGATATATCTTTACAAATGTTTCTTTTGTGATCATTGGAGTATCTCAATGAATTGTTTAAATGAGATGCATCCGTGAGATTTGTGATGAAATGACCTTGTGCCACTTTTGTAAACTTGACATGATTTACATACTTCCATTTGTAATGGCACATTTATTTAACTTGGATTAATGAATTGTTATGGGCCAAATCGTTTGTGATGCGTGGGTCAGATGCCCACTTGTGATATGATGATTTGATGATGTCCATGATGGACTTCCGTAGCTACGAAGGGCTTTGGCAGTGGCACTCGTTATGTCCGGATATGTTTCGGCTGGAGGTATCCCCCAAACGCCATATGTATAGTTGCGGCCGGATGAACCATATAGGGGAGGACATGTGTGACGCCACTGTCTAGCTCCGGGTGGGATTCTATACATGATTGATTATGTGTTCTTGATACTATTGAGGTCTGTGGCCAACATTGGGGAAGAGAGCTTGATGTTTTCTTTATACTTACATATAAAACACCCCTAATGCGCCCGTTATTGGTCACGGTAGACCATCGCCGGGGATATTTTAATGGCCAGCTCTGTATGATTTTGAAACGATGACGGATGTATGTGTGGATACCATAATGTGTGACATATGATTTATGAATTGTGAAAATATCATGATTGTTTTATAATGCCATCGCATTTTAAAACTTTGCTTTGACACTCCGTACTCACACATATGATTGATAACATATTGTCGATCCCCTCACTCACTAAGTATTCCCCATAATTTATTGGAGGCCTTGGACTTTGGGTATGGTATCTACCATTCTTCTGCAGTGATGTAGTTAATGATGTTGGATGATATATATGTATATTTGAGGTCTATAGAATGTCCATTGTATATATTTATTGGGATAACTGAAATTTTATTATGCAATGTAGTTGAAACTCTCAAATGTGTTATATACTTATGCATTGAGACAAATGTCTTATATTTTACATTCTTTACTTGGAAAAATGATATTTTGAGGAAACAGGTATTGATGTTTGCCTTTGTTGTCTTGGTATGCATATCGAGTGATGGCAGTATATGGGGTGACGGGCGGCTGTTCACGGTCTCGGATCGGGGTGTGACAGGATTCAGTGAGGTTGAGACTAGAGATGTCAAGAGAAAGGAAGGGGAGAGGGAGAGATAAAGTTTATGCCTTTTCTAGAGAGAGAAGGGCTATGTATTCTGAAGGCGAGAGAGAGGGAGAAGAAGGGGAGGTCTAGAAGATGAACAAGATGAGTTGGCATTTTTTGGGTTTGACTTTGTTCTGTCAGATTCGAGAGAGAGAGAGAGAGAGAGAGAGAAGGGAAGAGCGAGAGATGGAGAGAGTGAGTGAAGAAAGAAAGATGTATGTCAATTTGAAGTAACAGAAGGTTGAAGATGACACACGAAAGTTTGAATAGACGCAATAAAAAAATAGAGAAAATAATTTCTTTTTTCTTTCAATTTAATACTATTATTTTTAACAATAAAATCATCTCAGATGCAATAAACAACCAATAAAAAATATTTTTAATCATAATAACATTTTTATTAAAGATAAAATTAACACTTATATGATTCTCATTTCAAAAGATATACAAATCAAAATCAACAATGGAATCAAATTGAACCAGATAATTAATATTCAAATCAATTTCTTAATTCCATTCCTAAGGTCTTTGATTTCGGTTCCATTCTAATTCCCGAATCTGAACCAAATGCCACCTAAGAGTCATTTTAAAGATATAAAATCCCTTGTACTCATCAGTTATGGTAGATGATAGAAATTTATTAAATAAGAATACTTATCTCCTTTGTTATGTGTGAGTTATATGTGATCCATCATCTCCCTTTTCTTACAAAGTGGTATCAGAGCACAAACTATGGAAATCGAAAACACATTCTCTTTCGGGTATCTTCATTTAACCAAAGATAATTATGACAATTGACTAATTCGAATGAAAGCAATACTAGGATCACAAGGAGTATGAGTCATTGTCAACAAAGGATATACCTAGGTTGAGAACATGGATTCCTTGAATCATAATGAGAAGATAGCACCATATAAAGTCAAAAAGAAAGATGAGTTTGCTCTTGCTCTCATTCATCAATGTGTTGATAACTCGATGTTTGAGAAAGTCACTGATACTGTTACCTCTAAAGATATATGGAAAGTTCTACAGAACTCTCACAAAGAAACAGATAAGGTGAAAAAGATCAGGTTTCAAACTCTCATCGTAGCATTTGAGGCACTTAAGAAAAATGAATTTGAATCTGTTTTAGATTAAATCGTGTATTGGGATTGTCAACCAAATGTGAAGAGATTATAAGATTTTGCCAGATGTACGAGTAGTTGAAAAGATTCTATACTCATTGGACTCAAATTTTGAGTATGCGGTAGTAATAAATTGAAGATTTCAAGGATTTGAATACTATGAAGATTGATAAGCTCAGTGGTTCTCTTCATGTCCATGAAGAAAAGTTGGATAAAAATAAGCTTGCTATGGTTGAGCAAGCTTTGCATGGTAACCTGTTACTACAAAGTAATTTGGAAACTCATGAAAAGAGTTACAAAGCTCAGAATGGATGCGAAAGAGGCTTTTATTGAGGTCTTGGACATGGAAGAGGCAACAAAAATAATGTTGGTGCATCTAATGATGATAATATCCGAAGTACATCTAAAGGTTTCAGTCGAAACACAAGAAGAGGAAGAAGTAAAGGAAGAGGAAGAAGATATGATAAATTAAACATGAAGTGCTTCAACTACCACAAATATAAATATTTCTCATGGGAATGTTATAACCTAGTAAACTAGCAAGCCAATCTGCTGATTACACAGAAGATGTAGATGAGGCGACCTTGCTGATGGCATTAAAAACAGAGGGGCATTTAGACACTTGTTCTTGGTATTTGGATAATAGTGCGAGCAATCACATGAGTAGTGATCGAAGCAAATTCATTGAGCTGAATGAGAAAGTAACTGGTAA
Source organism: Dillenia turbinata (assembly GCA_037126225.1). Classification (NCBI taxonomy): domain Eukaryota; kingdom Viridiplantae; phylum Streptophyta; class Magnoliopsida; order Dilleniales; family Dilleniaceae; genus Dillenia; species Dillenia turbinata. The sequence goes on from JBAMMX010000017.1 coordinate 12,053,311, forward strand.
TGTTACTTTTGGCGACTCTTCAAAAATCTTTATCGAAGGCAAATGTACTGTTCTGATTCTTTTAAAGAATGGTGGACAAAGGTTGATTTTAAATATCTACTATGTGTCTAATTTATCTACTAATATTCTAAATCTTGGCCAACTCTTAAAAAAAGTGTATGATTTTTACATGATACATTCTTATCTTTGACTAAGAGATGCGAATGACAATTTGTTAACTAAAGTTTTCATATCAAAAAATCAGATTTTTATGTTAAATTTGCAAACTGAAGTGGGCAAATGTTTGAAATCATGTGTTAAAGATTCAATAAGCTTTGGCATCTGAGGTTTAGTCATCTGAACTTTTGTAGGCTGAAATTGTTAGGAGTGAAAAAGTTAATGAATAGTTTGTCTATGATTAATTGTGCTGATAAATTTTATAAGGCATGTTTTCTTGGGAAGCATGCTAGAAAAAGCTTTTCCCAAGGAAGCTTTTTCAAGATCTAATTTATGTTGATGTTTGTGGTTTGATTAGTCCTTCATCCTCAGGTAAAAACAATTGTTTTATGATGTTTACGGATGATTATAGCAACAAACGTGGGTTTATTTTTTGAAGTAGAAATTTGGTGCATTTAATGCTTTTAAGAAATTTAAAGTAAAAGTTGAGAAGGAAAGTGGCTATCAAATTAAATCTTTGAGAACTAATAGATGAGATGAGTTTACTTTTTATGAGCTTATTTCTTTTTGTGAGACACATGGTATTTGCCATCTTTTGATATTACCAAGAACGCCATAACAAAACAGCGTTATCAAAAGAGAGAATAGAACGGTTTTAAATATGGCCAGAAGCATGTTGAAAAGCAAGAAATTGGAAAGGGAGTTTTGAGCTGAAGCCGTATCATGTGTAGTATATTTATTTAACAGAAGTCCAACTAGAAGTAATGGAGGAAGAACTCCACTTGAAGTCTGAAGTGGAAGGAAACCCAGTGTGTCTCATTTAAAGATATTTGGATGCCTTGCATATTCTCAAGGGTCTGAAAAGGAGAGATCAAATATAGATGATCATAGCCCAAAAAAAAACCTCATTTTTATTGGCTATGAACGAGTCTCTAAGGGATACAAGCTTTATTAACCCTACAAAAAGAATGTTATAATAAGTCAAGATGTTGAATTTGATGAAGAAGGACAATGAGATTGAAGAGTTAAATATGATGACAAGTATGATTATTTTTCCTTTTTTGTAGAAGAACAAGGAGTTGATTTGGAAACCAAATAAGTAAACCTTGTTTTGCCAACTTCATCATCACGTTCCTCTCATGAAAGATTTCCAAATCTTAGTAGTCTAAATGAGAATTATGAAATGACCGAGTCAATAGAAGAGTCTAATAATGTTAGCTTGTTTTGCCTTTTTGCAGGAATTAAGATATTGAATTTTGAAAAAGCTATTAAAAAAAGAACAAGAATAAGAAGAAGAAGAATCGTAAGCAAGCCATGAAGAAAAAAATTAGGGCAATAGAAAAAAACGAAACTTAGGGGTTGGTGTCACTTCCAAAAGGTCAAAAATCTATGAATGTAAAATAGGTATCTAAGCCGAAAAAGGATTCTAGAGGCGAAGTAGAAAAATACAAGGCAAGACTTATCGTCAAAGGCTATAAGCAGAAACAAGGAGTGAATTATTGTCATACCCTGACCCTCAGTTCCAAACACATGACAACCACCGTGTAATCTAGAAGTACGTGCAATTACCGTCACGCACCCCAAAATAACACCAGGCTATGATGACATCATTTTCGAGTTAGGAAATCCAGCACATAAAATATTTAAATCCAAAAACAGATAAGGAGCAGATAAATATTTAATATTTCAAAATATAACTTTCAAAATATGTGTTTCAACTTTAGAAAAACACATATATAAAATATATTACAAAAGGAGTTTCAACTTTAAAATGTCCTCTAATGGGTCTGTCTACATGTCTCAAAAATCCACAATTAGGAAGGATCAATACTAACAGTTGGTCTGGGATGGCTCTCTCCTTAACTGGATCTAATCAGCGGTAGAGTGGTTTTGATATCTACACTTCCTCTGAAAAAATCAAAATCAAGGAATGAATATAAAAAATATTCGGTAAGTGGAGTGCAATGGTATAGTTGTATAAGAAAATGAGTGATGAGTGTGAGAATCTCAAACGATATTTTCAAAATCACATTTACGATTCAATAAAAATATCATGTAGTCATCTTTACATTCCTCAAGAAATGCCACAATTTGCTTAAAACATAATAAACATTCAAAATTCACATTTACAAAATCAAAGGACTTGTCTCAAAATCTTTCCACCAAAGGTTTGGCCTGAACCAATGGTAGAACTATCAAAGGGTTTTTAATTATTACCAATCATAAAATCAACTCTAGCCATGGCGTTAGCTCAGGACTTCTGAGGTGGTGCAACCAAGTTATCTAGACAGGGGATTTGAGAGGCATCTCTCTACCGTGCTTACCCCCTCAAGTCTAACAAGTATTAATCATGCCACCCCATCGAATCGGACCATGGAAGGTTAGACTAGTGATGACATTTACATGGGTGTGTAAAAACAAATTATGTGCCGTAATAAATCAACAAAATTTTCAATTCATAAATTCGACAACAATATCCATAAAGAAGTTTGGCATGATACAAAATATATTTGCAAGTATACAGATTTCATAGCTTAAATCATAATATTTATAGGAATACTCCACATTCAAAAATCATTATAAAAATCTAAATTAAAGAAAAGTATTTTAGAAAAACCAAGAAAAACATTTTTTCTTTTACAAATATAATAATCTATCCACTCATAGTGTTAAAGAGGGTAGTACTCCCAAATTTCTCCACAATAAGGGTCTTTCCTCAATTAGCTTTGTCAAACCTCTGAGAAATATCATCAAGTAACCACAATCATCAATGCCAATCAATCCAAGTTAACTTAAAAACCTTAACATTCTAAAACTTATTTTTCTCTCATTAATTGTGATTTTAAATCTTCTAAATTCAAGTGAACAAATTATTAGTCAAATTAAAGCTTGGAATAGGAAGATTTAATACTTTAATTTTATCTCTAAAGGACTCTTCCAGTTTAGGTTATACCAAAACTCTTGACTCTCCCATTTTTGTGACAAATCTAGATCTTTAAACCCTTCTTTAAAATCAAGTCTAAAATCTAACTTTGAGTTGCATGAATAGTTTGGAACATTTGATCTTGAATTTTGATAGTGGATCAATTGGGTTTGGGAGAAGATAGAAGAATAGTTTAAAAAGCAGGTTGAAAATGCTTGGATCTCTTGAGTTTTAAGTCTCATTTCTCATTTTATCTTCAAAGTCATTTTTAATATTTGCATAGTAGCCCTTTTATACTTCTAAATTACACAAATGTCTAATATATATTTTTTGGGTTATGTGAATCTCAATCCTACGAATTTAAATACTTAAAATTGTGTTTTACCAAGAAAACGTATTTGATGAATGAGCAAGGAGAGTTGGAATGAAAATTGAAATTTATGAAAAATACATTAGAAATAATAAAAATATGAAATGCTTAAAATATGAGATAAATATAAATTGTGCATTATATATTTAAAGGGTTTGAGTGGTATGGTGGAGAAAAACTTTTTGGAGAACTTGAAAAGATAAGATTCAAATCTCCATGACTACAACCAATTTTTAGAGTCAATGCCACAATCAGATTTCTCAATTGTAGTCATAAGGATTTAAACCCTAGCACTCCAAGTCCTCCAAAAAGCCTTTCACTACCATACCACTCAAACCCTTTGCTTATTTATTATGTTAATTATATTATATCCAATATTTTTGAATAGTTTACATTTTTATTATTTCTAATTTATTTTCATAAATTTCATTTTTCATTCCAATTTTTTTAACCCATCACTGAATATATTTTTTTAACAAAACATGATTTCAAACACTTAATTTCATAAGGTTAATCTTCCCAATGACCCAAAAGGGCATATCAGTCACTTTGTGCGATTTAGAAGTGTAAGATGGCTACTAATCAAATAATGGAAATGAGTTTGAAAATGAAAGGAGAAATAAGACTCTAAACACACAAGAGCCAAACATTTTCACTTCACTTTCTAGACTATTCTTCTTTCTTCTCCCAAACTCAATTGATTCACTACCAAAACTCAAGATCATGGGTTTCAAGCTACTCATCCAACTCTCCAAAGTTAGATTTTAGTTTTGATTTTGAAGAGTTTAAAGATCTAGAGTTGTCATAAAAAGAAAAGAATCAAGAGTTTTAGTATAATCCAAACTGGAAGAGCTCTTTGGAGACGAAATTCAGATATTATAATTTTTCTATCCCAAACTTTAATTTACCTAACTATTTGTCCACTTAGATTTGGAAGATTTAAAGTCACATTTATTAAGAAAAAAATAGATTTTGGAATGTTAGGATTTTTGGGATAATTTGGATTGATTGGTGTTGATGATTTTGATTATTTGATAATGTTATTTAGGGTTGAACAAAACTGATCGAGACAAAACTCTTGTTGTGAAGAAATTTAGGAGTGACTACCCTCGCTAATACTATGAGTGGATGATTGTTGTGTTTGTGAATGAAAAAATGTTTTTCTTAGTTTTTCTAAAATGTTTTCTTTAACTTGATTTCTATAATGGTTTATTAATGTGAATTGTCTCTAAAAATATTATGATTTAAACTATAAAATCTATATGCTTGCAAATATATTTTGTACCATGCTAAACTTTCTTATGGATAGTGTTGTTGAATTCTTGAATTTAGAACTTTGTTGATTTTATACGACACATATATGTTTTTGCGAAATGATGCATGTGTGGGGTGTGAATATCCATGTAAATGTCATGACTAGTCTAAGGTTTCACGACCCGATTTATTGAGGCGATGTGGTTAGAGGTTATTAGACTTAAGGGGGTAGAAGCGGTAGAGAGATGCCTCCCAAATCTCTATCAGTCTAATTTGGTTGCTCCATCTTGGAGGTTCTGAACTAATGCCAAGGTTGGAGGTGATGTTTATGATTGGAAACAATTTAAAACTCTTAGTAGTTCCATATTGGTCTGAGTCAAACCTTTGGTGGAAAGATTTTAAGGCAAATTTCTTGATTTTAAAAATGTAAAATATTGAATGTTTATTATGTTTTCAAGCAAATCATGAGATTTGTTTAGAAATGCTAAGATGACTACATGATGCTTTTGCTAAATCAGAAATATAATTTTGAAAATATTGTTTGGCACTTTCACCATCACTCATTTTCTTATACAATTATGTCTTGCACCCTATCTATTGAGTATTTTATACTCATTTTTTCATTTTATTTTTTCAGAGAAAGTGTAGAGATAGAAACCACTCCACCACTAGCTAAATCCAATTGAGAAGAGAGCCTTCTCGGACCAACTATTAGCATTGATCCTAACATGTTTTGGATTTAAATAAATTGTTTGCTAGATTTCTTAACTTGAAAATAGAATGATCATAGCCTTCGAGTATCTTGGGGTACATGTTGGTGATCATACGTACTTTTAGATCTCGCAACGGTTATCACATGTTTGGACCTAAGAGTCGAGACGTGACAATAGGTGCACTCCAAGGGGAGGAGTTTAGTTGGATGAATCCCTTATCTAGTAATACTAAGAGTTGCACTTTTAACTCCTCTAATTTTGTTGGTGTCATTCTGTAAGATAAGATAGAGATGGGTACAGTATCGAGGAGTAGATCAATGGTGAAATCAAACTCTCAGAAATGAAGGTAAACCAGATAATGCTTCCATTAAAACAATCAGAAACTCATTTACTACTGAAATATTATCTAGAGTAGGGTTTTCTATAATTGTGTCGATGATATGAACTAAATATGCTTCACACCCTTTATGCATTAGCCTATGAGGTTCTATTGTTAAGATTACACACGTTGGCAATACTCAACGCTCACTGGCAAAACAATTGTTGAACATCCCGATTTTTAGAATTCTCATTCCTTAGTAAAACAATCCACAGACACTCAATGAGGATGTAACTAGTTCATTCCCATAATAACATCAAAATCTCTTATCTCTAATGGAATCAAGTCCACCTCAAGAATAATTTCACCTAATCACATGTCACAGTCTCTATAAACTGTACTTCTAATCAACTATTTCTCCAAAGGTGTAATCATCAATAACTCTCCCTCAAGTGGGGTCAAGGATCTATTGACATACCTAGCAAAGCTTGTACTAATAATAGAATTATTAGACCATGTGTCAATGAGTATGCGGGTATCGATGCCAAAGATTTTTATTATAGCTATTAATATAAACCATCAAGTGATTATTAGTCAAACCCTATAATACACATTCTCTATATAATTCCTATAATATTGTAACAAATCATATATAAATATCAACCATTCTAAATATTCTCCTAAAATAATCATCAACACCTCTAATCATGGATGTATCATTCTACAACCTAAATTCTTGTATTCCATGCAATTACTCTCTAATTTAATATTAAAACATATGTCAACAATATTAGCACCTTCAATATTATACAACATACTCAACAAAACTCACATACTCATCACCTAGCGATACTAATAATTTCCAAAATTCGATACATATGGCTAATGCTTAAGATTTATTCATTAATTTATCACTACTACCATTCAATGATCAATGCCATTAACAAAACCTCAAGGATCATGTAATACTAATAACATGCTTTCTAAATCAATAAATTCACGTTTAACCAAAGTTTACCAGTGACAGCATCAGGATTATTTTGTGCCACTTTGTTAGTCATTGTATAAATCCTAGTTTGGGCTCGAGTTTGAGGATGTTGGGGATTGGTAGCCATGGTGTTGCTTCCGGCACTCCATCCTTGGAGTGGTGTTGGAGGAAGATATGGAAGTGTTGACTAGTCCACCCATAAAGCTACTAGAAAGGTCTTGGTTTTGTTGACTCTCTTACCTTCTTGACCCAGTTCACAACAAGTATTTTGGAGATGACTCTCCTTTTCACAATGATAACATTTCCTAGGCTCATTGCAATGCCAAAGTGGAATTTCATGCAATTCTTGTGAGGGTCTTTCTTGCTTCCCATCAACTTTGTACTGGACATGACGCTAACATTTGGGGCATCCATATTAGAAAAGTGTTGGCCTTGGGGAGAGCCAATAGATCTTGTAGCAAAGGCACCATTATAAGAACTTGTGCTCTTATTTTTCTTAAAATTTTGGCCCAAAGTAAACTCAAATTTCCTTTTCTTCCCATAGCCCTTCTCTAGTCTTTCCTCTTTCTTCAACCATCTTTTTATCTCTCAAAGCTAATTGCAAGATATCTTTGAAAGTGTGAGTCTTGGTAACCGACATCCTTTCCCTAATGCTCAAATTCAAATTTTCTTCAAATTTAGAGTATAATATTTTTCGAAAGCCACTAACTCTAAGACAAACAATGATAACTCTCTCAACTTGTTTTCATACTCTACCACTGAGTTATTCTCTCGCCTAAGATAGAAAAATTCTTTTCTCTTTAAGTCCCAATAAAATCTAGTGTAGTACTTCTCATCAAATTCCGCAAAGAATTCACTCCACATGATGAGAGCAGAGGATCTTCTCATTAAGTTCTCTCACCATGTGTACGCGCACTTATTAAACAACCTTATAGTTACCATAAGTTTCATTTCACCATCCAACCTCATGTTGGTCCTAGTTTCTTGTACTCTACTAATTCAATCTTTCACCACCGTAGCATCACTAGTGTCTAAGAAGATCTCACAACCAATTTATCTTGCTTTCTTAATCAACTTGGATAGCTCAATGGTTGATGAATAGTGGGTGAAACTAGCGGTAGAGGAGGAATTATCGGTGTTAGAGGAGTATTTATTATGGCGGTAGTGTTTGGTGAAGGAGTTTGCAGTTGATCTTGGGTTTGGAATTGAGTACCATATTTGCTCCACCATTTCATATACTTTTGGAAAGTGGCCAGTGGCGGTAGAGGAATCTCAAATGGAGCAATCGAAGGTTCGGGTACACTAGAAGCAGGAGCACGGGAAGATGATGCACTCTCATGCTCAGAATGAGATGTCTTAGTCAAGGGCATTGTTTTCCAATGTGGAGCTATTGCATTCCACAAAATGAAACTAATCTTAACTCACTAAATTAGATAAACTAATAATGCGCCCATACCTAGACATGACTCCACTTCCTAGATTCCATAAGAGACTTTTGAATTTTTCTAAAACATTTAGAAATATCAAAACCTTTAAAAATGTTTAAAAATATTTAGAAATATTTAAAAATATCTTAAATCTTAGTTTTGATACCAATAAAATTGTTATGCTCAACCCCCAGGTCCGAACACGTCACAATCGCCATGTGATCTAGAAGTATGTGCAATTACTGTCATGTACCCCAAGATAATGCAAGACTATGATGACACCATTTTCGAGTTAAGAAATTCAGTACATAAAATATTTAAATCTGAAAACATATAAGAAACAAATAAATATTTAACATTTCAAAATATGATTTCCATAATATATGTTTAAATTTTAGAAAAACAAATATATAAAATATATTACAAGAAGAGTTTCAACTTTAAAATTCTCTCCAATGGATCCGTCTACATTGCTAAAAAATCCACAACTAGGAATGACCAATACCAACAGTTAGTCCAAGAAGACTCTCTCCTAACTGGATCTAGCAAGCGGTGGAGTGACTTCTATCTCTACACTTCCTCTGAAAAGAATAAAAATAAAGAAATGAGTATAAAAATACTCAGTAAGTGAAGTGCAATTACATAGTTGTATAAGAAAATGAGTGATGAGTGTGAAAGTGTCAAATAATATTTTCAAAATCATATTTACGATTTAACAAAAGTATCATGTAGTCATCTTAATATTCCTCAACAAATGTCATAATTTTCTTAAAACATAATAAGCAATCAAAATTCACATTTTCAAAATCAAAGGATTTGCCACAAAATCTTTCCACCAAAAATTTAGCCCGAACCAACAGTGGAGCCGGCAAGAGTTTTTCTATTATTATCAATCATAAATATCACCTCCAACCCTTGCATTAGTTTAGGATCTCCGAGATGGTGCAGCCAACTTAGCCTGAGAGGGATTTAGAAGGTATCTCTCTACAATGCCTATCCCCTCAAGTCTAATAAGCTCGAACCATGCCGCCCCATCGAATTGGACCGTGGAAGGTTAAACTAGTTATGACATTTACGTGGGTGCTTACATCTCAAACATGCACCATTTTGCAAAAACATATTATGTGTCGTAGAAAATCAACAAAGTTCTCTATTCATGAATTCAAAACAATATCCATAAGAAAGTTTGGCATGACACAAAATATATTTACAAGTTTATAGATTTCATAGATCAAATCATAATATTTTAGAAATACTTCACATTCACAAACTATTATAAAAATCCAAGTTAAAGAAAACATTTTAGAAAAATCAAGAAAACATTTTCTCATTCATAAATATAACAATCCATCCACTCACAAGTTAGGAAGGGTAGTTACTCGCAAATTTCTTCACAACAAGGGTCATGCCTCAATCAATTTGTCCAACCCCTATGGAATATCACCAAATAACCATAATCTTCAATATCAATCATTCAAATCAACTCAAAAACTCTTACATTCCAAAACCTATTTTTCTCTCACTAAATGTGATTCTAAATCTTCCAAATCCAAATAAACAATTTGTTAGGCAAATTAAAGTTTGGGATAGAAAGATTGTAATACCTTAGTTTTGTCTCCAAAGGGTTCTTCCGGTTTAGATTACACCAAAACCCTTGATTCTCCTTTTTTTGTGAAACTCTAGATCCTTAACTCATTCTCCAAAATCAAAGCTAAAATCTAATTTTGGGGAGTTGGATAACTAGTTTGAAATCTTTGATCTTGAACTTTGGTAGTGGATCAATTGGGTTTGGGAGAAGAGAGAAAAATAGACTAGAAAGTGGGGTGAAAATGCTTGGGTCTCGTGAATTTTAAGTCTCATTTCTCTTTTTATCTTCAAACACATTTTCAATATTTGTTAGTCGCTATTTTACATTTCTAAATTGTACAAATGTTCAATATGATCTTTTTGGGTTATTAGGAAGTTTAACCCTATGAATTTAAGTATTTAAAATTATATTTTGCTGAGAATATGTGTTTAATGAATGAGCAATAAGAGTTGGAATGAAAATTAGGATTTATGAAAAATAAATTAGAAATAATAAAAATGTGAAATGTTCAAAATATGGAATATAATATAAATTGTATATTATATGATTAAAGGGTTTGAGTGGAATGGTGGAGAAAAATATTTTGAAAAACTTGGAAGTTTAAGGTTCAAATTTCAAACTTCACAATTTCAACGAGAGTGGTATGGTGAAGAAAAATATTTTGGAGAACTTGGAGGTCTAAGGTTCCAATCTCAACCTTCACAATTTCAATGAGAGGTATTTGAGAGTACCAACTGCAACACCAAGGGAACTGAGAGATGCAAGTGTTCCACGGAGAGGTAAATGAACACCAAGGAAATGTACCCATGACTACAACACCAAGAAATAGGAAATGTATACATGACTACAACACCAAGAAATATACTAAGACATATTGGAGCTAGGAGGTAGCAGAACTGAGAGGTAAATGAAAAAAAAATTATCAAGAGACTACAAGATTCACAGTACCATGAGAGAAATGGAATTTTATGCTAATGCTTCAACCCTAAGAAAATTGAGAAGTAGCAATTACCGAGAGATTGTGGAGTAGGTAGCAATTACCGAGAGATTATGGAGTATACTGAGAAAGAGAGAAATGAAAATAAATTTGCCACTGAGAGGTATCAAATCAACTTCTTACAGAGAACTCAAATTCTATCAAGTATAGAACACTCTAGTAATCGAGAGCATAAAATTAAAGGTTTATCAACCAAGAGCTTAAGGGAGTTCCAGTGCAGTCTAAAGGACATAATTCACTATTATATCTAAATTAATTACTCTCCTACTCTCACAAATTATAGAAATCTCAAATGGCCTTTTAGGGTCAACGTCACAACTGGATTTTCCGATATTACAATTATGTCGTGGTTTTTCACTCGTGTTGCACGATTAGAGTCAGTAAAATTATTGATTTCTATTGTTGCTCAAAGAAATGGAGATTTTTTCAAATAAATATGAAGTCAGCCTTTCTTAATGGCAATTTGGAAGAAGAGGTTTACATTGATCAACCACCTGGTTATGTCGTACAAGGAGAAGATGATAAAATCTTAAGGTTAAAAAAGGCATTATATGAACTTAAACAGGCTTCAGGAGATGGAATCAAAGAATTGACAAGTATTTTCAACAAGAAGGATTAAAAAAAATGCTCATACGTGCATGCTCTTTATATCAAAACTTTTGAAAGAGAAGATATTATACTATTGTGTTTATATGTGGATAATCTAATTCTTGCAAGAACTGAGGTCAGACTTATTGATGAATTTAAGTGGGTTATGATTTAAGGTTTTGAGATGATAGATTTAGGACTACATGTGAGTTATCTGTTGTCTATCATCTTCCTTTTCTTACATGGTAATATCAAGAACCAATCAAAGGCCATAACAAGCAGACTGATTCAAGATGAATTTAGTAAGCGAGAGAAAGCCATTGTTATCAACCTTAGGGCCTGCTATATCATCATTAAAAGGCTATTGAGCCTTTTTCATGGCTTATGCCTTGCTTGGAGTATGGATATAAGACCTTTGGAGGGAGAAATGGACTCCAATGAAGCTATTGATCTAGTTATGGGCAAAAAGAAGTGCAATGTGCTTTGTCTACCATTGTTAGCAAATGTAGGAAGCTTCTAACTTAAGAATGAAACTGCAAGATCAATTTTGTTTATGGAGAGGCAAACTTAGCGTCAATTGGCTAGCCAATAGTGCCCATGACCAACCTCTAGCATTAAATTTTCTTGACTGTCCTAAGGAGTTCAGCCATATCCTCCAAATTAACCTTATCAGTATAGCTTAAGTTAGAATGGTGCAAGTGCATGCCTAGGCTCTCTTGTTTAGTTATTTGTTGTTTCCTTGTTTTTCTTTTATGTGTTTTCCTCCCTTAAAAAAAAAAAAAAAAGAAAAAAAAGAAAAAAGGGAGATTGGTTAGATGCTATAAGCTCCGGTCTCATACTGGCTTTCATAAGCTTGAAGTGCCATTGAGTTTGAAGACTTTATTCATCTTTAAAATTTAAGAACATCTTTTATTTTATATAAAATAAGAGAAAATTTTTAATTTTAAAATTAAAAATCTTGAAAGTATTTTAAAATATTTTCAATTACATGTGTTTTATCGATTATATAACATCATACCAACACCACATTGATAATATATAGTATTATTTTTAAATCATTTCCAATCAATAAAATTTATCCATGTGATCAATCAAATCCATTGAATAATAGTCTAGGCATACAATAAAAATAAGAATTCAAGTCCTTAACTCTAAAAATGAGAATTTTGCCACTAATGGGCCTACTGTTGCTTAGTGCCCCATGATTTGGGCATCGTAGGTGTGATAAATGTGGCACAAATTCAAAAAAAATATCAAATATTTTTATTAGATTTGATAGATATAATTAACCAATACTCAAAGTCTAATTAATAATTAAGTAGCCTGGAATCTGCAAAGGACCCTTAATAAGGTCATGTAAACCTATTCTAATTTATATTTTGATTATAATATTTCTCAATTTAATCAAAATAATTTATGATAAAAATAGTGTTTTAGAAGTAGAAATTAAAATTTTACTTGAAAATAATTGAATTATTATTTTATTAATTATCTTTTATAGTCAAAATTTTATTTGATCTTTTTCGTTACAGAAGTTTGCGAAGCAGGACAATTTTCTTACATCCGCCAACTAGATATGGGAGTGGATTGGGCTAGTTCCAGTCCGATTCTTGGACAAGCCCAAGAAACATGGGCCAGTTTGGCCATGGCTCCAAGGCTGTCCAGGTATGGGTCAGGCCAGTTTCAAAAAAAAATTTCTTTGGAATTGGGCCCGCCATGGAGGGCCTAGCCTGGCCAGTTCCCTTTTTTTTCAAACTTTCTTTGCTCTTTTTTATCTTACTTCTTTTTTTTTTATCTCTTTGTTTTTTTATTATTTTTTGTAACTCTCTTTGTTGTTATTGTAATTGTTTTTTTTTTTGTTTAAACTCACTTCTTTTTTTTTTTTCTCTCTGTTTGTTTTTTTTTTTTTTTTTTCAAACTCTCTTTGGTTCTTTTTTTCAGAAAATTATATGTTAAATCCCTGAGATTTATCCTAAATTCATAAATTAATCTCTAAACTTCAAAATGCTATGGTTGAGTACTTAAACTTCAAAATCCGTAACTTGTTAGTCCCTTCGTTAGTGACAGTGTTAATCTGGCCGTTAAATATTGACGTGTATCCATATGGCAGACGATGTGGAATTCAGGCGGCATGAATTACTGATGTATCATATGACATTTAGCACTATATGCTCTAAATGTTGCCACGTCATCTTTTTTGCTAATGTGTCATGCCATATCATATTTTTGCTGACGTGACAGTGTCAAGTCACCAATTTACTAACGTGACACTGCCACCTCAACAACCTCTTCCCCAAATCAGTTAAAAAAATGGGAATCCTCTCTCTCTCTCTCTCTCCCCTCCCCTCTCCTTTTCCCTCTCCTCTCCTCTCCTCTCTCGCTGAAAAAAAAAATTGAGATCATCTGCTATTAAAAAATTGCCATTAAAAAATGTTCCCCAAGTTATTTTGGATTTATGTGGCCAAAAATTTGGCTTGACACTTGATTTGTCATTCTACCTTTGAACATCGTGTTTGAAGCGTTCACTTGGTAGATGACAAAATTTATCTCATTCAAAGATGGGGCATAGGAGATTAGCTTCTGGAAGCAGAAGGTGCTCGATGAATTCACAAAAGGGAAATGTATGGTTTAACTGATTTACTAAATTTCTATTAAAAAGCAATTGTTGAAGAATCTAGAAAAAAAATACCCAGAAAAAAATTTTAAAAATACCCAAAAAAAATTGAGTGAAGAACCTAGAAATAGATCATTCAACTTTCATCCTAAATAACAAGCATTTTTTGAAGAATTGAAAAAAATTGAAAAATAAGCAAAAAATTTTAAAAAAATGCCTAGAAAAAAAATTTAACTGAAGAATCCAGAAAAAAATCATTCAACTTTCATCCTAGATAACAAGGAATTTTTGAAGAACCCAGAAAAAATACCTAGAGGTAATGTGTTCGGTGAAGACCAGAGGCAACTTCTGTGAACCGAAGATGCAAAATCAACAATGATTCGATGAAGGAGAGATTTGATAGGAGGGAAGACCTTTCGACTTTCCTTTTCCGACCCATTCGATGGAAGATTTGTACTTAATTGAATCTGGTAGTGGGTTTTTTCTTTTTTTTGATTGACTGGTCTGAAGACATGACTCACGTTGGAAAGCCAATCGTCAAAGTTGAAGGGTCGTCAAAGGAAAATCGTAAGAGTTAGAGATTCGAAGAAATCACAAGGCTGTCAAAGGAATTGTGTGAATCAGACACTGGATTTATCATCATCTCACTCAAATTAATCATCCCTGGAGTCGAATTTCATCATTGAATCCATCAGTGGTCAAAGACAAATGGGCTCTGTGACTCTTGGTGGTGATTCAATCGATGCCTTATAGAAAGAATTTGGAAGATCAGACCTTAGATCCATCATTGGTGTAGACCGATTTATCTTCCCCGGCATTGCAGTTCATTGTTCGATGGCTATTTCACCGATGGCAAAAGGTGGTGGTTAACAGGTTTTTTTAGGTTTCGCCTTAGATTCGCCCTTGTGCCTTCTTAGAGAGAAAAGTGTTTTTTTTTTCTATTTTTTTTTTCAAGTGAGAGAGGAGGCAATGAAAGGGGAGGAGGATGAGGGAGAAAAGTTTTTTTTAAATTATTTTTTGGGTTTTTGCTAACGTGGCAATGTCACGTCAGCTTTTTGGTTGACATGTCATGCTACATCAACATTTTTGCTGATGTGTCAGCTGTCAGCAATTATTGTCACACTAGAAGCCGAATCAGAAAATATTCCTCCACATCATCTGCCATGTAGATATACATCAGCATTTAACAGCTAGGTTGGCGTCGCCATTAACGGAGAGACTAATAAGTTATGAATTTTGAAGTTTAAGTCCTCAATCATAACGTTTTGAAGTTCATGGACTAATTTGTGAATTCAGGGTAAAGTTCAGACACTTGGCATGTAATTTTCTCTTTTTTTATCTCCTTTAAAAAAAAAATTCTTTTTTGCTCTCTTTGTTGTTTATTTTTAACTCTCTATTTTTTTTACTCTTTTTTTTTTAACTCATTTTTTTTAAATCAACCAATAAATAGATAAAGAAAGAAATTCGAAACACAAATAATTTTTAGAGTAGTTCTACTGAATTCGGTGTACGTTTACTGCTAAACTCTTTACTTAGATTTTAAAATTCATTAATTTTCTATGATTACATTCTTTTAGATTTTTACAAGGATGATTTTTTTTTATACATATTTACATAATTTTCCTATACACTAAAAATTTATTATTCTTCTTCTTCATCTTCTATATCTGAGTTCTTGTCCATGCCTTGCCTCCTTTTTTCCGCATGCTTCTAATTTTTAACGCAAATCAAGGCTTTCAAAGTGTTATCCACCAAATTTGTATTTTTTTTTTTGTTAAAACTTGACCATCTGCATTAAAACCACTTTCCAATGGCACTATGGACGCCGGAGGGGTTAATATATTTTTAACCATTTTGATCAAAATTAGATAGTAATATGCATTATTTTTTCACGAACATAATATATCAAGATAATCATCATCGTTACAAATATCTATCCTATATATTTGTTGGTATAAAATTAATTCATTTAGTAAAGATGAAGAAATTCTTTGTTTTTCTTAAACATATATAAAGGATTAAAATAAATTAAAAATAAACGAGTCGTTGAAGTACTACTATTACAACCATCACCTACATCACTACCACTAATATTATTATGTTATTTTTCATATAATTTAAATATGACTTATAAAGTATTAAATGTTTATTGTTTCAAAATATGTCGATTAATATATATTTTTGTTAAAAATCTATTTATAAAATAATCTATTAATATTTTAATACCTCTGACTTTTACACATGAATCTAAAACACCTGCCGCTAAATACAAAAATGGAAATTTTTTCATAATATTTTAAAAATTACATTTTCATTAGTTGAACAATGTCACTAAACTTATATTCTTTTTCAAATTAACTAAATACCAAACCAATTTTATAAAAATTAGGTAACATTAAATGAGTTCTTAGATAATGAATTTCAAAAAATAAATTTATACATTTATAAAAAATTTTCAATAATTAAGTTAGTGTAACTGCAAAATTAAAAACAATATTATCAATAAAGCTATATTTATAATTAAAATTAGTAAATTCAATTAAAATATTTTTAAAAGGAATTACACATTGTAACATATTATAGGTTGAGCTCCATCTAATGTCACACTCTTGTTTAAATTCTTTTTAAATTTTATATTATGTAAATTACATAATTGTCTCATTTCTTATATTTTTGCCAAAGAATTTTTAGTTTGATAAATTAAATCATGAATGGGTCGTAAAACTACTTCCACTGCTTCTAAATCATCTTTAACATATAAATTTAAATAATGACATGTATACCTATTATGAAAAATGTACCATCTAATATTGTTTTTAAAGTATTTTTTAAAATGTTAACTATACTAGTATTAGCAGATACATTATTAAAAGATATAGAAAAAATTCTATTACTAATGCTACATATATGAATAATATTTGTAGTTACTCTAGCTATGTAAGAACCAGTATATGAGTATTCCTAACATTGAAAAGTTAATATTTGTTTTTCTAAAACCCAATAATCATTAACTCAATGACATGTTATTATAATAAAATGTTCTTTATTAGTTTCATTTATCAAAATATCCGCAATTAATGAGAATTTACAATTAGTGCTAATTAAATTTACAATTAAACCATTTTTTAAGGTTTGAATTCGATCAAGTGATCTCCTGATCTTCTCCTATCGGATTTTTTACTACTTTTTTTTTTGTAACTCGATTATAAATATTTTTTAATATATTTTTCAAAAACTTCACATTTAACTATATTAAGTGGTAATTCTTTTCTTATTATCTATCCTATTTGATCCATTTTTTCCGCTTCTACATTACACCTAAATGTACCCGTGACATTTCTCCCTAGGTGGCTATTTGTGTTTGTTTAGTCTGGAGTAGTTTATCTATATAATCTATAGCTTAGTCCCTAACATTTCAAAAATTTATATTTTTGATAACAAATTTTACAAGTTGTTTTTCGTTCATTATAATTTTTAACCAAAAAAACCATGCATTAAAATTATCCCTTTTTAGTGCATGTTGTGTTAAATTATGTATTACTATATTCATTTTCTTCTAAAATATTTTCAATATCTGTGTTCTAAAATATTCTCTTGGAAAAATAAAAATGAGGGAAAAGAAATTGTTAGGAAAATTGTGAAAAATGTGTTCTAGCTTTTTTTTTTAATATAAAATTAAGTTTAAATACGTAAAAAAAATTAATATAAATGAATTAATTATGTAAAAGTAGTAAATTCGTAAAAAATTAAATGTTACCGACTTGACGAAAATCACAATTGTTTTTCGTCAACTCTTAAAAATTTAATTTTTAAATCTTAAAATCTTGTCAAATTTTGATGAATCATGCAGATGATGTGATTAAGGAAATTAAAAATGAGTCAAAAATGGAAATGGTAGCATGATTGGAAATAATAGCATGATTGGAAATAATATGATTAGTAGGAAATGAAAATATGTTTAATTTGAGATAGAGTTGTACGAAATTGAAATAGAATTATTGTATAGTGATTTTGAGAGAGTGTAGTAGAATAAAGAGAATAAGATTGTGAGAGAGAGAGCATGAGATTTTATTGTGTGAGATTTAAAAATGAAGTGTAACCTATTTATAGGAAAACTTTTTGATCTTATGAATCAAAATACTTCTCAAATTATTCGTTTTATAATTATTGGGAAGAGAAAATTGAAAAAATTCAAAAAAAAATATGGTCATTGGAATCAGTCGGATTGAGCCGATTCCATAACCATCGAAATCGGTTGGTCTGGTCGGTTCTAATAAAACGTTGGAACTAACATGCCGGTTCTAGGCCCAGTCACTTCCATCTCAGTTTAGGGCCCAGGTCGGGTTGATTTTCGATGTTAAAAATTGTAAAATCGGATCAACCTACTATTATAATCGGATTGTTCCCGTTTTGAATTACTATTCACCATGTCAATTTTTGATATGTTTTTAGGGTCGGCTAAATCGATTTTCGGGCCAAGATCGGCTCAGTTACGTCTCTACCGCCGACCGTACCAGTTTACGTTTGTTTATTCCGTTGTCCGTCGGTCAATTCACAGACCCCACCTCTCTCTCTCTCTCTCTCTCTCTCTTCGAAAAGTCTCTCCTCTCTCTCCCTCCGTTGCTCTCTCATGCGTGTGGCGAAATTGAAGAGCAGTAAAAAACAAAAAACATGCACTCTCTGTACTGTAACAGTAAACTGTAGAGAGATAAGGTGATGGTGGTACCAACTCTACCCTCTCACCATCTCGTTTCAATTTTGATTAACCCCTAAGAAAAGAAAGCATGCCCTTTAACTTCCCGCAGAAATCAAAATTATTCTTTCTTTCTTTACTTTACCTTTTTAATCTCTACTATACATACGTATCATTCCCTTTTCATTATCTTTCACTTTCCAATCTAGAGTTGTTCTTTTCTCCATCTTACTGACTTTTTTAAACTAATAAAGTCAGAATTCTTTATCTGGGGTAATGGGGTTTCAAGATTTCGCACCCACAAACATTAAAAAATTTGGGCAGAAACCCACATGCATATCTCATTCTTTATGCTTGTTCTAAACGTTCTGTTTCGAATTAATTGAGTGATAAGGAAGGAATCAATTTTGGATTCCTTCGACTGGGTTTTGATTTTGAGATCTTTCTTTTCACTGGAAAGTTCTCTTTTTAATTTCAGATTGATTCTGCGATTGCTTTTTGGACGCAATTGAGACCTGCATTGTACATGGAACTTGTTTCCTGCAAATGGGTATCTGTCTTTTTGCTCTGTTGTTTCCTCATCTTCCCTGTCTCGCACTCAGGTAAAAAAAATTCTCTAATTTTTATTATGATTGATTTGATTGGTTAGTTATGTTTCTTGAAAATGCTTTTTGAATTGTTATTTGAGGTTTGAATGCTTATTGTTTCTTGAAATGCCAATGTGATTATGCGGCCAAATGTCCCAATTTTTGCTGAGATGTTTGGTCATATTTGTTTGCTGATTGATTCAAGTGGAGGGACTACATGGTAATTCTGAAGTTAGAGGATAATGGTGGAGGTTTCTTGAAAATGCTTTGCTACAACAGGTTGAATGTCTATTGTTTCTTGAAATGCCAATGTGATTGCATGGTGAATTCTTGATATCCCAATTTTTGCTGATTTGTTTGGTCACATATGTTCACTGATTGTGATCGACTCAAGTGGAGGGATTACAAGGTGGTCCAAAAAAGTTAAAAGGATAGTTAGGACTGTTTCTTGAAAATGGTTTATTATCAGGGGTCGAAATTGTTTCTTAAATGCCAATATGATTTGGTTTGTGAATTTGTGCTACACCAAGTTTGCTGATTTTGTTTGTTGTTTAATGATCATTTCAAGTGGAGGGACTACATGGTGATTCCAAAGTTAGAGGAGTGAATCTGGGTGGTTGGCTGGTTGTGGAAGGCTGGATTAAACCTTCACTATTCGATGGCATTCCTAATGGGGAAATGCTTGTGAGTTTCTTATCCCAATATTTGTCACTTCCAGGGTTTAGGGTGTTTTTTGGGACCTTTTAAGATCATTGTGCTAATTTTCTTTGGTTGATTAGGATGGAACTCAAGTTCAATTGAGATCGGTGACATTGCAGAAGTATGTTAGTGCAGAGAACGGAGGGGGAATGGCTGTTAGCGTGGATAGAGATACTCCTTCCAGTTGGGAGACTTTCACGGTGAGATTACAGCTACAAATTTTACGTTCTATACATGTTTATATAATGCTGGTGTTTGCATTAGTTGTTTTATGATGTTCAAATGTGAGGAGCTGGAATTGGGAGGTTTCTTGATGCTCTCAGATTTTTCTTTTTGTTAGTTTTCTGTTTACCTTTTGAGTCTACTTTAAATTCATTTGTGCAATCTTGGGCTAGACTACAATAACAACAATAGCAACCTGAGCCTTAATCGCAAAATTTGGAGTTTACTTTTTGAAAGATAAATATAAGATGATTAAAAAAAAAACTACACACACTATCCAAATACATTTATAATACGAAAGGTGATGATTTAATTTGTTCTAATTTTTCTACGTCATTCATTTCTGTTCAAAATCATCTCTTCAATTAACCCTTTTGCTGTCATATCTTTGCGAATACATTGCATCTAGGTTTTTAATAGTCTATCTCATCGTTTCACTACATCTCCTATATTTAAACTCTTGATTCTCCTAACTGGTGCGTCTTTGAATTTTCGTTGTATATATCCAAAGCACCTCAAGCAATACTTTCGCATTTTATCAACAATTGAGCTCACTTCCAATTTAATACGAATCTCTTCGTTTCTATTCCTATCTTTCTTAGTTTTACCACACATCCACCTTAATATTCTCATCTCGGTTACAGCTATTTTCTGCTCGTTGTTTAATGGCTCAAGGATTGGCATTTGGAATTTATGGAGCCCTCATGTATGCATTGTCAAGTATGGACATAAAATATGCCATATATAATATATGAAATCCTGCAGGTTGCAACTTCCATGTATCGAGGAGGTTTGATTTACTCTTGTTATTTGGCTGGCAAGTTGGAGTTTTAGATGATGCTTGTTGAGGATGTCAATGTGCATTTCAGTTCAATCTTCATTCTAACTGAACACAATACTTAAATTAGAGCTAATGCAATGGTCCCCATATAATCTGATCAAAGACTTCTACAGTTGTAATACATTTGAATTCTCAAGGTAGAAAATATCCATAGCTAAATTGATTCATCTTGAGTTGGATAGAGAGAAAAGGAAAAGTATAAAAAATAGCTTTTCCTAAAGTTAGTACTTGGTATTCAGTTGATATGTTGTAATTAATGTTAAATATGAAAAAATTTTCATATTTTATTTTTAGGCTCATTAATTACTAGAAGCTATGCCTAGATGGTCAATTCTATTTAGTCAAAGAGTGCAAGTTTGTAATGTAAATCCCTAATTCTGTTGGCTACTATCTTTGTTATTTTGGATAAAATAGTATCATATGATCAAATGCCTACGCCGGTTGGGCATGGCCATGTTGCTGGGGGAGAAGTGAAACCTGAGCCTGACTGCTCTGATGACATTCTGTATCATAAAATAAGGCAAAACATGCCAAAATTCACTTCTTCAGGTTATTTTTATCCATTATAGACTTTCCTAAAGTTCAAATCAGGTCAGATTGTACTAAGAGTTTTACCATTTTGAATCCAACATACTTATGAATCTATATCTTGATGTCTTGGTTTGCATTCTGACATTTTGAATTCAATTAAACCCCAGTACCTCCCACACTGCACATGTTGTTACCTCGAGTATTTTTTATTTTGTTTTATTTTTTTTGGTAGGGTATGTTAAATCATCATATTTATATGGCTGATGAATTTCAACATTGGATCATGCTAGTTTCATGTGTATGGGAACAATTATTGTCTAGCAGACTAACATTTTAATCTACTAGCTGCTCTTAGTGGGATGGGATGGATGGACACCACAAGGAATACTTATGTTACTTCAGAATTAGACCACTGTATGCATCTGCACTCAATGACTTAGGCAGTAAGACATGAAAGGATTGAGGAATGGTACACTTTCTCTTCAAAAGCTATCAGCTGTTATTTATTTATGTTCTTCTGGGTAGCAACTCAAGCAATTTATCTGGCATCTTAGCTATGATGCGCTGAACTTGTTGAATATCATACCTTTGATAGAACCTGTAATATGGGAGTGAGTTATTGCCAGAACTATGTCAAAAGAAAAGGTGGACAGCAGAGAGTCTGCTTTTCTGTGATAGAGAAGATCTCAAAGATTAATTTAACTATTATTCTCTTTTCACAGCTATGGAGAGTCTCCGAGTCAAAGTTTCAATTCCGCACCTCTCAAGGCCAGTTTTTAACATGGGATGATGATCAAGCCTCTGTCACTGCAGCTGCTAGTACGCCATCAGCTAGTGAAACATTTTACATTGAGAGAAATATAAATAATAGAATTCACATCAGCCTTCAGAATGGAAGTTATCTGCAGGTATATTTCTTTGTTCATTTGTTATATGACCAAAATTGTAGTTGTAGATCAACATTGCATCACACTAAGTTTGACAAGATCAACAGTGCGACCTTTCTGATTGGCAGAAAATAATGGTGAGATTTGTTAAATACTTGTTAGAAAGGAGGAAAACTATAGTGGGAAAGTTGTTGCCTTTGTATTTCGTATGTCTTCACTTGTCTGATATGAATTTCCACATGCTTCAATCGAATGACTAAACAAGGGGATGGAAAGGCTCCACATGATGTGCCTTTGACACTTAGGGACCAACATTATGTTTCTTATGTGGTTGAGGGCTGGTTTGAACTGAAATAAGGTTTAGTATGGTTTATGGCCATAAATGCACCTGCTTGCATGTGTGCTTCTTATACTATTGCCAGGCTTTTGGGAATATCATGGTGTTCAATTTCTCCTTGTTGGTAAGGAAAATCTTGTTAAATATGATAGTTTCATACTTATTTCTTTAGGCTACAATAGCAAATCAGCTCACAGCAGACTATCCAGGGAAGCCAGGATGGGAGGATAATGCTGCCACATTTGACATGACAATTGTAGCTAACAATCTGCATGGCGATTATCAGCTTGCAAATGGGTATGGAAGAAGGCAGGCCAGTGAGGTTCTTAAGGTAACTTGAATTAGTTTCTGTAGCAATACTCCACAAGTTTTAACCCTGTGCTGTTAATAGATGTCCTGTTATATTGTCACTGTTAAATGCTTTCTATACAAAATTAATCAAAATGCTCTTGAGTATCTATATAAGAAGTCGGATGTGCATCTGTTGTTTTCATGCTTATTGGAAGCAGCAAAAAAGCTCAAAAAGAGATGGTATTTTTCTTTGTTTCAAGTTATTATGTGCTGAAAGGAACTCGACTTTTACAAGCACCACTAGAGATTCTTTATGGAGAAGCTGGGAAAATAGTAGGAAATCCATTTCTAGGGACAATATAGAATAGTGGATTCTTAGCCATCTCTGATTCTCTTTCACAGGGCAACAATTTTTGTTGATAATGACATATCATTTTGTATGTTCTTTACTACATCTAATATAATTCTTTTTCCTATCAAAAAGAATATACACACACACACACACACACATATATATATATATGATATACTGCTATTGTCATCTTTAAATACTGTATCTTGCCATACAGGTTAGATTCTCAGCACTGTTAACGGTTTTCTGATGCTGAAAGGTGTTTAAATTTTATTGATGTCAAATTAAGGTTTCCTACTTGTTCAAACTTTGAGTTTCATTGATATCATAAGTTTTTGAATTTGCAGAGTCATCGAAACAGCTTTATTACCGTCGACGATTTTGCTTTCCTGTACAGACATGGAATAAACACTGTGAGGATCCCTGTTGGCTGGTGGATTGCTTATGACCCTACTCCTCCTGCTCCTTTTACAGGAGGAACTCTGGAAGCTCTTGATGATGCATTTTCATGGGCACAGTAGGTCTTTAACTTGATGTCTTCATTGATCACGTTTCCTTGTTTGAGGTACCCTTCAATCTGAACATTATATCCATTCTGCAGGGCTTATGATATTAAGTGCATAATTGACCTTCATGCAGCTCCTGGTTCCCAGAATGGGATGGAACACAGTGCTAGTAGAGATGGTTCTGTTGGCTGGCCCATATCTCAAGATTATATTTCTCAAACTTTACATGTCATTGATTTTCTTTCTTCAAGGTAAGTAGCGCTCTATGAAACCAGTATGTATAGCAAGTCATGGCCTGTATGTCATATCTCCGTTTGTCATAGGCATCTATTCCATGTGTTGTTTTTGTGTTATTTTTTTTTATTTTTTTATTTTTTCCTGTCCTTTTCCGTTTTAATGTAGTCAAGTAGGGGCAGCAGGAGAGTTAAAAAGTATCTTATGGCTGGTGGATGGGAAGGAAAGTTATATGAATGGGATTCATATCTAAATAAATTTTATGCTGCAAATGTAATAGTGGCATGTGGGATACTAATCTTAGAGGAATGAATTTTTTCTCCATGTAATATTTGAGTTCAATTTCTTTCACTGAGGACATTTTTAAACATGGATATCAATAGATCATATTTAAGCGTCAGGAAGGATATATTTCTTCACGTAAATGCTATGAAAATACAATTCTAAGTTTCTTCTCTGCATTTTCAAGGCATGATTAAAACCCCATTTTTGAAGTTACAGTAAGCCTTGTGAGTTGTTTCTCCATGTGCTGCCTTCCTGTAACATTGTTAATCATATATGTATGGTCAATTTAGGCCAAATCAAATTAATTTATCAGCCAGGAATGTGTATTTTTTTAATGGAGTTTGAGTTTTGTTTTTGCATCTTCTTTTACACTTAGCTCTCTCTTGTGCACATGGAGGGTAATAGTAGAGTTGCTCCTTTGGTAACCTTGAGGTCACGGGTTTGAAGTGGGAAAACAGTCTCTTTGCAAAAATGCAAGGGGAAGGCTGCGTACACATACGCCCACCCTCCCCCTATCCCCACACTAAGTTGGGGAGTACTTTGTGCACCGAGTGAACCCTCTCTCTTGTGCACATGCTTATATTCTTAATACACCAACCTTCATTCAAAAAAATAAAAAAGGAAAAAGAAAAGGGAGAAGGTGGACAGTCTTTTTTCTTTTTCTTTACATATATTGTAGTAGAGGTATGAAATCTAACTTGTATTACTTTCAGATATGCGAAGCATCCCTCTCTATTGGGAATTGAGCTCCTAAATGAACCGTCTGCTGCAGCAGTTCCACTGGATACCCTGGTCTCATTTTACAGACAAGGATACCAAATTGTTCGAAAATACTCTTCTACAGCTTATGTGATACTGTGTCAAAGGATTGGCAATGCAGATCCATTTGAACTTTACCAGGCTAACATTGGCTTTTCTAACTTGGTTGTCGATTTGCACTACTATGACCTCTTTGACTCTTTCTTTGACAATATGAGCTCTGTGGACAACATTGATTTCATTTATACGAACAGGGAAGCCCAAATACAGGCCCTTAACAATGCAAATGGTCCCCTTGTTTTTATTGGTAAGAAGTTTAGTCTCTTACAAAGTTCAGATACTTGCAAGTCGATGATTTCTATTATTGATTTCTGATAGTTTAAAATGAGTTGATTCAGGGGAATGGGTGAATGAGTGGAATACAACAAGTGGGTCGCAGATAGATTATCAAGGATATGGACGAGCGCAATTAGATGTTTATAATGCAGCTTCTTTTGGATGGGCTTATTGGACACTCAAAAATGACCGAAAGCATTGGGACTTTGAATGGAATATCAGGAACAATTACCTACCATTTGGTAAATTTTTAGTTCCTCTCTCTCTCTCTCTCTCTCTCTCCCCCCCCCTCTATGTTCAAAGGTGATTCAACCGCATGGGGTGGCTCTCTCATATGCATAAATCCTCTCAACTTTTATATAGGCAGAATTAATTTCAAAACCTTCCTTACGAGCTAAATTTTTTATTGTGTTTTGTTTAATGATGGATATGATACTCTTGCAGGTAGTTCACCAAGGAAGCATAGTTCTAACCTTCTTGTGTTGCTGGGGTTGGCATGCATTCTTATGCTTCATCCTTGCAGTTTGTGACACGTAGTTACCCGATTGCAACAATGTAGAAATTAGGAAAGAGATGGCTGTTAATAGTTCACTAAAAAGTTCTGTAAATTTGCAACGAATGCAACAAAAAAATGTTTGAAAGAGCAGAGAGGTTATGGAAGAAAATTTGATTGATTCTGTGAAAACAATTGAAGGTTACATTTGTTACACTCTTCTCTCAAAATAAATATACACAGAAAAATCTACTATGTTTTTGCTTTCTATAGCCATTCCTTGTACACAAAAATGTAAGCTCTCTTTACCAGCTGACCGATGGTGAAATACCCCAGAAAAAGCAATACCAGGAAACCATAATAAGACAGCGGCAGATCTGTGAATCCCATAACATCTCCGATAGATGTGAGGGGAAGGGCAATTCCAATGGCAGAAATCACAACTGTAGAGCAAAGAACAGGCCATGTCCCAAGGGAACAACTTAGTGGTCAAAACTCCCTCTCCCAACTTGGAGATCTCAGGTTCAAATCCGTGTAACAAAAAGAAAAAAAGGAAGAGGCCATGAAGCGATCTCTTGAATGAAAGGGATTTTCTCTGTTCGTATCAAGTGATAAATTTTATCAAGGATTGCATGAGGAGCCCAAATCAAGGTTTGCATGAGAAGCCCTTCAACAAAGCAAGCAGAGATAGAACCAGAGGAACAAAAGGGTAATGATGTCGCAAAGAGAGTAGACTGGTCCATTCCACAAAAAGAACAGCAGCAAACCTTTTGGGGAGACCATTTCTGCGGAGTTTTCACATGGTCCTCTTCCATCTTCTCCCAAGGAATTGCTATCTGTCCCACACTATAACAAGAAGTTCTGTGTGAGGAGCTGCCTTGGAGACAAGGGTTCGAATTTGAGGAATATAGTTGCTATAAGAAGAGAGAGAATACTTCCAATATTGTCAATAACTGCCATCTTTATATACTTCATGGTGTTCCCACAGGTTTTATGGCCTCGCTTAACTCCTGCAGCGAGTACAGGTCCTTTTCAAGCAAAATAATATCTGCAGATTCTTTTTGCAACTGATGACCCTGAATCAACTCATATACCAACATTGGCTGCATCCAACGCAAGTGAATCATTTACTCCATCTCCCAGGAATCCAACAACATGTTTCCCAACCGTTTGCAAGGACTGTACTACACGGAGCTTCTTAGTTGGGGTGAGCCGAGCCAATACTGTCACCCGTTTAACAGTCTCATGGAATGCATCATTGTCAAGTAGCTCAAGCTCAGGTCCAGTGATCACTTCAGTGGTTCTGATGCCAACTTCCTTGCAAACCTTAATTGCTAGGGCAAGTGTGTCACATGTTAACACCTTCGACTTTACTCCTTTCTCAGCCAGCTGCCACAATGCTTGCTTTGCTGAGTCCTTGGGTGGGTCAAAGAATGTTATAAGGCCAAGAAACACCATGTCTGACTCAACAGGCTGTTCATCTGCCACATTACAGTGGCTTGTTTGCTGCAATTCAACAAATTATATCATGCATGTAAGCAAAGAAACAAAACAGGTTATGCATGCTCAGCATTGCCTAGATTGTTGTTCATTATCCAAGTTATATTTTTAACAGATGCATGGAGTAGGATAGAAGTTTAATAGGGACTACCTCTATGGATGGATTAGATCATTTCTTTCTGGTACCCGAGGGGAGGGGCTGAATGTATTCCAGATTGCATGCTCGATAAAATACTTTGATGCATATTATATCAGACAAGACATTGTATTAGTTGATGAGAGCAAGAGGCAAATGGACTAGACAAATATACAAATCTATAGAACAAAAAGGTTTTTCGAATAGAACTGAAAGATATGATTCAGACTAAGTAGAAGCAATGACCTAGTTAAAGGCCTTTTAAAGCAAGAGTACCTAAAAACATAAGTTTTTGTTAATTAAGATTTATCATTTAAAGGGATGGAAACACAAGGAAATAAGATGTTTTAGGGATGCACGACTGTAAAAATTCAACAAAGCAAAAGGAATAGCTGCCAAATTGACAAGACCAACAATACTTTATGGTGCAGAGGTTTGAAAATTAAAAATTATGACACAGAAAATGAGTGTTGCGACGATACTATGAAACAACTATCTTCTCAAAAAGTTTAAGGGGAAGAACTAAAATGATTTTATCATTTGAACACATTCTCTCCCCTCTTGTATGCGCTTGTAACAATTTTTAGAAGAGTCCAAACAAGTGGAATATTGAATGTGGATACAGAAGGAACTTTTGGCTTGATTTGAATATAACATCGCCTGCTCTCATACAATGGGAAAGAACCATCTACTCAAAAAGTTTAAGGTCATGGAATAATTTTTTTTTTTCTTTAAGTATTATTGTTATTATTACATGTTAGAAGATGCAAAAACTAATGGTGGGCGACTTCCTTGACAAGAAATTTCAGATTATAGATGAGTTCCTCAGGAAAAGTCAGGATAGCACCTTATTTAAAAAGAAGACATCCTAAGGAGCAGGTAGAAAGAAGTTATTAAATAAGAATAGGAAGTGCTCCTCACACTAAAAAAAGGTCATATAACCTAAAATATAGTATGAACTGAATAGTGCTGATTTCTAACATAACCATTTCATATGAAATAGAGCTGAATTCGCCAACCCCAACTAGTTATTGACACCAGGCCTAGTTTGGTTGACCTAACTATCCACAGAAAACAAAGATATATAGTGCCTCCATTTTATGTGAACATGTATTATTCAATAGCTTCAAACTTCTTACCTATATAAATGTGTTACCTAGGATTTTGAATCAACTTCTTTTTTTTCCTTTCCCCTTAATGTTTCACTTGTTTTAAGCTTCATCCTTTATATGCATCCACCGCGATTGTAGTTTATCCATACAAAGTAGTATAATTCCATATAAATGGTTCTAGATTTTATATCGATATTGCCAAATCATGGTCAAATTTCCTGCATTGGTAAAAATAAGCGGAACATTTTCTGTTATTTACTAGACCAGAGCACCATTCTGGCAGAAATTAAAAACTTTAATTTTCATAAACCATGCATCAAAATGCCTATCATTTTAGATCTCCTCCATGGAAGAGATAAGATACAGAAGGGGAACATTTTAACCCTATTTACAATGCACGTCGGATACCTTTTCCAAGGTAATTGAGGATGAAAATGAGTCTGGTACTCTCCCTACTCATACAACCCCAGGCTTTATGCAGGAAGGATATGATTCTACTTTTTCTGTTATTTACTAGACCAGAGCTCCATTTTGGTAGAAATTAAATATTTTAATTTTCATAAACCATGCATCAAAATGCCTATCTTTTTAGATTTCATCCATGGAAGAGATGAGATATAGAAGGGGAACATTTTAACCCTATTTACAATGCACGTCAGTTACCCTTTCCAAGGTAATTCAGGATGAAAATGAGTCTGGTACTCTTCGTACTCATACAACCGCAAGCTTAATGCAGGCAGGATATGATTCTATCTCCTGGTAGCACCTCAAGTCTTTTTTCCAACTAAATTAGTTGCCTGCTGCAGAGAATTTTGTAAATTACATCACTCTTTCACACAAAACTGAATGAAGCTTTATTTCTGACTTTGCTTTCAACTGAAATTTAATCAGTTGAGTTCATAGCAAGAGTAGTGTTTGGACATTCTAAATTGCCATTAGAAAAACAAAATGGTCAGAGCATCTATTGAAGTGTGTGTGCGTGTCTGGATTCAGTAAAACAGGAAAGAGGATTTTGTAGTCACAGGGATTTTGTATGTTTTCATATCTAACCATGTCATTCATTGGTCCAATCATTGTTAAACAGGGATGAACAGAAAATGGGAAAGAGAAAAAGTAGGATACTCACTGTTTTCAGCTTCTTCATTGCTACTGCAAGAACTCGCAGCCCATCATTGCTTAATATCTCTCCTATACTTTGAATCCTTTGATAGTCCTCTGAAGAGAATTTTGTGATTGCACCCCTATCAACATGCTGAATAAAGCAAAAGACTTTCATTACTTCTTCAAGAGCTCCTTTAGTTACCATGTATCTTCTCAGGGTATTGGGAGTGTTCCGCTCTTCCATAGATTCTTCTTCCAATATAATGGACACTCTTCTCCGGATAAAATCAAAAGGAATCTCATTTATTTTTCTCCACTTAGATGGCTGAAACCGGTACCCATTTGTATAAACATATGCCAAGATCGCATTATCAATGGGATTTTTCTGTTCAGTCTTGAAGTAAAGCATTGAGGAAAGCAAAGTGCAAGACCTCCTCCTTGGATAAAGCCAAGCTATCAAGATGGTCAGTCATGATTACCTTATCCGTAGTAAGTGTTCCAGTCTTGTCAGTGCATAGGATGTCCCTATAACCAGATGACACAAATGCTAAAAGATACAATGAAGGAACATTATTACTGTCAATACAGAAAGATTTGAACTTGGGACATAACATCAGTTATAATAAGAAGGTACAAGAAAGTATAAGGTGTGTCTTCCGCTTAATTTTGCTTCTTAAAAGGTCCTATCAAATTTGGGCAAACAAAAAACAGTTCCAAGCACACTCTAGTCGAATGTTCCTCCTTTGGAAAGATTTGAACTTGGGACATAACATCAGTTATAATGAGAAGGTACAAGAAACTAGAAGGTGTGTCTTCTGCTTAATTTTGCTTCTTATAAGGTCCTATCAAATTTGGGCAAACAAAAAACAGTTCCAAGCACACTCTAGTCAAATGTTCTTCCTCTGTAAACAGCATGTCTATGTTAGGGAAATTGTTGTGATAGATGTCAATTCTCATTTCTGTCTTTTGTAGTATATCGATGTGACTGTTCGAAAGGCCAGAAATTCTGGTACTCTGCATGTGCTTGAGGGATTCTACAGGAATGAGTGTGAAACATCTTTTGGATCAGATTCAGAACCCTAAATTGTAAAAAGTCTTTTATAGTGACTAATGTAGATATCCAAACCTTCATCTTTTAATGAGCTTAAGCAAGTTAAGGAAGCTTGTCAATATTGGTTTGTTTTTCTTTGACATTAAAAGAAAAGAAATATATTCACAAAAGAAACAAGGACAACACAGGGGAAGAGCGCGAGGGTAGTGTTTTCCCATAGAATCTACAAAAACCAGCTACCTCCACAAAAGATTCAAGTCTTCAAAAAAAATAATAAATAAATAAAATAAATAAAAGCATTTATGTAAATATTCGTTTCTTACTTTAGTGTCATATTTAATTATTGCTTTCATGTAGCTTCAGGATAAGTGCTAATATAAACCACTAAAGTGGGCATACATATAGCATATTATTGCTCAAAGTAAATGCAGAAATTTGAAAAGAAAAAAGTTCCAGCGTACATAGATCCCATGTCACATATGGCAGCTAAGCTTTTGACTATACATCTATCTCTGGCCATGGCTAGTGCTCCTATAGCCAGACTAGTGTTCACAATAAGGGGAAGCATCTGAGGAGTGAGAGCACTGGCAACCGAGATTCCGAAAAGAACACTCTTGCCTAGGTCTTTTGATGTAAAATAGTCACACAAAACTATAATTGTGACCATCACTAGCATAATGGCAATAAGCACATACGAGATGCGGCGAACACCTTTCTCAAAGTCATCTGGCGGTTTTCTCTTTCCTATTGTTGAGAAGATAGTGCTCATATAAGTCTTGGATCCAGTTGAAACAAATAGACCTGTCCCAATGCCGGAAACCACGCTTGTTCCCTGAAAGGAGGACCATATCAGGAGAGCATAATTGGACTAATTTGAATGAAAAGGTACAATAGAAATTGAAAAGGTAATAAATAAAGGAAAAGAAACAAATTCCCATGGACAATTTGCAAGATAAGGCTTAAAATGAAGTTTGTAAGCAATCAAATAAATTTCTTGTTTGTCAAAAGACAACAAGAGAGGCCCAAAATAAAGTAGCTTAGACTACAAAAGTGAAGATAAATCCAAATTGTAACTCATCATAGAGTGACATGGTGCTGTTGTTCTCAATTAAAAGAAAATAGGAGCTCAAAACAGTGGGAAAGTGTCAGGAGGGAAAACTAGCACCAAGCCACCACATATGGGTGTATTTGAGTCAAGTCGATCTTAAGTATCCCTGTGGTCGAACTCGAACCCGAGTTTTTTTAACCTGACTTGAACTCAAATTCGAACTCGATGAGTAGTAATAATAGGACTTGAAACTCGACTCAATTGTATAATGAACTGTTCGAACTCGACTCAAAAACTCGATTTTTATATAATATATTAATATATTTTATTTTATTTTATTTTTTATATTATAATAATATATATGTATATATAATATATATTAATATAGGTTATCGAGCAACTCGATGAGTTTTCGATTTTAAAATTCTATTACTCGAACTCTACTCGGTTGTATAATGAACTCGATTCGAACTCGACTCGAATTCGATCTAACTCAAGTTGAAACGAGCCGTTGACTGAGTGGCTCGCGAGCAACTCGAACTCAACTCAATTCTTGTAGCAGCCCGACAAACCTCGAGTCAAAATTAATATTTAAAATGTTCGGTCTGTAAAACTCTAATGGTCTACTATGTTCCATGGTTCATATAAAACCAAAAAGGGATTTAGGTCATAAGCTATCAAATAAAACAAACAAATTCCCCCCCCCCTTTTACACAGTCAACCCAAGATTATCATCAATGGTACGGCATGCCAACTGTTTCTTAGAATCTGAACATTTGCCTTGGCAGGATTGAGTGGGCATATATACCATTCATTTGCCACCTAGGGTGTTCGCATATACACAAGTAGAGAAGAAAGAGGACACCATAGCACATAAGTACCTCGACTTTCTCCACACAAATAGTTTGGTTCAAGGGGCATCGTTTAATTGGCATTTTTTTTTCTCTTGCATGTTTCTAAGTTCTCTTGAATAAATGTATATGAAGAGTGTAAGAATCTAAGGACCTGCATCCACCTACCTTTACACACATATAACATTAAAGAAATTAAGATGCAAATTTTCTTGTAAGTGTTTTAAACTCTGCATGCTGTGGGAAAAATCCTATTAGAGGCTTAACAAAATTACAAGTCGTTAATCTGATTATATGTCCTTGAATAAGCACTCTAAAATAGAAAGACATGTAAAATATGTTTTACTTCTTGATAGAACACTTTGTTAGAACATGAGTAGGCGCATGGTTTTGATACTATTTGTAACATCCAAAAATCTATTCCATAGAAGTATTGTCTACTTTGACCACAGCCTCACAGTTTTCTACCTTTGATGCTTCCACAACACAGAGTGAGCTCCTTTGTAGTAGGTTATTTATTCTGGAACTATTCCCACCCAAGCATGCTTAGTTGTGGAGTTCTCACTAGCCTGAAGTGATTTTAATGTTAGAAATGCAACTAAATTTAAGGGATATTACACTTTTCCTAAATGTAAGAAGTGATTTCCTTCAACAATCTTCTAAGCCAAAAGGCATCATGGGTACAATGGATGGTAACAAGAGTGTGTAAAGTAACATAGACGGCACCCTCCCTTTGTGCCGCGAGTTTTTCCCTCTTGATTTTGCATTTTCAAATGGAATCTGTACTACGATTCACAAGCAGAGGGTGCAACAATAGAGTTTAAACTCTAGTTGCCCACTCCTTATGCACAGGGTTGTGTGTCATTGGTGCAGTTTTTCTACGTACCTTATTTGTCGTGGGAAATGAAACAAGTCCTTCGTGGGTAATCCCATATCTGATCGCACCTTGGGGTGTAGGGTTTACGTTGAGATGCTCGTAGATGTCATAGATCTCTCTAGCAAGCCATGAGTTAAGCTGGTGGGTTCCACTAGCTCGTGTGTAAGTTTTTCCTCCTCTGCTATTTGCCCAAGCGGAAGAAAGAAAAATAATATCAAGAGAAGACAATTGAAAACCAAAATAATCTAAGAGTATGGGTATTAATCCCATAATCAAATGTGCTGTTAGATACATAATCGTTCTTGTAGCCACCCCTTCACAAGTAGCAGTTTTCATGCTGTTATATGATATATCCCTTCCTCCTTCCTATTTGCCTAGGCAAAAGAAAAGAAGCATACCACCAAGAAAATCCACTAGAAAACCATAAAATCTCAAAGATTGGTATGATATCCTACAATCAAGTGTGTTGTCAGGTAACCAATGGTTCTTGTTGCCACTTCTTCAAAAGTTAAGAAGGGCCTTGCTGCAGTTGCTTTACTTACATGATATATGCTTCAAACAAATTACTTGAATCTCACATTAGATTTCTAAATTGTGGATAATCTTCCTTCCCTCCGCCATCAAACTTTCAAAAGCTAATTCAAGTTTCCATGGGGTTGATGGGCAAGCAATGAAGCATCTTGAATATTCTTAAGAACTTTGTGTGCATAACATTCTTGTCCAATGATAGATATGCTGCTCATTACTTCATCCCAAAGGCACTAACTCTATTAGTTTGAAATCGTAAGCCATATCCTTTCTGAATTCTTGATGTGTTCAATAGTCAATTGAAAGGCACTAACTCTATTAGTTTGAAATCGTAAGCCATATCCTTTCTGAATTCTTGACGTGTTCAAATGGTAGTCAATTGAAAGAAGAATGTCCACAAAAGGAGATATACAAAATTGTTCCCTCACAAGTATAAAGTGTATGCCTGATGAGAAATTCTAGACACTCATTTTCTTCTAAGTATTTCTTAATAGATAGGACCACCCTTTGTAGTTGTTGCTTCAATCGAACATACACCAATTTCTGCTGTCCCTAGTTCAAAAGTTTAGACCGCACAGAGAATTTCAATGTAATATCCATCTGATAAATTCCCAGGCTTTTGTGGATACATAGGAGGTTAGCAACAAAATATTTTCTGAGCAAGTAACAAGGGAAATTATCTCCTCATAATCATCTCTGAATATTAATTTAACTTTGGCAATAGGTCTTGCTTTGTATCTGCTTAGACCCCTCGCCCCTCCCTCAATAAAGGTCTAGCATTGTGGGTGTCTTTTTTTTTTTTTTTAACCTTCCATTCTACACTACTCACTCTGGTTCTCCCTGAGACAAATTAACTTTCTTGTCATATTATCTCAGCTGATTAGATATCCTTGTGATTGCCTGTCTCCTTACGCCAAAACTTAAGGAAGTTTCAATTCTTGAGGTCCTTTTGAGCTTTCTCCAGATGAAGAAGACAACTCTTAACGAGTGGGGTTGGATGGGAAATTGCAGTCAAATACTGCAATGCGTCTGTTTCACTGTCTTGCTTATCCTCATCAAACAAGTATATGCCAGAGCAGATTCAATGATTAAGCTGTATGATAATGCTTTTCTTCTTTCCAACATATTAGGTTTGCTTGGTTACAGTTAGGATGAAAAATAGCTGCAAAACATATGCTCTTCTTTCTGTCATCAAGCTTTAAGCTATTTGATCAGGCACATGAAGAAAAGGAAGCCCCCACATACATGTAGAGAATAGACACCAACGGTGAGACTTGGCTTTAAAATGTAAATGGTCAACTCTACTATGTCATCGCTACAAATGCTGGTGGTGTTGGGCATGGGCATCACTTAAATTGGTCAACTCATAAATGCATGAGTAGAGAAGGAATGGATTGCAACATTTACAGACAAGATTTTTCACCTCTTACATATGGCTCGTGAAAAATATATATATAAATAGTGCTCCGAAGAATTTGATCATCTTAAAAATTCTCATTAGTGAATATATGAGAAGACTACCTTAAGAGTACATTTCACCACACGAGCTACTTATCACATCTGCCAACAGGCTCCCACATTTATGCATCCAGCAACCAATTTTAAAGTCCAGTGAACCCATGACCATCAAAGCAACAATATCTAAGAAGGGAGTAATTGATGAATTAGAATATTAGAAAGATTACAATGAGGAAAGGGTCAAAGTGGTTATGGTGCCACCATTGCGGACATCTTTCAACTTGACAAATTATCTTGAGTTGACAAGAAAGCTTGTTAGTTAAAGCCTTACCATGTCATTTCTCTAATTAAATTTTCAAATTTCTATGAGAAGCCTCTTAAACATTTTGAATCTAAAAAGCTCCCAGGAATTTGTGCTATGTTGCTGCAATGAATACTCAGCAAGAGAGATCAACTAAAAGTAAAAAGTGAGGGAAAAAGCTCTTCAAAGTATTCAGAAAGTTAATTTCTTAGTATGGTTCATTCTCTAGGAGGCCATTCAAGTTTCCCTTCCCATACAGAGAACATTAAAACTCACATCCCTCTTGGTTTAATAAATAAATAAATAAAAAAAGGAACACCAGCCCTCACATATATTCATAATCTTAGGCCCATTCTGGCATTGCAAGCTTCCTGACTCATGCAATCTTTGCTAAGCCAAAGAATGTTATATTTCTCAATATAATTACAAATTTTAGTAGTCCAAGATAACATCCAGTATATAGAATTATCAGTACTAACACTATAAGCACCATAGGACAGGAAGTGAATATACTAACCATGAAGCATATATTCTTCAAGTCAAGCAATGGAGTGTTGCCATCTTCTTTTATGTCAGCTACTTTTTCAGTTGTTCCAGACTTCCCTGTTAATGATGACTGACCGTTCATAAATTAGAACATGATCATGTATTTTAGAACTGAAGGCAATGCATGTTAAAGTACTCCCAACCCATAATCAGTAAAAGATAGAAGCCATTCTATAACATGACCATACCTCACCACGAGGTCCCTGGAGGTTAACAGCCTCACATCTCCAGGGAATAGATCTCTAGGTTCGAAATGGGCAATATCACCAGTAACAACATCTCTTTGATCAACTTGAACAACTAATTCAGTTTGAACAACTCTTCCAGCACATCTCTGAACTTTGACGGGGCATCTTACTAGTTCTGAAAGTCTCATGGCTGCCTTTGAGCTGCTGTATTCCTGGAAGGCTCTGAAAAAAAATTAAAATATCAGTGGAAATGCAGAGATGTCTGGTGCTGCTTTTAATATATAAAAGAAAGTCACCATATAACTGGTAAAATCTGAGAGATACACTAATCAACACCAGGACCATCATAATGCATCCATTTGGAATATCATCAGTGATGTAAGAAAGAATTGACAATACAATCAGGATAATGTTGAATGGATGGAATAAAGCAATCCACAGAAGATGCCACCAACTTGGAAAAGTGTATTTATGAGGAGCATTGGGACCATTTTCCTTCAATCTCCAATCAGCTTCGGTGAAACTCAACCCTGCAACCACAGGCTGTTGAATGAGAATCCATTAATGTAGTAAACACAACAGGATACATAATTCAAAAGCAAAAATAGTAATAGATTTATATCAGCTACTATTACAGAGGAACGGTAGTGTAGGCAACAAATTGAGATTGAAATGAAGAATGATGTAACCAAAGGAAATTGATTTCCAAAAGACAGTTCCTGAAAGTGTAGATTTCCCGCCGGGAGGGGGGGAATTTAGAAACAAAATGCTCATGGCACAAAAATTTCTTGTGACAGGTTTTAGAATTCACCTCCTTGATTTCAGAAGTTGTTATGTGCAATGAAATCCAATTGAATCTCGTATTCTAGGCTTCAATTCCATTTAGAGGATTTCATTTTAACACAGGAGTCAAAGAATTCAACTCAATAAACAATGTTCTTATTTCATTCCAATAAACAGGTAAACTATGTTTCCGTTCCATGATAGTAATTTAGAAGGCCCAAACTGCATTGCATTCCACAAATTCACCCTCTATTATCCACATGATATGTTCCATATTGTTACAATGCAATATAAAATTTGCAACAAAAGTTGTAACAAAGATGAATTAGCTTTACATATCAATCATATTGTTTCAAAGTAAATGAAACTATAAATTAAGTTTCCAAGAGACAGGTATAAACCACAATGAAATTACAGTGGCCGGAAGTCAATACCTTTAATTGTTTAATATAATTCCTATGATGTATAATAATGAATTAGGGGGATAATTATGGAGTTTTAATGGTTTTTTAATGGTTGAGAGCATGTATAAACTCTCTCTTAATACATTGGGTCCTTAAATCTAAATTTCTAAACTGTACACCATCTATTATGTAAAATTGAAGATTTAAAAGGCATCTACACGTCTCAAAAATTATTATAATGTTTTTACGTGAAGAACAAGAATATGACCGGTGGTAATTCTAAATTCTAAATTTTCGTTTTCGCTTATTTTGTCTCATATTTTTGAATTAAACCATGTATTAGGTTTATCATATTTCTTATCAAAACCAATTTTGCCTTTACCTATATGATTTTTTTATGAAATTCAAATTTTTTAAAATTAGAGTTTTTGAATTTTTAAATAAATTGATCTAAAATAATCATTTTTTTGAAAAAATGGAGACAAAAAACAGGTGGCATGAGGTTTTGCACAAACCAATGTTTTCAAAATTTAAAATGGAGTTTTTTTGAACTTTTCCGGTGATTTTTCGGCAGCAAGATCCGTCGGATTCAAGAACACCCGGATCGGGACACTCGTGCAGATTTGCGGGTGAAGATGACCCGGGTGAACACTGACTTTTTATTCTTTCAAAAGGCAATGAAGTCTTCAAATTTAAAATGCCCACCACGTGGAATCTGGAAGAATAGTCAACAAAGTTTTTTTTTTTTTTTTTTTCATTTGTTTAAAAGTTGTGGATGGGCCTGGTCATTTGACTTCTTAATGGGACTCATTATTCTCCTTTTTTTTTTTTTTTCTTTGCTTGATCACTGTTTACTATATAGGGTTTCGTCCTGACTAATCTGAATTGAGTTATTATTAGATTTTTTATGAGGGAGATCTCCCAATATCAATTTTTATATTTCATAATGATTCGAATCACCAACCATAATTAAGTGATTGAAATCTAATGGTATCATCCTCATGTATCCTTTATGGGCATTGTCCTTATCATTGGGCATTACTGTTTTAATATTTTGGTTTTATCCACAACCTTTCACCAATTTCACAAATTTTCAAAATTTTTTAACTTATTACAATAAAGTCCCTATGGTATTTTAAAGGTCCAATAAATTTTAAATTATTACACATTGGTGCTTTAGAAAAATTATATATAGATTATCAATTTTGGGTCAAAAAATTTTCAAAAAATTTCAATAAATCCCAAAATTTTTGAAATCTCAACTATGTCCAAATTTTAGAAAATTATACATAAAATTAATTTTGGATATAATTTTATACATAAAGGGGAGATATGAAATTTTAAAAAAAATGTATTAAATGATTTAATTGTCTTTTTCATTTAAAAAAATTATGCATTTTGGCATGACAAAGTTAATTAATATTATTATCCTTGTAATCAATATAATTTCTAAAATTAGGGTTTAACCAAAAAAGCCATAATTAAGTATAAAATTGTATATAAAAGCATGATCACATTAAAAAAAAGGATATATTTGTTATGAAAATTATTTTTATGTAATTAATTTTATCGCATAAGAATTTTTGTTGTATGGAAATAATAAACTTAAAAATAAAATATCAAAATAACTATTTTTCAATAGTAGTCTACTTGGTTAAATTTCCTTTTCTATATAATACTATAAGTGCGGTTGATTTAGTGCATGTTTAGGTTGATTCTGTTAAAAAGACGGGGATAAGTCTAAGATTAGCTGATTTTTAAGTGGTTCCATGTTATCCACCATCTACTTGGAAACTTACTTGGTGCACTGAGAGGTCGTCTTATATGACTAAGTAAAGAAAGATAAGGTGATTAAGAAAAGACTAGTTATTGATAGTTTTCTAATTAGCCCACAAACATTAGGGAATGAGTTATTTTTTATAAATCTTATCGTAAAGTTAAATAAATTTAATAGAATTAAAAATTTAGTCCATAGGTAATTTCTATGTCATAAATTTATTTTCATATATTTGTATTGGTAGACATATACTAAATGCCTCACATATAGTTAGTAAACATGTTTATTTATTTTACAATATTCCAAACCGTAAATTTGAAATCTAATTTTCCCGATCTAAACGGAGAGAATTATAAGGAATGGAGGGAAATGGTGTTTCTCCATTTGGGTTGTTTGGACATTGACTATATGCTATCTGCAAAGATGAACCACTTCCGGTAAACGATACTAGTTCCAAGACTGATAAGACTCTTTTTGAACGTTGGAAGCAATCTAATCACTTAAATACCATGTTCATAAAGAGTAAAATCTCGAGTAGTATCCGTTACTCGATCAATCAGCATTCCAATATCTGTATTCTTTTTAAGACTATAGATGAGCAATTGGTGGTATCGGAGAAATCTCTGTCCAGTACCCTTATTATGCAATTCTCTTTTATAAGGCTCACTACTGTCCACAGTGTGCGCAAGTACATCATGTAGATACGGAACATAGCGGCTCGACAAAAGAACTTAGAGGTTGAGATGTCTGAATCTTTCCTCATGGACTTCATTTTGAACTCCCTCCCACAACCCTACGGTCCCTTCAAAATCTCCTACAGTATATAGGAGAAATGGTTTATTAATGAATTGATGACCATGTATATACAGAAGGAAGGAAGGTTGCTAATGGAGATGAAGCAGGGTTCTGCAAGTGCACATGTGGCTGTGCAAGAAAAGAAGAACGACAAGTCCAAGTCAAACCAAAAGGGCACAAAACTGAAGAGGGATATACAAAGAGTCCAAGTATTTCTTCTATAAAAAGAAGAGACACATGAAGTAAGATTATACCAAGTATAAGCGATAACTTGAGAATAAAGGCACGGAGATCTCATTAGTTTGTTATAAATTTTGTATAACTGTGATTTCTCATGACACATGGTGGATCGATTCAGTTGTACTATCCATATTATAAATGTGTTGCAAAACTTGCAAAACCTAAGGAAGCTAATTGGTCATGAACAACTCATCTATTCAGGCATAAGATGAGCTCACAAGTAAAGGACATTAGCGATTGCGAGCTTATTCTAGGCAGCGGGCATGTTTTGAAATTGAAAAGAGTATTTTGTGTACCTAAGTTTTCTAGAAAATTAATTTCTATTTCAAAACTTGTACTATTCGCTTACTCTTTTCAATTTAGTAATAAAATGACTTTGTTTTTTGGTTCAAATACCGTTAGTTATGGTTCATTATTAGATAGATTATATAGTATTATTTTATAAGACAATACTTATATGAATGTAACATATACATGGGTTAAAAGAAATGTCATTGAGGAAAACTCTTCTATACTGTGGCACCGAAGATTAGGACACATCTCTAAAAATCGAATTGAAAAGTTGGTTAAGGATGTGGTACTTGATATCCTAAATTTTAACGATTTTGAGACTTGTGTGGACTGCATTAAAAGAAAATAGACCAACAAGACTCAAAAAGATGTTAAGAAGAGTTCAAAATTGGTTAAAATTATATATACGGGTATTTATACTCCAGGTATAGACTCGTATGGTTATAGTTATTTCATCTCCTTTATAGATGACTATTTACGATACATGTATCTCTATATTTTTCGTCATAAGAACGAGATGTTAAATGTCTTTAAAATTTTTAAGGCAGAAATAGAGAAACAATGCGGTAAGTAAATAAAGATCGTAAGGTCAGATAGAGGTGAAGAATACTATGGAAGGTATATAGAGGATGGATAAGTACTAGGTCCATTTGCAAAGTTCCTTTAAAAAAATGAGATCGTTACCCAATACACCATACCTGGTATACCTGACCAGAATGGGGTAGTCGAAAGAAAAAACAGGACCTTGTTTGATGTGGTTAGGAGTATGATAATTAACTCCAAACTGTCTAAATTCTTATGGACTGAACCTATCAAGACAACAGTGCACATCTTACATAGGGTTCGAACTAAGGCTGTAGCCAAAACTCCATTTGAGTTGTTTGAGGATTAGAAATCTAGTTTAAGACACGTATGCATTTAGGATTGTCCTGTAGAGATAAGGGTTTATAATCCATGAGAAAAGAAACTGGACCTAACAATTGTAAGTGGATATTTTATCAGTTATGTCGATAAATCTAAGCGATACTGGTTTTATTATCCATCCTACCACACTAGATTTATAGAATCTAGAAATGCTAGATTTCTAGATAATGACTAGGTCAGTCAGAGAGATCACTTTCTATAGTTATCCTCTGAAAGGGACCCATCAAGTATCACATCAAGTTCAAGTGCCTATGGATACAAATCAGAGTACAGATGACAACCGAAAAATTCTACAAACTGCTGACCAAGATCAAGTTGGTCAACTTTCTCCTATGGAGAATGTTGAACCAATATTAAGGAGATCTCATTGAGAAAGAAGGTCAGTTATACCTGATGACTATGTGGTATAATTTCAAGAGTCTGGCTATAATATCAGAGTCATAGAGGATCTGGAAATGTTTTCCCAAGTCATGAGTTCTAAGGATTCAAGCTTATGGTTGAATGCCATTAAAGATGAGATGAACTCATGAGAAGCAACCGAGTCTACAATTTTGTAAAGTTTCCAGATGAGGTAAAACCTATTGGATGTAAATGAGTCTTTAAGACTAAGACAGACTCATTAGGCAACATCGAGAAATAGAAAACTAGACTCGTTAAAGGGTTCACCCAAAGGGAAGGAATCAACTACTCGGAAACATTTTCTCCAGTATCTAAGAAAAATTCTCTCCACATCATTCTAGCACTTGTGTTGCATATTTTGACCTAGAGTTATAACAAATGGATGTGAAAATGGATTTCCTTAATGGAGAACTAAAGGAAAAAGTTTACAAGCGTCAATGTAAAAGATTCTCCTCTAGTGGTAGTGAGCATTTGGTGTACAACTCAAAAAATCTATATATGGGTTACAACAAGCCTCTTATTAATATGATTTGAAGTTCCATAATGTAATCACTTCATTCGATTTTGAAGATAGTATTATGGATTAATACATATATCTCAAGATCATGGTAGCAGGTTTTGTTTCCTTGTCCTATATGTGGATGATATACTATCTACCACCAGTGATAAGGGGATACTGTATGAGGTAAAACAGTTCATCTCTAAAAACTTTGAGATGAATGATTTAGGTGATATATCTTATGTTATCGGTATAAAGATATATCGAGATAGATTCAATAAGGTTCTAGGACTATCTCAAGAGACCTATATCAACAAAGTACTTAAGACATATAGGATGGAGAACTATTTACCAAGTATAGCTCCAATTGTCAAAAGAGATAGATTTAATTTGGACCAATGCCCTAAAACAGATTTGGAAAAGGAAAAATGACTATCATCTCATATGCTTCCGTTGTTAGAAGTCTTATGTATGCACAGATCTGTACAAGACCTGATAGAGCGCATGCTATGGAGATGTTAGGTAGATATCAAAGTAACCCGGGTTTGGATCATTGGAAGGCTGCAAAGAAGGTGTTGAGGTATTTATAAGGTACCAAGAAGTACATGCTTACATATAGAAGAACTGATAGTCTAGTAGTCAGGTACTCTGATTCGGACTTTGTTGGCTATGTTGATTCCTGAAAATCAACATCAGGTTATATCTTCATGATGGCCGATGAAGTTGTGTTATGAAGGAGTATCAAGCAGACATTGACTGCGACCTCTACTATGGAAGCTGAGTTCGTGGTGTGTTTTGAGATTACATCACACGCGGAATGACTCAAGAGTTTCATATCCGGGTTTAGGATTTTAGATTTACTACCTAAACCATTATGTATATTTTGTGATAATTCAGCTATTGTATTTTTTGTTAAGAATAATAAGAGTGATAGTCAAAATAAATACATCGACATAAAGTATTTAGCCATTAGGGAAACAGTGTTAGAAAATAAAGTTGTAATCCAATATATTAGTATTAATTATATGTTGGCTGATCCTTTTACCAAAGGCATCTCACTAAATAGGTTTAGGAATCATATTATAAATATGGACTTATTGCCTTATTTAAATGAAATTCAGAATTGAATTTTCTTAATAAAGTTATACACATGTTATTGTCTTGAGATAAATTCATTAAGTTTGGATCCAAATAAACTTAGGGTTTATTCATAAAGTAAATGTTACCATAAAGTTAGAAAATGGAATACATTGTGGTATAAGGAAGATAATATTCACTTTTAGAGGACTTATCGTTGTGACTCATGTACTTTATTTTCATAAGAAATTGACTTGATTTTGACTTCAAGTCAGTTTGCTAGACCAAGTAAAAGAATGTTAGGAATTCAAATTCAAATTCCATTAAATTAATGCATTCAATTAAAAAGCAAATTAATTGGGAAAAAATATAACATAAAGTATTAAATGTGATAAGGATGGAAGGAATTTGAATTGGGGATGTATTTGACCAGATTTTGGTGTTTCATTCAAACCTCCACGCAATTAATCTTGTTTTTCCATTTTGAATGTTTAATATAATTCCCATAGCATTCAGCAATGAATTAGGGT
This sequence comes from Dillenia turbinata, assembly GCA_037126225.1. Lineage (NCBI taxonomy): Eukaryota > Viridiplantae > Streptophyta > Magnoliopsida > Dilleniales > Dilleniaceae > Dillenia > Dillenia turbinata. Next base: position 12,097,717 of record JBAMMX010000017.1, read on the forward strand.
GACAATTATAGGCTTTTAATGACTCTTTGATGGTTGAGAGCCTATATAAATCCCCTCTTAGTGCATTGGATTTCCAAATTTGAATTTCTAAACACCATACTATCTATTGAGTGAAATTGAGGGTTTAGAAAACTTGTGCACATCCCAAGAATCATTTTGATGTTTTTACATTTGCCGGAAGTGATGAACAAAAGTATAGTCAGAAATAACTTCAAATTTCCAATTTTCATTTCTGTTTATTTTGACTTATATTTTTAAATTAAAGCATGCATTAACTTTATTATGCAACCTTACTAATTTCAATGATCCTTCATTTATTGCTATCTTTTCCTCACGACAAATATATAGGAGCCGTAAATCGATGGATATTATCCCAACATCAATTCTCAAATATGCCTTTTTTATACCTGTGGCTATTAGTAAAGTTTTGCGTATTTTAATTTAACATCTCAGATTCAATTCTTAAAAGCAATCACTTCTCAATAAAAAGATGGTAAAACTGTTAATATATTGCCCACCTTACGCCCAATGTGTATAATGGGATGTAAGTACGAGGTAAATTCTTTTGTATCATAGTATTCTAGGTCATTTCAAACATATCGGAGACAATCCATCAAGCTGGTTTTATTCAACCAATAAAAGCAAAAACCAAATCTAACTTGGATCAAACTTCAAACATGCAGTTCACCAATTACATAACAATTCACAAGTGATTCATTTATTGAAACAAAGATATAAAACAGACTGATCTTACCCCTTTCAGTTGAACGAACATACTTATAAACCAAAACTTTATCAGACTGTGCTATGGCATATAACCATGAATAGACCTCTTCTTCTTCTGTCCTCGACCCACCATCAACTTATAGCTACAAATTCCCAAAAATTCAGCAAAATTAGCAAAAACCCATATCATAAAACCCTAATTTTGTCAAATTTTGAACTCACCTCCAGACATGAGCCTTTGAAGAACACTAGAGAAGGCATCACTGAATCCATTCTTGTGGAGATTGGGTTTGGGAACAAGACTTTCATGAATGTTATTAGAAGTGGAAGAAGAATAATTGTTAACATTGAATATGGAGTGGAATTTTTTAATACCCACAATTTCAGTAGTACTGTAATGCACAAAGTGAGATTGAGTGGGGACCAAATTGTGGAGTAAGAAGAACGTTGGGATGATGGGGGTGGGGGTTGACGATTTGCCAAGTGGGCATAAGAAGAGAGAGACTAATTTGGTCTTCGTCCCCATGGGTACAGCTGGTCACAAACTCCTCTACTTCCTATCTCATATTCAAATTCTTGTCTAAGAATCGGTTCATAAGAAGAGAGAGACTAATTTGCTCTTTTGCATTTGATGATGAAGGTGGAAAACTGGTGCGCATGCGCGTGGATTTGTTTTGGCCGATTGGATAAGAACCGGTTTAAATTGAAAAAAAAATAAAATGCTATTGTAAAATACAGAAATTATGATGAATTCAAAGAATAAAATGCAATATAAAGAGAGAGAATAATTAAAAAAAAAAGTGATTTTATTTTCTCTATTGCTTTTTATATATATTTAATATATTGAACAAATTAGATATTTATATAAATTAAGATGTATATATAAAAGAAAAGATTTAAAATCAAGTTAATTAAATATTTTCCCAATTATATGATATATCAATATTATAGTATTTAAGATAATATAATTTGACATATATAAAAAAGATGTTAATAATAGTAATAATGACATCATATATATCTTTAAAAATTATCCCCTTCCATATGTTAACTTGCATTGGACTTCTATCCAAATTTTCTAACTCTCCCTTGGATGACTATTACACAGAGAATAGATTTTATTAAAATCTTACTAGGAAAAAACCTATTGGAAAAAAAAATGCTAATGAGAAAAAAAGAGTATAATATTTAAAATATTTGATAATATATTTACTGTCCTATTGAGAATATCCGTTAAAATCTTTAAATCGATACATTCTAATTCATTTTATCAATCTTGTAAAGATAATAGTTGGCAGGGTTTTAATAAATAAATTTGTTAATTTTCATTTTTTGGATTTATTGCATATCAGTTTCACCATTTTTTTGAAAATCATGTGTGAAGAAAAATTTTGACAAAATGCATTTAGTTTTCTCTCCCTCAATATATCCTCCATTTAATTGTGCAATGCAAGCAACATTGTCCTTAGATAATATTGGAAGAAAATCTTCCTTGGAAGATAGCTTACTGTTTTGTCAAATATGATGAATCATTGAGCTTAACCAAATACATTTTTAGCTTGTTTTATGAATAGTTATATTCTTAACATAATTTGAAGAAGTGGCAACTATAAATTATTTTATAAATTGCCATAATATAGTAGCACCACCATAAGTAAATATATATCAAGTTTGAGATTGTGTTATATGAATTATAAGAATTCAACATCTATATATCTAATCAGCACTAGTTTAGAATTATTAGAATAGAATAAGTCAAGGTCAACTATTTTTTTTGAGATATCAAAAAACTTGCATGACCCTATTTCAATGTCTTTGTATAAGAGAAAAACCTAAATCTTGTCAATACATTTATAATAAATGATATATCAAATCTTGTACAATTAGCAAGATATATAAGTACTCTAATAGCACTGAGATATGATATTTCAGGATCAAGAAATTCTTTATGCAACTCCAGTTGTCAAGTTCGGACGACCATTAGGGTGGTTAATGGATATGCATTATCCAAATAGAGACGTTTTAACATTTTAGTAGAATAATTTGATTGATGAATGAATATCCTATCTTCTAAATGTTCAATCTGTATAATGAGGCAAGATTTCATTTTTTTCAAAATTCTTGATTTCAAATTCTTCCTTTAGATATTCAACAGATTTAGAAATCTCTTTAGAAGTTTCAATGAAATTCAAATCATCAACATAAATGGCAATGATCACAAAACTCATTTTAGTTTTTTTGGATAAAAATACATAGGCATATTGAGTCATTTATATACAGTACTAGATAAGTAGTGACTACATTCATTAAACACATTTCGAATTTTTCATACACTACTAGGGTCACAAGAAACTATAATATAATTGTATCCACTACATGTGAATATGTATCATCATAATCAAGATCCAGCCTTTGCAAAAACCTTTATGCTATAAGTCGTGTTTTATTGCGCACAATTTCATTTTTCATATTTCGTTTACCCACAAAAACTCATTTATATTCTATAGATTTCACACTTTTATCTATTTGGACTACATGTCCAAAAACTTTACATCTAGTAATGATTCTAATTCATATTGTATTGTATCTTTCCATTTAATCCAATCATTTCTCCTTTGACATTCCTCAATTGATTTTGATTCAAAATTCTCAATTTCCTCCATAATTTTGAGTACCACATTATATGTAAATCTATTATTCACAATTGTTTCAACTCTATACCAACATATACTTGTTGTCGTTAAATTTATATAAATTTTATTTATGTGGTTTTTAGGAGTTTGAAATTTGTGTTCTTCAGAAACTGTATCTAACTTTGCAGGAGTCTAAGTTTTATTATCAATAATCTTTTGAGATTATTATTCAACTTATTTAAATGATCATGATCAACAGGTTTGCTTTTCCTTTGAGAATTTTTATTTTGGATACCAAGAGGTCCACCACGCTTTAAGTGTACTTTTAACTCATTTGTTATAATAGTTGTGAATTGTCTTGCCAGGATATCAAGTTTAATTGGCACATTTTTTATTGAAAAATTTGATTTCGTAACTTCTTTAGGGTTAATGAACACATCAGATAATTGATTAACAATATTTTATAAATTTATTATCCTTTAAACTTCTAGTTCATATGCTTTTGTACGAGTATCAAGAGGTGCTAGAAATGATATATACCATACAATTTCATTTTTTGATTGTTCATTTTCTCCCCCTAATATTGTAAAATTTGATTCATCAAAATAAAAATTTGCAAAATGTGCAATAAAAATATCATCCATTAGGGGTTCATGATCTTCTTTAGGGCCCATTTTAGTTTTGTGTAGTGTTGCTACAGGAATATAAAATGCATATTCAAAAAATTCTTAAATGAGAAGTATTAGACTCATCATCAAAAGCTAATTGTAAAAAGGAGTAGTTATGATAATTTATCGATTTTATAAGTCTAAGTGTTGCTGCATGCAGAATAGTATGTCCCCAGGTAGATATAGGGAGTTTTATTCTCATTAATAATGGTCTAACAGTTAATTATAATCGTCTGATAAATGATTTAGTTAAACCATGTTATGTATGAACATGAGCTAAAAGATATTTAATATTGATGCCAATAGACATACAATAGTCATCAAAGGCATGAGATGAATATTCACCGGCATTATCTAACTAAATTTTCTTAATTAGATAATCTGAAAGTTATCTCTTAATTTAATAATTTGAGCAAGTAGTCTTACAAATGCCATGTTGCAAGTTGATAATAAGTAAACATATGACCATCTTGTAGAAAATAAACATTATAAAATATCTAAAAGATCCGCATGTTGAATGAATTGGTCCAGATACATTATTATGAATTTTTCAAGAAATTTAGGAGACTCAATTTTCACTTTCATAATAAATTTTCTTTGACAACGAGCAGTACATGAACATTCAATTGTTTTTAGCACCCTTTGATATGTATATATATATTTTTTAATGTATGACCATATAAGTTCTCAATTATTCTTCTTATCATTATTGATACAGAATATCCTAGTCAATCATGCCAAGTAAAAAAATCGTTAGGATTAATAAACTTCAAATTTATTAAATGATGTATTTCAGTCATACTAATTTTAGTATAATATAAACCAAAAGAAAGAGAAGACATTTTTTCTACGATTCATTTCTTTCCAAAAAATCATAATCATAATGCACAAATATTCAACATTTGCATTATTCATTGTTTCAATATGATAATCATTTTAGTGGATATATTTAAAACTTAAAAAAATTTTTCGAGACTTAATAAAATATAGTACATTATTTATGGCTAATTTCCACTACAAAAAAATACGGTTTTAACGACGGAATTTAGCGATAAAAACTGAAATCGTTGTTAATTAGCGATGAAATTTACAACGAAAAAATTTTTATGGCAAAATTAGCAACACACTAGATATTCGTAACTAAATTCGTGGCTAATTAGCCACGAACGAATTTTTGTAACTAAATTTGTGGTTAATTAGCGATGAAAGTAAATTTCGTGGCTAAATTTTGCCACGAGTTATGTTGTTAGTTGCTAAATTTAGCGATGAAACTATATTTGTGGCTAAATCCATCATTAATTAACCATAAAATACTTTCGTGACTAAAGTCATCGTTAAGTTGCGATGAAAATATATTCGTCGCTAAATTTAGGGACGAACACACGAATTCGTGATTAAATTCATCGCTAATTAGCCAAAAAAAATATTCGTCACTAAATTCGTTGCTAATTTTTTACTGTACTTAAATATTTGTGATTAAATTCTTTCTACACTCTATTATGAAACATTTTCAACCATGTCTCTCTTACTTTTTCTGAGTAAGAAAATCGAATTGAATACATAGCAAATATTATAATTCTCACTAAATTGACAAATTTCAACAATATATAATTCAAAAGTATAATAATAGAATTTTTGACAATCAAATACTAATATATACAGTAGTAGAATTTTAGTTATATAAGCATATATTTTATCATTGTACTAAATACAAGAGTACAATGAGTATCATAATTTTAAAAAAAGTTACAAATTTTGTTATAAATTTTCAAAAACTACTTTTACATTACTTATTTTATTAAAAATAACTTATTTATTGTTAAATTCGTTGAAAATGGTGAATAAAAAGAATTTTTTGTTGCAAGTTTTGTCACAAATTTAGCGACGAAAATACAAATTCGTTACTAATTTAGCGACGAACAAAATTATCCCTCGCTAATTTAGTGACAAAATTTGAAATCCGTCGCTAAATTTAGTAACGGACTATTATATCCGTCGCTAAAGTGACGGATTACTTTTTCGTCGCTAAATTTAGCAACGGATTTCTTGTTCGTCGCTAAATTTAGTGACGGACACCGAGATTCATGGATATAGTCGTCACTAATTAGCTACAAAAAAATATTTATCGATAAATTCATCGCTAATTTTTTTTACTGTACTTAGATATTCGTAGCTAATTTTATCACTAAATTCTTTCTGCACTCTATTATGAAACATTTTTAACCGTGTCTCTTTTCTTGACCTTTTCTGTGTAAGAAAGCTGTATTTATTAAAAATATTATCAATCATAATCTTAAAAAAATTTACAAATTTTGTTATAATTTCCAAAAACTACTTTTGCATTGTTTATTTTATCGCAAATAACTTATTTATTGTTAAATTCATTGAAAATAGTGAATAAAAAACATTTTTCGTCACAAATTTAGTGACAAAAATACAAATTCATTATTAATTTAGCGACAAAAATAATTATCCGTCACTAATTTAGTGACAAAATCTGAAATCCATCACTCAATTTAGCAACGGACTATTATATCCATCATTAATTAGTGACGGATTACCTTTTCGTCGCTAAATTTAGTGATAGATTACTTTTTCGTCACTAAATTTAGCAACGGATTTTTTGTTCATTGCTAAATTAGCGACGGACTCCGGATTCATGACTAATGTCGTCGCTAATTAGCCATAAAAGATTATTCGTCGCTAAATTTGTCACTAATTAACGTATTGATTTTTATTAAATATAATTTTATATTTTTATTAAATATAATTTTGTGTTTTTATTAAATATAATTTTGTAATTTTATTAAATATAATTTTGTGTTTTTATTAAATATAATTTTATATTTTTGTTAAATATAATTTTGTATTTTTATTAAATATGATATTATGTTTTTATTAAATATAAATTTGTATTTTTATTAAATATAATTTTATGTTTTTATTAAATATAATTTTGTGTTTTTATTTAATATAATTTTGTAATTTTATTAAATATAATTGTTTTTTTATTAAATATAATTTTGTATTTTTATTAAATATAGTTTTGTGTTTTTATTAAATATAATTTTGTAATTTTATTAAGTATAATTTTGTGTTTTTATTAAATATAATTTTATATTCTATATTTTTATTAAATTAAGGAATTATATTTTTAATGGTAAGAGTTAGAAAGAAATTAAAGAAATAAAAAAAAGGTATATAAGATAAATTAATGTGGTATAGTGGTTGAGAATATTCAATGCATCCTTTTGAACCCAAGTTCGAACCTAGGTAAGAGCACATTTTCTGCAAAAAATAAATTAGAAGGGGGCGTGGGCATGGGCGGACAAGCAACGGGGGCCGGGGCGGTGGGTGCGTGCACTGGGGGGCAGGGGCGGGCAGGTCGGTTGGCGGGTTTTCTACATTAAAAATATAAAATGTTAAATTTAGCGACGGATTGTGGAATTCGTGGCTAAATTTAGTGACGGATTCCACAATCCGTCGCTAAATTTAGAAACGGATTCCATTTAGCCACGGATTTTGAAATCCGTCTTGCTAAATTTAATGGCAAAATTATTGTTTGTCGCTAATTTTGTGATGAATATTTTGTTTTTCGTCGTTAAATTTTTGTGACGCGTTATTAGCGATGAAAATTTTTTCGTCGCTAAACAAATTAGCGATGAATTTTTCTAAAATTTTTGTCGATAAATTCGTGTTTTTTTTGTAGTGTTTGTTTCTTCAGAGAGAAATATATGTACTCTACTGGAGTTTTCAATTAATTTTGTACTACCACTTATAATATTAATAGTTATTTCTTCTAACTTCAGGTGAGAGAAGAATTCTTATTTTTTAAATATTGTATGTGTCATAGCTCTATCAATAAGACATTCATCGTCTTCACCTTTTATTGATTTTAAATTTTTCAATATTTGTATCTTCTTCAGGAAGAAAATAAAATAGTAATTAATTTTCTTGGATAAAAGTATATTTCATAATCAAGTGAATCAATTAGAAAAGTAAATAATAAAGATTTTTTGAGAACTTCTTTTATCTTTTCCCATTATTATTGTCCCACTTCTAGTGGTGATGTTAACATTTTCACTTAATGGCCCATGGTTACGAGTATCATCATAATTATTTCATTCTCAGCGACGACCATGACCATAGCCATGGCCACGATCTTTTTCATATTCGTAAGATTATTTAGTCATATACACTTTAGGAAATGGACTAGAATTAATAAGTTGATTTTTATGATTTTTCATCGATAATTAATTATTTTGTTTAGTCACAAGGAGATATAAAATTAATTTAAATATTTTTGAATCCCTTTTCCCGATGTTATTGCTGTAGGAGCAAATTCGAGATATGAAAATGAAGAAAGTTTTTTTCCAACATATCTTTCTTAGTAATATTTTTTTTCACATAACTTCAATTGTGATTTCAAACTTTGCATAATTATACTCACTAATTAACTTAAAATTTTGTAATCTTAAATGTAACTAATCATATCGGGTTTTTAATAAGATTAGCCATATTTAGGTGGTCATATCTTTCCTTCAAATTATTTCATAAATCAAGAGAATTTTTAACAGTAAAATATTCATATTTCAAACTTTCATCAAGATGATAACGAATGAAAATTATTATGTTGACACGATCTTGTACAACAAAATTATTAGTTTTAATGGTGTCTTCAAAATCCATTGTATCAAGATGCATTTCAATATTAAGAATCCATGATAAATAATTCTTTTCGAAAATATCGAGATGTAAAAACTCAAATTTAGCAAGATTAGCTACAAGAAAAATTGATAAGTGAACTTGTCTCAACATCATCTTGAACAATAAGATCTTCCACTTTTCGATAGAATTATACTAATAACATATTATAAAATACAAAAATTATGATGAACTCAAAGAATAGAATGCAATGTAGAGAGGGAATAATTTTAGATAGAAGTATCTTATTTTCTCTATTGTTTTTATACATATTCAATACATTGAACAAATGAGGTATTTATACAAATTGAGATGTGTACATAAAAAGAAAGGTTTAAAATCAATCTAATCAAATATTTTCTCAAATATATGATATTTCAATATTATGATTTTTTTTTTTTTAACATAACTTGATATATATAAAAGATATCGGTAATAGTAATAATGAGATCATGTGTATTTTTAAGAAATATTCTCCTTCTATATATTAACACTCATTGGACATCCATCTAAGTTCTCTAGAGTTTATAACAAATGCAATATTTTTAGAAGTATTTGTTTATTTATTTATTAGAATTTGGAAATTTAATGTCACCAATTAAACTAAGGAGGTAGATGTGATCAACACAAACCACCAACCATTTTTTTTTCTTTTTTCCCTTTAGAAATAATATTTTATATCAGATAAAATATCAACAATAAAAGGAGGGGATTGTAATTCCGTTCTCCATCCTGTGATATAAAATTTGTTGCCCTTCCAACACAAAATACAATAATAACAACAACAATCAAAACTTTAATCCCAACAATTAGGGCCGATTTTGGAGTAGACGTACATATACGCAGTCTTTCCCTTGCATTTTTACAAAGAATTTGTTTCATATCTCGGACCTGTGATCTCGAGATCACCAAATATGTAACTCAACCGTGCTAAGATTCGCCCAATAAAAAAAGAATTCTTGTTAATTAATGAATATTGTAACACAAAAACACTAGTCTTGTGCCATAACCTATTGAACTGGAAATTCAAAAGAGTAACTTCCTTATGTGATGGAATAAAAGGTGCTGCATTACCAAACATATCCCACAGGCTCTTCCTTTTGATCCAACTTTTCTTGATATTTGAAGTGCATTAGAACCAACATTTCCAGGAATTGTTGATGGAAGAATTTGACGCCAAAGTATGATGAGGACGACATGACCAATGATTCTAATCAAGAGACCTCAACTCAAGTCAGGAAAATCCAGAACCATGGACAGAATGATATCACCATCGATCTGAACTGTCCGAACTCTTTAGCATCTTTTGAATCCAGATTTCAAAGTAATCCTTGACGTTTGATCTCTCAATCAAGATCTTGAAATGTTAATGTACGAATATTTCTGATGTTCCAAAAAATTGAACAAAACATTTGTTTGGGTCAGGAGTTCACTCCCAGTCTTGGGGGTCACTAATCTTGGCAGGCCATGTAGGGAAGACCTTGACTTTGGCAAGAATGAGATCGCCCAAACTCAACTGGCTCTTGGCCTTTGCTTTGTTCACCCTACGCGCTGGAGCCATGGCGGCATACGAAATGGGTAATTCACTAGATTCCCCACACACGCACAATTGTCGTCGAACAAAACCCTAGACCAAGTTGAGGAGATGATGAAGAAGAAGCCCTTGAAATCAGAGATGGCAGACGCCCAAACCCAATAGCAATAGGGTGTCAACCTTGGAGAGAGAAAGAGAAGCTTCAGACTTCGACGATGTTGGGAGTTTGCTAGAGCATCCACATCAATCCTCATACTAAAACAAAATAATAAAATATTAATATCCTTAAAGCTAAATCATTCGGCTCAATGGTTCCTTTACTCCACCCTTGAACCCCCACCCAACTCCATGCCTTACTCCACCCTTGAACCTCACCCAACTCCATGCCTCGGAAACACCTATGCTTTAAGCCAAACAAAACTCTCTTAAGATTGGGTTGCTTACTCAAAAAGAATATTTAATTTCTTTCACTATATTTGATTAGATTTTAAAATTTGAAACTAATTATTAAAAAACATAAATGGGACAGTTTAACAAAAAATTAAAGAATAAAAATGTCATATTTATAATAATAAACAAGAGATTGTGTTGAGCCGATTTGTGGATACAATTTATTAGTTTAAAGTACAATTGGCTAGTTTAACTCTGTAATTCCCTTCTGTTTTAAGCGATTATGTTGATAAAAGAATTCCGCCCGTCCGACGATGTGTTCCCAGGATATTTCAGAGAATTCATGATATCAAGCCTTGTGGGCAATGGGAAATGCGAGTTTTATCAAAAAAATTACTTACAACTCTAAGAACAGTAAGTATTAGAAATTGAAGAGACCATAGATTTAACCAATTTGATCCACAGTGCCTATTAGATGTGCCCACGTGGGGCCATTTAATATATGATTTTACCATAGTAAATAAAATTTGAAATTGCTAATGGGGTAATGGGTAGTTACCCATTACCCACTTTCCCCTATTTTTTCTCTCTACATGACTCCTATGGGAGTTAACTATGGTAATAGTGTTTTGTGGGAAGTGTGTTAAACATTCAACAGAGAACCAACGTAGAGTTTGAGAGAAAGTGAGACTTGTACCATTTTTGAGGGTGAGAATAATTGTTGAGTAGAACAATTATTCAAAGGGATTTCCGATCAACGTAAAATCACCAGGTTAAGGGTTGGATCGTTGGGGCATTGTGGTGATAGTTCGATTACGTGACTGTCATCCCGACTACGAGATATTCATATTGGAAGTTCGCGGTTCCGACGATTTTTGCATCACCGGTTGAGGTATATCGCGAACCCTAAACTTTTACAATTCCGAAAATTAATTTGATGCTTCCGCTGCGTGTTGAGTCACGAAAAAATCTAACATTGGTATCAGAGCCTGTTAGAAAATTTTTTAAATAATTTTTCGGAATAAAATTTGGGTATAAAAATATAGGGTATAAAATTTGGGGTTCGGATCACGGATGAGTTTCGTGAATCCAATTATACCACTGTGTTACCCAACTCACGTAGAACACGAAAATATTTTTTTCGTAATTTTTTGGGCACGTTTAGGCCATTAAAATTCCGGTTGAAGCATTCGGCCGTGAATAGTGACCGAACACTTCAACCCCAGATTTGGCGAGATTTAGGTCAAATTGATGCATAAAAATGGTAGATCTGTGTTTGTTGTTGTTAGATCTACATTTTGGTATATAAATTGCATGTATTTGATACCGGAAATTGAGATTTTCGGATATGGGGTCGGAAAATAAACGCAGTTGCAGAAATCGGGGAAGAAGATGAAGGCGTGTGCATGACACGCGCGAGCAGGCGCGTGTTAGCAAGCAGGGGCGGGAGAGTGCAGTACACGCGCGAGAAGGCGCGTCTATGCACAGCGCCCAACGCGTGCATCTCACGCGCGAGTAGGCGCGTGAGATGTCGGGTCTGACGTGGGTCAGACCCGACCCGGTTTATACCCCGACCCGAACCTTGGATCCGGACCGGGTTCCGGGTTCCGGGTCCCGAACCGGACCTGCGTCCGGATCCGGCCCAATGGACGCGGGCGCGCGCGTGTAGGCGCGTCGTCCGTGCGCCCGCGCATCAGACGTGTCTGTGGACGCGCACCGAGCGCGTGCAGGCGCGTCCCAGACGCGCAGCGCGTCCAGCACGCGCCCAGGCGTCTTCCCGGCGCGTGGGGGCGCGTGAGATGCGCCGCCGTGAGTCTGGCGGCGCGTGAACCCTCCCGGCGGCGCGTAGGTCGTCCTTAAATTGGAATTTTTTGATTTTTTGAGGGTTTTGTGATAAAAAGTGACTAATTGTGGGTTTTTATGTACTGAATCCTATTCCGAATGGTGAGATGCAATCACGGATTGTGGTGTATGGTGTCCGTTGACTCATACGCTCGTCTTGGGATCTGTATTCGAGTCATTTTGGTTTTGGTGATTCGTAGGGTACATAAAATTGTGAAATAAGCATCAATATGTCACTAATGTCTCTTTTTTCTGTGTGACAGAGACATGGCTGCAACGAAGACTGTCGTTCTAGATCTCGTTAAGGGAGACAAACTGAACGGTGACAACTATGACATTTGGCACCGGAAGGTTCAGTTTGTCTTCGAGGAACAAGAGCTCGGGGAAGTTCTTAAGAACGAGATGGTGGACCCCGGGGAGGGTACCACGGCACAAGCACGACGGGATCAGGAGGTGTATCGTGCTTGGAAAAAGAAGGATGGCCAAGCGAGGGTGATCCTTCTTAGCTGCATGTACGATGAGCTGATTCCCATCTATGAGCAGTATCCTACTGCACAGTCGATCTGGCATGCTCTGAGAGAGCACTATGGCGCCCCGTCAGCTCCTAAGTTGAGGATGTTGACTTTTAAATTCATCACTTACAAGAAGAGGCACGATCATACTATGAAACAGCATTTAATGCATATGTCGAGTATGATCGCCTCTCTGAAGAGTATGGGGGAGCCGATGTCTGATGAGCTTCAAGTACTGGGTGTGATCCAGTCTTTGCCTGACTCCTGGGATGTGGTTAAGACCTATCTCACGCACACTGAGAGTATTCGTACTTTCATGGACGTGAGTAGGCATTGTGAGCTCGAGGAGGAGCGACAGGAGGTGGCTAGGTCTTCTTATGCTCATGCTAACATTGCGGAGTCGAGTAAGGGCTCCCGAGGAGTAAAGCGCAAGTGGCGCAAGCATGAGAAGAAGGCAAAGGGCCAAGGCAAGAAGAAGCAATATGCCAAGACCGATGACAAAGGACAGAAACGCAAGAAGAAGGAGCTCGATAAGAGCAAGGTCCAATGCTACGTGTGTGGCAAGACTGGACATTTCGCGCTCGAGTGTGGCGAGCGAAAGGTAAGTCCTTCTTCTTTACATGGTTTGAGTTACGTGTCATCTAGTGTGATGCTCGCTAACTCTTCTCCTTTGTGGATTGTAGACTCAGGAGCCACGGACCATGTAGCTCGGGACAGGAGCGCATACGTGGAGTTCCGCCGATTGAGTCCCCAGGCGAGGAGGCTGTACGTGGGGAATGGAGCATTTATTGAAGTGAAAGGGATTGGCACTTGCAAGCTATTGCTGCGAAGTGACCAAGTCTTGTATCTTCATGATGTGTTGTATGCTCCTGAGATTAGGCGGAATCTAGTATCTGTCCGGTGTTTGGATTTGTTAGGATATTCTGTGCTTTTGGAAAACTCTAGAGTTTCCATTTCATATGACAGTTCTTTGATTTGTTCCGGTTTGGTCCATGAGGGACTTTATGTACTGGATTTGATTTCATTTTATGAGATTTATTCTTCATCTACTATTGCTTTTGCATCTGATAGTGCAGTGGATGATGTGAATGTATGGCATAGTAGGCTTGGCCATATAGGGCAAGAGAGGATGACCCGGTTAGCTACGAGTGGCTTGTTGGGCCCGCTAACCAAGGTCCAGTTGCCCGTGTGTGAGTTTTGCCTTGCGGGCAAAGCCACTAGAAAACCATTTGGGAAAGCAATGAGAGCTGGGACTCCATTGCAATTGGTCCATTCCGACATTTGCGGACCCATGAATGTGAGAGCCCGAAACGGAGCAACGTATTTCATTACGTTTATAGACGACTACACGCGTTTCGGTTACGTCTACCTGATCTCGCACAAGTCTGAGGCACTAGAGTGCTTTAGGAGGTTTATTAGCGAGGTTGAAAATCAGTTAGACATGAGGGTGAAAATTCTCAGAACCGATCGGGGGCGCGAGTATCTGTCTGAGCAGTTCAAAGAGCTCTGTTTCGATAGAGGCATTACTAGACAGTTGACTATTCCTGCTACCCCTCGTAGAATGGAGTAGCCGAGAGAAGGAATAGGACTCTGTTGGAGATGGTGAGGTCGATGATGGCGCAGGCCAACTTACCTATCTCCCATTGGGGGGATGCGTTGTTGACTGCAACCTACGTCCTTAACCGTGTTCCGACGAAGTCCGTAGTCAGCACCCCATACGAGCTTTGGACAGGGAGACAGCCTGACCTTAGCCACTTGAGGCCATGGGGTTGCGCCGCGTATGTTCATGATTCCTCGCATCAGTACGGCAAGTTAGGCCCGCGAGGAAAGAAGTGTATCTTTATTAGATACTCTGAACAGTCCAAGGGACATGTGTTCCTAGGAGAACATACGGACGGCACTGTCACTGAGAAGGAGTCTCGTGATGCCACTTTTCTCGAGAGTGATTTCCCTAAGAGAGGAGAAATCGATCGAGACTTCACCTTCTATGAGATGGATGAGCCTAGCGGCTCAGCCGATCCCAGTGGCGGGACGCAAGAGCCGATTACGGATCTTGGTCCTAGTGGGAGCGGTCTATCTGAAGGTGTGGAGGCTCTCTCTCCTCGTAGGAGTACTCGAGGACATATGCCTCGACGTCGTTTCCCGATTGAGGATGAGATCCTTATCGTGACTCCCGAGGATGACGAAGAGCCGAGAACTATTCAGGAGGCTCTCGAGGGTTCGGCAAAGGACCAATGGTTACAGGCCTTGCATGAGGAAATGGAATCAATGAGGGTCAACGAAGTCTGGGAACTAGTTGACTTACCTGAGGATAGAAAGGCAATTGGGAACAAGTGGGTTCTCAAAATTAAAAGAAAGGCCGACGGATCGATTGAGAGGTACAAAGCCCGTCTGGTAGCCAAGGGTTACACGCAGACTAAGGGCATTGACTACGAGGAGACTTTCTCCCCAGTAGTCAAGTTTACTTCGATCCGTCTACTTTTGGCGATTGTTGCTAGTCTGGATCTAGAGTTACACCAGATGGACGTTAAGACCGCCTTCCTTAACGGGAGCCTGGATGAGGAGATCTACATGGAACAGCCCCCGGGTTCGTTCTAGTAGGTCAGGAGAACCAGGTCTGTCGACTTCGGAAGTCGATATATGGCCTGAAGCAGTCATCCAGGCGGTGGTACCTAAGATTTCACGAGGAGGTGATATCTTACGGTTTTACGATGGTCGAGGAGGATCATTGTGTCTATCTAATTCGGTCAGATAACTCTTTTGTGATCCTGTCGTTATATGTGGATGACATAATGTTGGCTGGGAACGACATTCAGTATTTAATGACCATCAAAGCGTGGTTGTCATCCGGCCGACATGAAAGACATGGGTGAAGCTGAGTTCATCCTCGGAGTTCAGATCCAGAGGGATCGCTCGAGAAAAATGTTATCTCTTTCACAAGAGACCTACATTAAGAAAATTCTCGAGCGTTTTGGGATGAGTGATTGTAATCCCATAGATACTCCGATCGCCAAAGGTGAAGGCCTGAGCCTGGAAATGTGTCCGAAAACTCAGGAAGAAGTAAGGGAAATGCGTAAAGTACCTTACTCCAGTGCAGTGGGAAGTTTAATGTACGCAATGTTGTGTACTAGACCGGACATTTGTTATGCAGTTGGTTCCGGTGAGTAGATATCGGGGCAAATCCCGGAAGGGGTCACCGGAGAGCGGTGAAAAGGATTTTCCGATATCTAAAGGGAACTGCAAACTTCTCCTTGAGTTACGGGGGGAGGTGATTTGCGCCTTGTGGGCTATTCGAGACGCCGACCCCGGGGAGGCGATTTGGATAAGCGCAAATCGACATCAGGTTTTGCTTTCTTGCTCAATGGCGGGGCCATCTCTTGGAGCAGTAAGAAGCAAACCTGTGTTGCTCTATCTACGATGGAGGCTGAGTTCGTGGCATGCTCAGTTGCAGTTCAGGAGAGTGTTTGGCTCCGTAGACTACTTGATGACTTAGGGATTGTAGCGGATAGTGGGAGGCCAGTCATGATTTACTGTGATAATCAGGCCGCTATCGCTTACACACGAGACCCTAAGTTTCATAGTAGGACCAAACACATTGACACCAGATATCATTATGTTAGAGACATCATCGAGAAGGGTGAAGTGACCGTCAAGTACATTTCGACACACAGCATGGTGGCTGACCCCTTCACCAAACCCATTACTAGAGACTCCTTTCTAGGGCATAGAGAGTCATTGGGTTTGAGTATTTTCTGACATTTCTCAGTTTGTACTTAATGATGACATTGATGCTTATTATTTTTATATATATATGATTATAGTGCATTTTTCAGTCACTTTTGTGTTATATTTACATTTAATGTACTTGCTTTCATTGTCATATATATATTTTGTGATGTGATAATAGATATGTCAGGCAGGCGAGGTCGACTCTCTCACACGAGTGACCACCTCCAGCTCTGAGTGAGCGGG
Organism: Dillenia turbinata; assembly: GCA_037126225.1. NCBI lineage: Eukaryota > Viridiplantae > Streptophyta > Magnoliopsida > Dilleniales > Dilleniaceae > Dillenia > Dillenia turbinata. The sequence goes on from JBAMMX010000017.1 coordinate 12,114,698, forward strand.
GATGAGACGGCTTCTAGCTGTAAGAGGCTTTGAGAGTGGCCCTGCTAGAACATAAGTCGCCCTGATACGTGTTCAGGATGAGGTCATATGCGATATGACCGACATGGACGTACCCACATCCATGTAGCCTGTGAGTAGCCAGGTTTGAGATATCAGATATCACCTGCGTTTTTGTGATATTGTCTCTGAGGTACTCTCTCTGAGATCTCTGGGTAAAGTCTTATGTGTAGACTGAGTCCCTATACCTGCACAGTGTTAGAGAAATCTGACATATGCCCTTTTTGAGAGATGAGGGAATAACACTGTGGCACGTGTTTCATACCACGTGTGAAAAGTCGACCTGGGATAGTGGGAGCTATATTACTTGAGACATTAAATTGAAATTTATCCCCGAGCCCCACTGTGTGAGACCCGAGATCCATTGGGTGGGATCTCTTGTGCCCTTATTACTTTTGGCTGTTTCTTGAGGTTTTGATTCAGTGTTTGCTACTTTAGTCTGTTTACCGATGGCCCGGAAGATAAATTGAGGTCTGAGGGACAGGTCTAGGAAAGCAACTGAGTTGAGACCAATAGATTCGGTTTTGGGAAAGGAAGACCAATTGACATTGCATCACTGTTTTGTATTCACCGACCGGTCTTTTATGTTCGTCCATGTAGGGATTTGAACATAATAGTGAATACATAGTCGAGCGATATCTGGGGATTACTTTCGATGAGGAAAGTAGCTCGATGGATGCAATCTGTCTTGGATCTGGGGTACTGCGAGCTTTCTTTTGATACTAACCATGACTACTCGATCATCCTAATAGGTGTATCGAGAAGTCTTTGTTTGCAGGTGTACTCGCTAGTCGCACGACGACCAACCCTGTATGAAAACCTTGTAGGGTGATATAGTAGATTGCATGAGTTGTGATCTAATGACGGAAGTAAAACGCCCTCGTGTGCAAGTGGGAGATATTAGATGTGCCCACGTGGGGCCATTTAATATATGATTTTACCATAGTAAATAAAATTTGAAATTGCTAATGGGGTAATGGGTAGTTACCCATTACCCACTTTCCCCTATTTTTTCTCTCTACATGACTCCTATGGGAGTTAACTATGGTAATAGTGTTTTGTGGGAAGTGTGTTAAACATTCAACAGAGAACCAACGTAGAGTTTGAGAGAAAGTGAGACTTGTACCATTTTTTAGGGTGAGAATAATTGTTGAGTAGAACAATTATTCAAAGGGATTTCCGATCAACGTAAAATCACCAGGTTAAGGGTTGGATCGTTGTGGCATTGTGGTGATAGTTCGATTACGTGACTGTCATCCCGACTACGAGATATTCATATTGGAAGTTCGCGGTTCCGACGATTTTTGCATCACCGGTTGAGGTATATCGCGAATCCTAAACTTTTACAATTCCGAAAATTAATTTGATGCTTCCGCTGCGTGTTGAGTCACGAAAAAATCTAACAGTGCCAATGACTTCTAATCTAAAAATGGAATTCAAAACTAAATAAAAATTACATAAAGAAAACTCTGGTTGTGTTGATAAATGATATAACAACTTTGGTTGTGTTGATAAATGATATAACATTATTTGTTGGCATAAGGATAACTTTGGTTTGTGGAGGGGAGGGGAAAATTTACTTAATCTAGTGGAAGTAAATGTATTTTTTTCATTTTTGTTTGGTAAGATGGAAGGGAAGGAAATCAGTGGTAATTTTTTTTTGTTTGGTTGGAATAAAAAATGAAAGAAAATATCGCCTTCTTTACTATTATACCATTGTAAAATAATATTTTTAATATCTCTCACTACGCATATTTTTAATTTAAAATATTTTTCTAAAAAATAGTTATTTAATATATTTTTCTTATTTTTATAAATTATTTTTATTATTATTTTATATTAAATAAAATTAGAATATTAATGAAAAAAGACAAAAAAATAAATTTAGAAAAAATAATTTATCCAATAAAATGATGAAGAAAATTAAATTTTATTACTTTATATTAAATAAAATTGAAATAGAAAAAATAATGGATAATTTCGTAAATATTAAAGAAAAATAAGAATAAATTTATTCAAAAATTTTGTTTCCTCACATTTCCTCCACTTTGGGATGGAAATGATTTTTTCAGAGGAAGAGAGATTATATCTCACTTTTATTTTACCTCCACATTTCCTTCCTTGCCAAACAAGTGAAAAGTACTATTTACTTCCATTTTTACTTTCCCTTCCTTTTTCCTTCCCTTTTTCATTTCAACCAAACTAATCGTAAACCTTTTTTATAGCACATGAAACTTGATCGAACCCAAAATGCAGAAAATCTTTATTTGATTTCTCATTTGATTTGAACTTGTTAATATATATATATATATGGTGCTACTTTTCATATATTAACATATGGAAAGTAAATATTCAAAGAAAATATAGCAACTTTCCATATATTAATATATAGAAAGTAAATATTTACAAAAAATACATATAATGCCATTATAGCAGATATTTCTTACTATTCCCGGTTTCTATTTATTTATGTCAAATTATATTATCTCAAATATTATAATATGTCAATACTTTATCACAATATATTTGGGGAGAATATTTGACTTTAGTGTTTTCCTATTATGCATATACTCTAATTTGTATAAATACCCTCTTTTATTCAATGTATTATATATAGAATATAATACGGAGAATTTTCTTTCTCAAATTATCTCTCTCTATTTTCAACATGGTATCTGAATTTTCTTTGCAAAAACAGTTAGAAAAGTATCCCTAAAATTTTATAGGTCAAAAACTCTTATTTCTCTCCCAATATAACTCTCTCAATATAATTACATTGAGTGAATTATATAGGGAAAGAGATAACCTATTTTTTGTTATCCAATCTATTTGAGTTTCTGGCCAAAATAGCCTTCACACATACTCATGTGCCACCGGTACAACGTCATCTGATCTGACATTTGTGAACACCAATGTGTTCCACACATCTGGCACTATTAGCTAGTAGCATATGCCATGTGTCATCCCTAGATTGCTCACCACCTATTCGATTATCAGCCACGTCACCAGACACATCAGTCTGCCCTACTAAGTACCCTTTCTTTATGGTACATTGATTCTATATGTTGTAATCATATTACCTCTGACGCATCTACATTTGACTCTTCCACTATATCTCCTACTTCTCATGTGGTTCATACGATTGATAATTTCACAATGCATGTTCAAAATATAGGCACCATTAAAACAAGGAACTTATCCTTGTTAAATACTTTTCTTGTCCCTAAACTATCCTTAAATCTCATATCTATTGGACAACTTTGTGACCTTGGTCTTGACTTATATTTTTCAAGTTGTGGTTGTATTGTGCAAGACCCATAGATAGGTGAGATCATTGGGACAGGGTGTAGAATTGGTAAACTATTTAAACTCACTTCTTTTTATCTCCCATCTAAACTAGTTGCTACTACTGTTTCATCCACTATCTGACACTCTCGTCTTGATCATCCTTCTAATGTGAGATTGAGCTCCCTCGTCTCTAGTGGTTCCTTAGGACAAGTCAAATCTGAGAGTTTTGATTGTGTCACATGTCAACTTGCAAAAGGACATTCTTTACCCTTTCGTAATAATGATTTTATCTTTACAACACATTTTGACTTGATTCATCCTAATATTTGGGGACCTAACCCTGATGACATAATGGAAGATTCATGCTATTATGTTATCTTTATTGATGATTTTTCTCGTTATACATGGATTTATTTAATGTGTCATAGGTTTGAATTATTTTCTACTTACTCTCACTTTGCAAATATGATTTAAACTCAATTCTCTCATAAAATCAAAATACTTTATACTGATAATGCCATGGAATACAAAGACAATTCATTTACTCACTTTCTTGTCGAACAAGGTACGATTGTCCAGAGATCTTATCCAGGAACCTCTTAACAAAACGGTCAAGCCGAGCAAAAACACAAACATATTCTAGATATCATTTGAGCCTTTCTCATATCTTCCTTATGTCTAGAAAAATTTTGGGGAGAAACAGCTTTTACAGTTGTTTATACTTTTGATCATATTCCTACTCTAGTCATTGGTAATGTCTCTCCTTATGAATGGTTATATAATTGTGCTCCTCACTACCATACTCTTAAAGTTTTTGATAGCACTAGCTTTGTACACTTACAATCTCATGAGCATACCAAGCTAGAACCACGAATATGATTATGTTGTTTCTTAGGACATGGAATAGAACATAAAGAGTATAGATGTTGGGATCCACTATTTCAAAAATTTTGTATTTCTAGACACATAGTATTTTGGGAACACAAAATGCTTCAACTCTTTCCCAATTCAAAATCAGCAACCCTCCTTGGCCATTCTTCTCTAACCCAACTATCGTGAGGCTAGCACTGACCCTCTAGGGTAGCAAGCAATGGCATAAAAACTACAAACTCTTTCCCACACAAATACTTAGAACCTAGTCAACTTACCTCTATGAAAGTTTGTTGTCAAGAGAAAATGAGTATACAAAATAAAAACTAGAGTTGATGGGACTATTGATCAGTACAAGGCCTGACTTGTAGTAAAAGGCTTTATGCAAGAATACGACATTGATTACAAGGAAACATTTGCCCCTATAACTTGTTTAACCTAGGTTTGTAGCCTCATTGTTGTTGTTACAAGTAAATCTTGGCTATTATATCAAATGGATGTCAAGAATGACTTTATCAATGGCAATCTAACTAAAGAAGTATACATGCAACCTCCACTAGGTTATGATCACCGACCAAATTGTCATGCTCCGGCTCTCCCGTTGAGTACGTAACAACCACCGCATCACCCCGAAACACGTGTGAACCCCACTCCATGTCCCGTGGTATCGCAAGGCTATCCGATATCCGAATCATCTTATGAATATATTCAAGACATTCATAGGCCATCCCGGCCATCCAATTAGTTTCCAAACATTTGCAACTCAAAATATGTTTCAAAATTTACAATAAAATCCGTACGTGTTGAAAACTTCATTGCTGGGCCACTTTTTTATTATTATTTCATGCTAATCTCAAGTTGGGTCTTTTTTTTTTTATTTGTATATTAAATTAAAAATTTGATTAATTCAATTTGAATATAATTATAATTTAATATAAAAATTAATTTTTTTATTTTTTTTGTTTTTTTTATTTTAATTTAAAATTTTAATTAAAATAATTTAATGTATTACCGTTAAATTCATATGTCATTCGTTTAAATCGGGTCACTTTGATAGTATAGGCGCTGCCCCCTCTTTAGTTTGCAAGTATGCTTGATTGTTAAATAGGAAAAGTTAAACCGCATGCTTAAAAGGAGACAGCAACATCCAAGTAGGGCAGTGGCAAAACCCTATTTTCCTTTATTTTCTTTTCACTTGGCACATTGTTTGTGTACATATGACGCTATATGCTACTCATAAAATCACAAAATATTTTTCTAGACAGGTAGATTACTATTAAGAAAATTTTCTTCTACATATTTTCACGAATTTAACTTGATTTTAGCCATAAGCCGAGAAAGGTATATTTTCACGAATTTAACATCACAACGTTTGTACAACAGTAGCACGCAAAAGCTCATGAAAAATTTTCATTTCATATTTATGTTGCAAGAGAATTTGAGTATGAAAAAATTGTAAGAATCTAGAAACCCTAATAGTTTTAGGAAAGAATAATTGGGTTTAATTTTGAACATGCTTTCAAAGGGATAAATGTCATTTTCAATAGAATAATCTAATGGTCATAACACTTTTCTCTTAATCTGGAGATTCTAAATTTTAATTTTTATGTAATAAAAAAAAACGAGGACGACATTGGATCAATGAGAAACACAACCAATACCCTTTCCACTGAGCCATTTTACTGAGTATGAGAACAAGTAATGCCACGAATCATACCCACAGTTTTTGAAGTAATGATAAGTTTACGATATAGTTTAAAGCATCCTGATTTGAGATTTAAATTGAGGTTTAACAAGTTTTTAAAATTGTAAGAAAATATCAGAAATCAGATTTATCCATCAATGGATAAGACCAAATAAAGTCAAAAAAAAAAATTGTCAACAAAAGTTTTTTCTTTTTTTTTTCAGAAAAAAAAAAAGAATATCAAAAACCTTCAAAAGAAAGTGCTCGGGATGGGCCCCATACATGAGAGAAAAATAGCTTTGAAAGGAGCTTTTGACCCATGACTAACAACACCCAAAGGCAATATTGACGACTTTCCTAATTGACACAAGAACCACTAAAATTCAGTGTTTTGGATCGTATAGAAGTAAAAACCAATTGTATCAGAGGATTAATGAATCACTGAATTAAATCGAACAAAAAAATTGAATGATATCATCATAATATCATAAATAAATTTAAATTATAATATATTAATAATTTAAAAAATCTATATATATAATCACAAATATTTATCAAATCATACTCAAAATATATAATATTAATAAAATATAATTCATTTATGTAAATATAACATATTATTTAATATAAAATATAATTTAAATATATTAAAATCGAATTTAAATAATAAATTTAAACAACTTAAAGTTTAATTTAAACAATAAAAAAAATCCAATATAATATATAACATAATTTAATCATCAAAATTCAAATCATATTCACTCTCATTTCTATTTTCATCATCATCACAATCACTATTCTCACGACCATCTCTAACTTCAAATATCATAAGTCGATTTGAATATCAACATAATCATCATCATTTTCAAGATTTATTAAAATAGAATTCTTTTTATCTAAAATAAATTACAATACATGTATATATAAAAATTATATCTAAATAAAAAATAAATAAAAAATCATCTAAAAAATAAAATAATAATTTTTCATTGATCGGGAGGATACTTTTTCCCATACTTCGACAAAATTAAAGTTGGGCGCGTGAACGAGAGAGAGAGAACCAAATTCATATGAATATTTTAATCCTTGTAGCCAAACACGCAAGGGACTTCTAGAAGGAGCATATATAAACTCCTTATCAGATCCTAGAGTATTGTGGGGTCATATCCGTAAAGTAATTAATAAAGGTGGGGCTCTGCTTGCGACCCCCCCCACGTTCCATGTTTGATTCCTACGCGACAACAAAGTCACACCCCACCAGAAATAATTTTGAGTTCAAACCAATCTTTCTCAATTAAAAAAAAAAAAAAAAGATTAACCAGTTCAATGGAGTTCCTGACACAAGCCATGATCGGCTTTTTAAAATTCGGTTACGTTAAGAAACTCAGGCCGACTATTGATCCAATTTTTTATTAAACCGGTCGGACCGATTAATTTGATTCGTATTTCAAAATATTACTAAAATTAACTCGACTCGTTGAACATCTTTATTGGAAACTAATTAATGCAAAATATGATTTCGAGCATATCCGGCTTTTGATGCGACAATCCGAAAACTTGGAGAACAAAATGTTGGGATGCTATAGTCTTAATTACTTCTTCCAGAGTGATTCATGTAAGGTGGAATCATAAATTATACTTATTATCATATCTCGAAAAGTCTTATTTTATTTTTCAGTAACATCATTCATGACAAGTAAGTCAAACATGGTGTATTATGGGATGATATCGTATTTCTCTAGAAAGAGAGCGAACGTTCCTAAACATTGTTCATTTGATCTATCATTTCTACCATAATATACTCTACCATGATCAAATCTTTTAATCCTTTTGTCGAGTTAGTTTTCAACGTTAGTCTTATAAATTTTGAATATGTCCGATGATTGAGATTTATCTATAAGTAGACATATATAGTTATATCATGAAAAATTATCTATGAATGTGATAAATTATTATTGATCATTCCAAGAAATCAAAGGAAATAACTCACAGATATCCGTATATATCGGTTTTATAGATTTCGAAATCAAGAAATAAACTAATTTTTCCATTTCCTTAAGAACAAATAAAATCTGATTTATTCAATACAGAAATAGTAATCAAATTCTGTTTAAAAGTCAGTACAATAAATGTTTCATATATATATATATATATATATATATATATATATCCAAATACAATCCAATTATCAACAATAATCTAGATCTACCGATGGCTTCAACTCAAAATTTATTATTGTCACCCACATAGATATATCTTTTATCATCAATTGATGATCGACAATTTAGGTAACTTTGTATAGACACACTGATATGAATAGTAGCAACAGAATCTAGTCATTAAGTGTGTGTTGTATCAAAATTAAATTAATCTCAAAATAAATCAAGTTAAGGAACATAGCGGCATCTTTATTCTATTTCTTTTTCTTTCCTTTTATCTTTAATGGTTAAGTGTTCTTGACCCTTACACCGCTTTGAAATAAGATTTGTAAAAAATGTATCAATTTCAACTTTTTAACTCTTGATAAATCATTTCTCAATATTCATAAGAAAAGATTTAGCTGTTGTAACAGACTCAGATATAATATCTCTAAATGTTTTTGAGATGATCCACTTCGTCATCAGTACATACAAACGATTCAACCGCTTTCACCTTTTCTTCTCCTTTTTTTTGTTCAGAGGTAATTTTATCTGTAAGTGGTGGGAAAGAGTCAATCCTTAATGCAAATTTTAAATCTATGACTCCGAGAATGGTAAGCAGATTCTTTTGCCATTACTTGAAATTCGAGCCATTTCACATAAAAATCAATCTGAGCTGGATATTAATATTAGCAAAAGTAGTAGACAAAACTGAATTGAAAATAATAAATAGTAAAAATCATACTCACAATAATTTAAGCCAATTAATTATTAATTTGAATAAAAGTAAATCGCATCACAAGATATTAATAATTCCATTAATATTTTATTTTTGGACAAAATAATTAACATATAATTGGTACATTGACGCAATAATCAAATATTAATAATAAATTAACTTGTCAAATAGTAAACCTTTTTTGAACTGATTCACAATTCACATGTAAAACCAAATAATTACCATATGTTTATTACCACAGTTGTACACAAATTCTAATAAAACACTGACATTCCTTTGCGCTAATCAATATTCACATAAATTGTTTATGCATATCTTTTTATATTTCGAAATATAATAATTTTCACATGAGAGCTTACTTTGACGAGATACCATGTCAATTAAAATATTTCAAAATATATGTATAATAATTATTTTAATTAAAAATTATAATCTTAATTAGATCCGTGTTCAATTTTAACATGATGGATTTAAACTTGAAAATTGGTTCTACTCTTTGATTCAACTTTATAATCTATTTGGATCGCTGAACTTAAAAACTTATACTCTTTAAATTGGGTATGGACTTAAATCTAATTTTGCAATCCAAACACATCAAAATAAATAGGTAGGCTATGCTTAATGGGGTAGACTAATTAGGCTTGCATTGGGTCTTGTAAATTGGGCCTACTAGAAGCCCAATTTTATTTCAAAATATTAGATCTGTAAGGGTCCAGTCCTAATACCAGAGGGTCCAGGCCCAATTTTAATATTAAATGTGGTTCATTCTCTTGGAGCCAATTAATTTGTTAGACAAATTGGGAGTAATTTATCCAAAGTTCACTTTTATATACATTAATGATGGGCCCGATCCAACGGCCCAACAATTCTTAAAAGTCTCGAATTGGGTTCAATGGCTCAAGTTACATCTTGCTCCCACATTATTATTATTATTATTATTATTATTATTCCAAAGACTGCTCGTCTCCCTCTCTCCTCTACCCTAAAAACCTTCTCGCCGCCAACGTTTGCCAGTTTCTCTCCTTATAATATCACTAACATAAGTATTTAAAAAATAATAATTATAACCTGAGGGAGAGGAGACATAATCTCTCTCCTCTGAATATTCCTTGCATTTAATAATAATAATAATAATAATAATAATAATAATAATAATATGGGAGAGAAGGGACGGAATCTCTCTCTCCTCTCAACGTTCCTTGTAAGGCATTTAATGCCTTCCGCTTTTCTGTTATTATTATTATTATTATTTTAAATTTCACATTCTAGTGTCCACATTAAATGCCTTCTTTTTTAATGGCATCTAAAAAGAACTCATTTTTATCTCGTGTTCAAGGACATTTTTTTTTTGTACCGAACCCATTTTTTAAATCATTTTTGTCTGTTGTTTGATGAAACTTTTTTTTTTTTAATTTGAATCACTATTCACACAATTTTAAAATATCGTATGAAATAATTTTAAAATCTAAATATCTAAATTTTCTTAATTTCTTAATAATCGGAACATATAATCTCTGATATCACTTGTTGGAACTTATTTAATGAAATTAGTCATCAATACATTATAAAATAGTACTACATCTACATGTTAAATTATTAAGAATTATAAATAATTGAAAAAAATAACCGAAAGAAAATATATTTGAATCCATATTTTTTAGATTTTCTTTGATGATTTCCTAATGGTGTTCTAATTCGATAATGAGCCTCCAAAAATCATAAATTGGAAGCAACCTTTTAGATCTTTACATTCTTTCCAAAGAAATCTCTAACTGATAAGATATTAGATATGAAAGATTTACCAGATATAGAAACCACAAACCTTTTTAAAAGATAATTATATTATCTTTTGATATTGCTATCTTAACCCATCACGAAGAAAGAAATTATCATTGATGGTACAGGACACAATGGCCTATAACCATAAAGACTAGAGACTACCGAGTCTACTAGATCAATAACTGCCAAATCCCACAAGCTACCAAATGACTTACTTCTCGGTAGGAACCCAAGACAACTGAGCAGGCACATGGTCAAACTCCTTTGGCTAAGCCTCTCGGTCACCTCTCGGTCGGACTTCTTTGGTTAAGTCTCTTGGTCACCTCTCGATTGAACTCTCTTGGTTACTACCAAATGGTCTCCCACTAGGTGACGTCTCCGCCAAGCAAATTGAGATCATGATCATCCAAGATTTGAATATCCCCTAATCCTAAGAGTAATATCTTCTGATAAGCTAGACAATATCCATGACAACTTGACTTCCCTTAATCCGTAGGATCTTAAATCTCTTAAAAATATTTGACTATATTTCCTATAATTTTGGAAGATTTCCAATGATCTCTTCATAACGTAACAAGGTTTTTACACTCTCAAATAAGAGACTTGTTATGCATGCACATGCTATATTTATTAAGCAAAAGCAACCCCCAAGGTACGTTCTACAATTCTGCATACACACATTACACAGAGACTACACGGTGCTAATCTGAGGCTCTATTCAATCTATTCTCTCTCTCTTGCTTCTCTCTTTCTAACTTGAGTATAGGAGTTTTCTCCATAGTAACATTTCTGGCAGGTATTTGCAAGTCTTTTCCACCCGTGAAGGCCCAGAGGACACATCAACTCCTGTTCCCTATTTAGGTCTAGCAAAATCATTTTCAACAGATTGACGTCATTCATGGGAATAAACTAATCTTTTAGCCAAAGATACTTCACGGCTTGTTTCATTGTCTTTCTTATCAATATGCTGCCCAAAAAGAAGAACATAAACAATACCTGAAAAGTAATGTCTACAGTGGGAGGACAAACATCCAACCCAGTGGACCTTCTTTTACGAGCATCCTGGCCAATCAACCAGATATCTCTATCATCTATTCGTAATGCTAGGTAGAACCACCCTCATAAGGAGAGCCCCAGCCATCTACTACCCAACCTCAAAACCAATCGACTGCTCACCCTGCTGTAGCCTCTCCTAACCAAGTCAATTGCTCCCAAATAGAAAAGCTGAAAACCTAAGTGCAAGGCATGAGTAAACAAATAGAAGAACTTAGTCACACCCTTAAACAACAAGCTTCATCATCTTCCAGGAGATTATGGCACTCGTGCTCACGCAAGCTTTGGCCCCGAAGACACTAAAAACCCTCGGTGACCTCTCAACAAGATCTAGATGACTTGAAGAAATAAGTTGAAGAACTCATGGCCACTAAACTCAAACGTGCTAGCAGGGGACGGGATGATACCATCCAAGACATTACTAATCCTTCACTATTTGATTCAAAAATTTTTATTGAACCGATACTGCGAGATGTATTCCTTCCTCTCTATAGAGTGGTATGACGGCACCACCGCCCCTTGAGAACACGCGGCCCACTTTGCAATAGTCATGATCTCAAAAGACATGTCAGATGTGACCATGTGCAAACACTTCCCCACAACCTTGAAGGACAATGCGTTGACGTTGTTCAATTCAATTTCCTCACTTAACATCAGGAGTTTCTCATAGTTAAGACAACAGTTTGAAATTCAATTTGTGATTAGCCAAGACGTGAAGAGAAAATCCACCTTCCTCCCATCCCTACCACAGAGAGATGAAGAGCCCTTGAAGAATTTTCTCGACAAATTCAAGACTGAGATGATGAAGGTCTCAGGTTTAGACCATTCCATTGCTTTGGGAGTGCTACTGACTAGATTACAGCCCTTGAGATTGAAGATCTTGATCTCTAAGTATCCTCCAGCTACTATCTAGGAATTTATGCCCAAGTAAAGAAGTATATCGCTATAGAAGAAGTTGAAGCATTCAATAGGCATCGAAGCAGAACGGGAAGAAATGACAGTATTCGCTCTTCGTGACGATCCTTGCCCAAGAGGAGCCAACCAGGATGTCTGTCCCATCACAAGTTCAACAACTACACTCCTCTAAATGACACACCTTGCCAGATTCTGATACAAGTCAAGAATAAGCCTTATGTTAAATGGCCCTCTCGTCCAGTGGGGGACAACTCCAAAAAGAACAAGACTTGATATTGTCATCTGACTGAATAGTGTCGAAAGTTAAAAAAATGAGCTTGAGGCCTTAGCTTGAGATGGTATGCTCCAAAGGTTTATTAGCGTGGAATGAGAGAACAATCTCACTCATGGACCAAACGTTGGAGGCCTAATAAGGAAACCGAATGAGCTACATGTCACAAGATCTACTAGAATCAAGGAAATGGAGTCCTTTACATACAGAGTGACAATCTCTCTTTGGCTCCCCTCACTTAGTGATCCTTCTCCAACCCAGAGCTCAACCAGCCAAGCAGAAACATGACAATGCTAGTTCAAATGGATGATTGTCCTGATATTTTAAATGACCAAGGCATCTGCCTATAAAGAAGCTCTCACTGCACGTGTTAAGAAGGGGCATAAAAGGAAGAGACCAATGATTGGTTCCAATGAAGATGATCCGATAAGAGTCGATTCAAGTTGACATGACCCGTTGGTTGTCACTGCCAAGATAGGCCAATACACAGTGAAGAGGATCTTTATCGACTAAGGGGCATGCCGTGATCTTCTCTATTGGAATTCCTTTCGACAAATGGGTTTTAACCAAGCAAATCTTCAACCTCTTGCCAAACCTTTGAAACATCACCCAACCATACAATTACCACCACCACCTTCAACGTGATCAAGCTACCGTCTCCTTACAATACCATGTTGGGTCGACCTAGCCTAGATGCTTTGGAAGCATTATCGAGCACCAAGCACACGAAGGTTAAATTCAGGACTCTCTTGTTATTGGAGTACTCAACTATGACCCAAGTCCATCAAATACCCCAGTCTAGTAATCTCTGACCACTGTCTACTATTACTTTGTCTGTGATCCAGTGTCAATAACTAGCTACCATGATCTGAAATTTTTGCCTTGTGATTGTTATTATAATAATATCTTGATTTTACATGTTCTAATATTTCTTCGTAACACATTGATCATGCAAATATCACAATAATTGACAATAACCTTCAGGTGGTAACAATGTGTCTCATACGGGTCCTAGCACCTAACCGGGCAAACGCACTCATTCTCTTATCTCTACGCCTCACATGATCTCATATGTGGGATGACGTATCCACACTATCAGCTCTACATCTCATACGCTTCTCATATAGGTCATAGCACCCGACTAGATTAATGCACCCACTCTCTTGGCTCTACACCTCATACTTGTCTCAAACTGGTCCTAGCGCTCGATTGGGTTGACATACCCACTCTCTCGGCTCTACATCTCATACACGTTTCATATACGTCCTAGCACCCGATCGGATTGACATACATACTCCCTCGGTTCTAGCACTCAATCAGGGTGACGCACCCACTCCTTAGCTCTATGCCTCATCCACATTCCAAATAGGTCCTAGCACCTGATTGGACTTACACATCCACTCTCTCGGCTCTACGCCTCACATAGGCCTTAGCTAGATATAACTCCTACTCTCTTGGCTCTATGCCTCACATTGGTTTTAGTAGGATATAACTCTTATTCTCTCAGTTCTACGCCTCATACAGGTCTGAACATGGTAGTGGAATCTAACTTTTGTTCTGTCTGCTTCAACACCTAAAGGGGGTTCTAACACTCTCTTTCTGCTATAATGCTTTTGAAGATAACTCAATGCTTAGATCTTTCTATTTTAGCATACAATCGATAGGGCAATGATAATGTAGTCAAGGCAAGGAAGCACAAGAAGATAAGGCTACTAAAAATCTTCATTCATGCATTTAAATATCATGTATATTAGATACATTAGAGGAGATGAGAACAATACAAACTGGAGAGGAGTTCCATAAAAGGAGAACACGTCAAAGGAAGAGAGAAAAAGTAAAAATACAAAGAGGTCATGACGAAAGAGGCAGAGGAGAAGGAAAATTCTTTTGCCATAGAGATTTGAGGTTAGCTCGGAGAACGGCAATACGAGAACCCATATCATTCAGACTTGGCACCTCAGAGCCAGAATCACTAGCAATTATTACCAAGCTCCCCTCCAGCCTTGCCTGGCAGAGAGCATCCTCGGTCCATCATAACTTCTTAGAGAGTTTTTACTTGCTAAGCTGGTGGCTCTTGACAGCCTTCATATATTACGCTCCGAAGTTAATTGTCTTTTGCTCTTGCTCTTCCACTAGTTTCTTGGTAACTTGCAACCTTGCCTCGTTCCCCCTTGATGCGGCAGCCAACCTCTCACATTCCATGATGGCTACATCATGTTATCGAAATATGGACTTTAGTGTGCCTTCAAACAATTTCACCTCCTCGTTTTTGTTATGTAAGGCAGCACTGGCTGCCCACTCTTCTTTAATCTCCCTCTCCCTCTGAGCCAAAGCACCACACACTCGAGAGATCTCCTTATCCCTCTAGCTCACTAGGTGCTCTAGATGTCCAATCACCCGATCCCTCTTCGACCTCTTGAACTTGACCAAAACAATAGCCCACACCAAGCACATCACATTAACTAATCACAACCAAGAACTTGAGTAAAACATGCCATTAGAAAAAAAAATGCCTAAATCCCAATGGCCATAAGAGCCTTATCACCATGCTCCATGAACACATAAATCAACTCATCTTTGAGCGATAGGAGTCTAGTCAGTCAGTAAACTTCCTTGCCTCAGCAATATCTATATAATAGTAATGATTGTTGCCAGCACTAATCACTATAATATCCCACTTCTTCATATCCTTCCTACTATCAAAGGACCTAACAAAATAGGAGGGGAGGAACTATTTTCTTTGGGATGACCTCTTAGCCTTTCCATATATACTAGTCCTTCAGAAAGGCATTGTACGGCCTAGCTCTAGACCCCCAAGCCTCATGCTTGGGAAGTACATGCCCACTACCATCGAAAGCCCTACTCTTAGTATCCACCCTCTTGACACCCTCTTCAAGAGCCATTCTTGGTGTCTCAAAAAGCACCTCTCTAGCATCACCCTTTTCCACCTTAGTTATTTAGTTGTCTCCAACTAAGGCATGACAGATGCACTCGTGGAGCCCCTTTCTTGATTTTCCTCCACTTCCTAACTCTTTGGACTTGGTATATGCACTCTTCTTCTCTTCATCCTCAGAATTGAGATAAGGAGAGTGTCTACTAATGGAGCGCCTTGTTCTAATGCACTATCTCCCTCCTCAATACTCCTCTTGGACATGGCCCTCATTTGCCTCTTGGTGGTTACCTCTATATGATCTTTCCCCTCGGCGAAAGCAAAAGCACCTATAAGTTCCATCACACTCTTTTTTACCAGAGAAGACCTCTAGATTTGCGTCTTCTCACCCACCAATAGGTCCACCAGCTTCAATATTTTGTTCTTTAGGAAGGCTTCCAAATAGATGGCTCTACCTTTCATTGAGCAAAACTTCCACACAGAGTGCACAAACTTCAGATACCAGGAGGAACTTGGAGGCTTCAACCCCATAAAAGGCTCTATCCTAGCCTTTGATGACACCATCGTCAACTTCTTATTCAGAAATTCAAAATAGAACTTTTCCATCTAGTTTTTATCAATAGTATCCTTATAGAAAAAATTTCATCTTGACTTTAGCCTTATTTGAAGGCAAAACCAACCCCCATGGAACCTCGGACATACACCTCCTTAAAGCAAAAATAGACAAAAAATTCTCAAGATCAAAACTTAAACTATAGTAGCTTAACAAGCTAGCTACTGCCACAACTAAACACCAAGTGCTATGAATTAGCATGGTTAGGAATATATTCCAACTCTTTAAAATCCCAACAAGAGGACCCATATAAGGTACCCAGAGCCCATGCCTTACATACTCCTTATATGTTGAAATACACCCCTTCGGCATTTTATTTACCTTCTCTTCCTCCATGGGCAGTTGTAACCAGAAATCATCAACCAACACCATCTCCTTCACCATCCCTTGCAATTCTTCCTCCATCATCGTACTCCTAATCTCGCCAATAGCATGGTTAGTGTGTGATTCAGAACCCTTTGCCATTTCTATTTTTCACAAACTTTGCAAACCCTAAATTCCCAAATTCTCTCTCAAAAAGCAAATTGACAAAAGTATAAATGCCACAATATCTATAACCAATCATAGATCACACAACAAGGAGCGTGTTGAAAAAGATTCATGAAAATAGAGGTGACACATCTCGCATTTAATATTCCATTTTCACACCTATTCCACTTCCCTATTTTGTACACTTTCAAAACTACTCCTAATGCCACTTCTTTGAAATGACATTAGGAGTAGGGGCAAATGATAGTTCAGGACCCAATGGCCCAAAACTATAAAGTCCAGAGACTATCAAGTCCACTAGATCGATAACTATCAAAGCCCACATGCTACCAAATGACTTACTTCTTGGTAGGAACCCAAGAAAATTGAGCAAGCTTTCAATCGAACTCCTTTGACTAAGCCTCTCAGTCACCTCCCGATTTGACTCCTACAACTATGCCTCTTAGTCACCTCTTGGTTAAACCCTCTCGCTTATTACCAAATGGTCTCCACCAAGTAGATTAAGATCATGATTGAAATACAATCTAGAGGGGCGTGAATAGGTTATATAACACTTTTTAAATGATTTGAAAGTTTTTTGGTTTATAGAAAATGAAGGTGAGATGAAAGAGTTGAAGAAAGAAATAAAATAAAGCATGAAATGAAGATAAAAAATGGAATAAAGCACACAAAGTTTTTATAGTGGTTCCACCGAACCCGGTGTATATCCAATCCTAGGCTTTACCTGGATTTCCACAATTTGCAACTCAAATTGTAAAACAAACTTGCTTCCAGGTACAAGTAAGACCTTTGCAGTGTTTTCTCTTGAAATATTACTCAACCCAATCTTTCACAAGTTATTTCTCTCTCTAAACCCTAGACCCAAAAAACTCACCCTGGTCTTTAAACTTTAAGTACGATAGATATTGATATGTTATAGAAGATGAACCACAAAGTTTAGATGTAACATGATGAAAAACAAAAGATATCAATTACAAAGATTAGAAGATGGAGTACAAAGATAGAGTAACAGAGTGTTGCAATAAAAACTCTCTCTCTAAATTCTTTTCAAAAGACCGTTGCTTTATATATGTCTTCATTTACTTTATTCATCCAAAGAGCCATTGTGTTTGGTGAGTTTTGAACATTCTTGATTAATGGCTCAAGCAAATTCATTTAATGTTCTCAACTACTTGTTTGCTTTTCTACGAAAATGAACGTTAGAAATAATGTGTTGACTGGAATGAGTGTTTTGTCTACTATTCAATTTGAAGTTTAAATTTTGTGCCTTTGTTGTTGATAGCTTTTTTTAGTTTGTCAATTGATTTTCTTGTCCTGAAATTGCTTAGTTAACTACCTCGTTCTTTTAGTCAGTTGTGTTCTATTTGATGTGTCTTGTTAGTCTATAGCATTATAAACTTAGTTGGCTATCATCTGAATAGTCACAGGTTACGTTGACTAGTGTCTCGGGTTAGCAGACTAATATTCAAATTTTTACACGCTTTTCTCAACAAAGATTAGCTGTTAATCGACTGTCTTTGACTTTAGTTAAAAGCCATAGTATATCAGTCAACTGCTACATTACATTTGTTATTAAGTGCAGTCTAGTTCTAAGTAAATGTTAACTAATATTTTTATTTAGACGACCATGTCAAACCATTAGTCGGCTATACAGTTCCCTAAGCTTTTAGGTGTAGATTGATTTTAAGCATGTGTAAACTAACATGATTCTCTTAGTCAAAAGGATTGATGCGATAGTAGACTATGGAGAGTGTTAAGCTTTTGCATGTTGACTAACCTTGAGAGTGTGTCGACTAATTTTTTTGTTTTAGTAAGAAGCCTTAGTTTTTTAGTCGACTGACTTATATATAACATTAATCTTGTGTTGACTAGCTTTCACTACTAGAAAACATGGCATCAACAATGGAAATTAGTGACGGATAGTTATCCATCGCTAATTAATAACAAAATTACGACGGAACAGCGACGGAATAATTAGCGACGAAATTAGCGATAGAAAATTCCGTCGCAAAAAATTCCATCGCTAAAACAAAAAAAAAATTCGGACTTATTAGCGACGGAAAATTCTGTCAGAAAAATTCCGTTGCTAATTCGTCGCTAAAACAAAAAAAAATAATTCGGACCTATTAGCGACGAAAAAATTTCGTCGCTAAAATTTTTGTTGCTAATCCGTCGCTAAATATAATTTTGTATTTTATTAAATATAATTTTATATTTTTTATTAAATTAGGATATTTTTTTATTAAATATAATTTTGTATTTTTATTAAATATAATTTTGTATTTTGTATTTTTATTAAATATAATTTTGTTTTTTGTTTTTTTTAATAAGGGTAGTTTTCATTAAATATAATTTTGTATTTTTATTTAATATGATTTTGTATTTTTATTTAATTAGGTTATTACAATTGTATTTAATATAGTTTTGTATTTTTATTAAATATAATCTTATATTTTTATTAAATATAATTTTGTGTTTTTATTAAATATAATTTTGTGTTTTTATTAAATATAATTTTATATTTTTATTAAATATATATATTTTTTAGTTTTTATTGAATATAATTTTATGTTTTTATTAAATATAATTTTGTATTTTTAATAAATATAATTTTGTGTTTTTATTAAATATAATTTTGTGTTTTTATTAAATATATATATTTTTTGTTTTTATTGAATATAATTTTATGTTTTTATTAAATATAATTTTGTATTTTATTAAATATAATTTTTAATATTTAATATTAAGAGTTCCAAATAAAGTATAGAAATAGAAAAAAAATAAATTAATAATACAAATGTTATGGTGGCATAGTGGTTAAGGCTTTTCGGATCTATCTCTCACACCTAGGTTCGAACTTGGGTGATATCAATTTTTTCAACATTTATAACAGGGGCGCGCGGGCGGGCTCCCGGACCCGTGGACATTTGGTTCACGAATTTCATCGACGGATTAGCGACGGAAAAATTTCGTTGGCAAAAAAGCCATCACTGATCCGTCATGAAAATTAGCGAGGTGACTTTCAGTGACGGAATTTTCCGTAGCTGATTTTTCATCGTTGATATCCGTTTTTCTAGTAGTGTTTCTTGTTTAGTCAAAAGTACTAAAACAGTAGTCAACTGTAATGTGTTTTAGGCATTTAAGTGCAAACTAGATCTTAGTGTGTTGACTAATATATTTTAGTCATCATTCTCCTTTAGTTAGTTGACTAAAATTGTATCTTTGACTCTTAAGTCTTCAGTCGACATCTCCTAGCTATCAGTCGATAGTTTCGTTAGAAGCAAAAAAAAATTTCTAAGTGTGAAGGTTAATAGTTGGCAAGCCTCTTTGATTAGTTGACTAGGCTACTTGTGGTTCATAGAGTATTAGTCGACTTGATATATATGCTAGTTGACAATTTTATCAGAAACCAAAAAACATTTCTAAATCTGAGAACTCTTAATTGATATGCTTAAAATATTAGTTGACTACTTTAAGGTGTATTACCGAACTTTGTTGACTAAGTCGATGGACCTGTTGATAGTTGTGCTTCTATAGAGGTCCTTAATTGACTAGATTTAAAGATCAGTCGACTATGTCAATATTTGTTCTAATAAGTGCTTGGACTTTGTTGGCTAATTGTGATGGTTTAGTCAGCTCTCCTAAGTTATGTGTTGGCTGAGTGTGTAAAGAGTTGATATAATCACTCATTTAGTCGACTAATGTAACTATATAATGCAATAGTCGACTATGTGTAGGCAATAGTTGACTAATATAGGAGTTCAGTCAATTGAAGTGCTTGTTAGTCAACTGAATGTGTTAATTTTGCATGTGGTCTACTAAAACTTATGTAATAGTCGACTATGTGAGAGCAATAGTTGACTGGAGTGCAATGTATATGCGAACAGGTTTGCAATAGTCAACTTAGTATGCGTGATGGTTGACTGAAACATTGCATGAGGTCTTTATTTCTAGTCCTTATTTTCTTAATAAATATCATTTAAGTAAATGGCTAGCTTTTATATTGGAGATTTTGCATTTCCATTAATTTAAGATTTTACATGTAAATAAGGAAATACCTCTCGTTTGGATTCAACAAAAATAGTTTCAAAACCTAATTTTTTTTAAGGATAAAAAGTCAACTTTCACTTCTGAGAATAAAATTTCGATTTTGATTTTTTGATGAGTTTTATTCGAAGGGTTTATTGACTTAAAAAAATTTTAAAAAAAATATGTTTTAACTTAATTGATACATGGGGAACAAATACAATCATTTTTTATTCTTATTTTCTTGATTTTTTAAATACTCATATTTTCAAGTATTTAGTTTCTAATGACTTGGTCAACCCTTAGTTTTCAACATTTTAAGTATCTCATTTCCTATCTAACTTGCTTGCTTGAATAGCACCATTATCCTACTATTAGTAATTGAGTCCTTTGTCCTTATTATATGACTGTTATTCTCTACTCTTGTGCCATGTGTCGACTAATCTACGAGATTAGTCGAAAGTCCCTTCTTTAGTGAAGCTATTCTATCAACTACTTTAAGACATCTATCAACACCTCCTATAAATAAGCTACTTCAGATTTCTAACTATATTTTCCTGATTTTTGCTTTACTAATTTGGTATGTTTTACTTATCATCAAAACACTATGTGCAACAATAATCACCCGAGATTTGAACATCCCCTAATCCCGAAAGTAATCTCTCCTGATAAGGTAGGAAATCTCAATCACAACTTGGACTTCCCTTAACCCGTAGGATCCTAAATTTCCTAAAAATCTTTGACTATAATTCTTGTAATCTCGAAAGATTTTCAATGACCTCTCCATAAGTTAATTAGGGTTTTTACACCCTCAAGGAAGAGACTTGTCATGTGTACACATACTATATATACTAAGCAAAAGCAACTTGCTAAGTATGTTCTATAACTCTACATACACATATTGCATGGAGATAACATGGGGATAATTTGAGGCTCTATTCAGTTTGTTCTCTTTCTCTCTTGCTTCTCTCTTTCTAATTTGAGCATCAGAGTTTCCTCTGCTAGTCGGAGCACTTCCGGTGGGTATTTGCAGGTCTTTTCCATCTGTGAAGGCCTCAAGGATATATCGGCACCTATTCCCTATTTAGGTTTGTAAGGCAGTTTATCAGTGAACCAAACCCACCTCCATTAATCCCTTAGGTTTTTACATATTTACAAATACTAATTTAGTAGATCACTTTTTCATGGACTCAGTTTTATACAGCAGTCTAAATACATAATTATTTTACATATTAACTCAATGTTAGATTAAAAATCCAACACAAAAATAGCAGATTGCTCAAAATATACATAGAGATGGTCCTTACTCTGATCTAAGAGAAATACCCCCTTGGTTTTGAGATCCTTAACACAAAAGTATGCAAAATGTATTTCAAAGTAAACATTATTTTCCTTTGTTGAATAGAGAGTAATGATTTAGTGATACAAGGCATAACGTAAAAATTGGATGTCTAAGGTTCTGTGAGAAATTAGCAAGCCCTTATTATCTCCAACTTGAAGCTAACCGTTCTGAAATAAATTTTTGAAGCAATCATGCTAGTCATGTGACATGTGATATGATGAGTGGTTGCAATATTTGAAAACCATTGGACTGAGGATGTTGAATTCCGCAGACCAAAGAAAACCATTTTTGCCGATGGTGGCAAGGTTGCTTGAACTGAAGAAGACAATTATAAGCAATGTAATACATGCCATTTCATACTGGACACATAAGAGGCTGATTATTTCCCAAAAAAAAAGAAAAATTGTTATTCCATGACCACTAGAGTTTCTTGAACGACGATTCTAATTGTTTCAATATCTTCCTCTTCCATAATTTCTCCTATGTGAGCCTCACGTATTCAACCAAGAATTGTGTTCTTGAAAAGATAGTTGTTGATTATTGTAGTTAGCCAATCTAGAGGCAAAGTCTGTAAGAAGTTGATTCAAATCTAGTTAATCTGAAGAAGTCATAAGACATTGCTATTGTTGTTATATTTTCTCCTTTTTTTTTTTTCTATTTTGTAGTTAGAGTCATGCATGTTTCTTGCTAAATGTCACACGTCTGATAAAGTGGATTAATTTTCTATGTCTATAATTTATATTGCCTATAAATATCCAAAGGTTTTGCTTAATAAAGTAGTGCAATCTGAATACTTTCTATCTACCATTGTTGAGAGTTTTTTTTTTTTTTTTTTTTTGGTTTTCTCATATTTGTTTCAAAAAATCTGGTAGTACAGCCTGGTCCAATCTATTGGCTATGTAATTAATAGAAACACATAAGGAAGAAAACATGAGAAATTGAGAGTTCAACAAGTATGGCAACAAACACATTCTCAACATCTCAATCGTTGATCCCAATCTTCAATGGACAAAAGTATGAATTCTGGAGCATCAAGATGAAAACCTTGTTAAGTCTTAGGAACTATGGGACTTGGTTGAGCATGGCAACCCATATGATGAAGCCTAGTTGAAAGAAAATACAAAAAAAGGGACTTGAAAGCTCCTTTCTTTATCCAGCAGGCTGTACATGAGAGTATCCTCTCCAAGACTCTTGTAGCAAACACCTCCAAAAAGGCATGACAGATTCTAAAGAAAGAATTTTAGGGTGACTCCAAAGTTTTGCGATAAAGCTTCAACTCCTTAGACATGACTTCAAGACTGCAACAACGAGTCACGAAGAGTCTATCCAAGATTTCCTATCATGATTTTAGCCATTGTAAGTCAGATGAGAACATATGTTGAGAAATATTCTGACCAAATTGTTGTTGCAAAGGTTCTTAGGAGTTTAACTCCAAAATTTGATTATATAGTTGCTGGAATAGAGGAATCTAAAGACTTATATGTATTAACTTTTGATAAGGTCTTTACAAACTTATGGAGCTAGGATGAATTGAACAATGGAGCAAATAAAAGAAAAAGAACAACTAGAATCAGTTAGTGCAAGAGGCCGTGGTAGATGAAGCTTCCTTAGACGGGGCATGGGAGGATATGGATGAGGATATTCTAGAGAAGAATGGAAACAACAATCCATTTAGTGCCATTATTATAAGAAATATGAAAACATCGCAGCAAATTGTTGGAAGAGAGCAAATCAAGAAAATCATGATGAAGAAGAGATTAAATAGTTCGTGGCAAAGTATGAGGCCACACAAGAGATAGAAAATATTTAGTTCTTGGACAGGGAATGCTCCAATAGTATGATAGGCACATACTCACTATTCAAAGACATCAATGACACTTACGAGATAAAGGTCAGGATAGGTGATGATAAGTAAATACAAGTTGAGGGCAAAGGAACTGTGGTAATAGGTAATGTGAATAAAGGTACAAAACTGATCTCAAATGTTTTCTTTATTCTGAGCCTTACATAGAACCTACTGAGTGTTGGGCAATTCTTAAGTAATAGCTTCTTAGTATTGTTTGAAGAGAATTCTCGTGTAATCAAAGATAGGAAATCGAAAGAAGTGGTGGTGGAAGCAAGCATGATTGCAAATAAGCTATTTCCAATATGGCTAATATCAAATATCACGCAATGGTAGCATGTGAAAAGGAGTCAGAGATATGGCATTTATGTTATGGCCATCTCAATCATAGATGTTTGAAGCTACTACAACAGAAAGAAATGGTTTAGGGACTTCCCAATATTAAATTTTAGAGATATGTGATGGCAAGCAAAGTATGAGACCATTTCTTGAAGGATCCTCTTAGAGAGCACAAAAAATTTTAGACTTTATACATCCTAACATATGCGGTCCCATAAAAATATTTCTCTCGGTAGAAGCAGATATTTTATGTTATTAATTGATAATTGTAGTTGAATAAGTTTAGTATATTTTTTACTAGAAAAATCTAAAGCTTTTGAGGGTTTTAAGAAGTTTAAAGACCTTGTGGAAAAGCAAAGTGCGAGATGTATCAAAGCCTTGAGAACTGATAGAGATTGGGAATTCACATCTTATGAGTATAATTTTTTCTGTGATGAGAATGGAATTCAAAGGGAATTAACAACTCTATAAACAACAAAGTAAAATAGAGAAGTTGAGTAGAAGAATTGAACTGTCGTTGAAATGGCCAAAAGTGTATTATAGGAAAAGGAACTTCCAACTTAGTTCTAAGCAGAAGCAATTGCAATTACAGTTTATCTGCTAAGAGCAATAACAGATCACATATTAAGATTTTTGGCTATATCGCATATGCACTAATTAATTCTCAGAAGTTTAGCAAACTTGACAAAAAAGGCTACACAGTATATTTTTGCTAGATATTATACAAAATTCAAAGCATATAGACTTTGTAACCTTGGCGATGGCAAAGTGCTTGTAAGAATGAATGTTACCAACAATGAGGAAGGTAGATGGAGATAGCACGAAAGTGAAAAAAGTGGAATCCAGTTTGACATAGATGAAGAAATTGAGAACAAAGATCCTATAATTAATGAGCAGCAGTAGATCCAAACTCCTTCGATTTCACCGTGTACTTTAAACACTTTAGGATCTAAAAATCAAGACAAAGTAGCACTTCATCATTTCCTTTGCAAGGTTTATCTAAAGAAAAGTAGCCATGGAAGTATAAGTCCCTAAGGAACATATATGAAGCCACTCATGCCATGTACGTTGCTGATCCCACAACATTCGAAGAAGTTGTGACAAAAAAGGAATGGAATAAGTTAATGGAAGAAGACATGGTAGCTATTGAGAAGAATATAACCCCGGATTTGGTAAAAATTCCTAAAGAAAAGAAAACTATAAGAGTAAAATACGCAATGTTGATGGGAGTATATAAAAGCATAAAATAAAATTGGTAGAAAAGGGGTATTGGTAGTATGAAATTAATTTTCAAGACACATTTTAACCTATAGCGAGGTTTGAAATGGTAAAAACCTTCTTGGCTATAGCTGCTCAATTAAATTGGTCAATCTATCAATTTGATATACAGTCTACATTTTTAAATAGAGAATTAGAAGACGAAGTCTATGTCTTGCAGTCTGAAGAGTTTGAAATTCAAGGGAAGGAGGAGCATGTATACAAATTGAGAAAGGTTTTGTTTGTATTAAAACAAACTCCACAAGTTTGGTATGGGAATATTAATTCTTATTTTCCACATAATGGATTTGAATGAAACAAAAATGAAGCCACTCTTTACACTAAAAGAGAAGGTAATGATATTCTTTGTGCTTGTTTATATGTTGATAATATGATATATATGGTATCATTTACAACTCTTTTAAGCAAATTCCAGTCAATCATGAAGAAAAAGCTTGAAACGTCTGATCTTGGTATGCCTCACCATTTTCTCAGTCTTGAAGTAAAGCAGGTTGAAAGTGGGTTGAAAGTGGTTTTTTTATCTCATAGAAGAAATATGCAACTGATCTCTTAAAGAGATTCAATATGCTAAATTGCAAGATTGCTCGCACACCTATGAATTTGAACAAGAAATTTCAGGTAAATGATGGAATAGAACCAGCGAATAAAAGACAATTCAGAAGTTTGGTTGGAGGATTGATCCATTTAACAAATTTTGGGCTTGACATTGTATATTCAACTGTAGTAATTCTAGGTTTATGCACTGCTTGACAAAGCATCATCTTGGAGCTACCAAGAGAATCCTATACTACATAGCTGGAACAACAAATTTTGGAATTTGGTTTAGTAAACTTTCTAAATTCAAATTGCATGGCTTCAAAGATAGTGATTGGGTAGGTTGTGTAGAAGACAAGAAGGGAAAAGCACTTCAAGGTTCATCTTTAGTCTTAGATTAGGAGCAATAACTTGGAGTTCAAAGAAGCAGGCTACGGTTGCCCTATCACCTTCAGAAGTAGAATATATAGTTGCAATAGGTTCAGTATGCCAAGCAACCTGGTTGAGAAGAATATTATTTGATTTTGGCCAAAATCAACTGGGAGGTAGAAATCTACTGTGATAACAAATCAACTATTGCCATTAATAAGAATCTTGTGTACTATCAGAGGATCAAGTATATTGATATAAGGGCACATTTTATGTGAGGCTTGGTGGCAGAAGAAACTATTGCTTTAAAGTATTGTAATACCGAGGAATAGGTGGCATATATTCTTACACTATCACTGCCTAGGGACAAACATGAATATCTGAGGCTATAGCTTTGAGTATGTGAATTTGAACCAAGGGGGAGGGTAGAAAGTTGATTCAAATTTAGTTAATTTGAAGAACTCTGTAGACGTTGCTACTGTTGTTGTATTCTCTCCTATTTTTTCTCTTTTATAGTTAGAGTCATGTATGTTTCTTACTAATAGCAACATATCTGATAAAGTGGCTTAATTTTCTAAATCTATTATTTATATTGCTTATAAATAGACAATAGTTATGCTCAATAAAGTAATGCTATTTGAATACTTTCTGTCTACCACTGTTGAGAGTTTTCTTTTTTTCTCTCATATCTATTTCAACAAAATCCTGACCTCACTTATGGACGTCATTAGTTGGTAAACGGAGGAAAGGAAATAGCAAAGGATGGAGGAGGACCAACAACACAAGAATCTAAACCCTTGTTTAAATATTCATGAGTCAATAAAAAATTGGAAAATAGTTTGGAAGCGTGATTAGAACTTACTCCATCTCTTGCATGGCTGCTAGAGCCGCATAACATCTCCGAGACCTTGATTCTGGGATTTGGATTGGTAGAATCTGGCAACCAGTTATACGTGTAAGTTGAAAATTTTTGGAAAAATTATATACCCAATTTTTTGTCATAAATAATTAATTAGAATTTTGATATTTTTGTCATTTCATTATCAAGATAGAATAATAGAAGTAGAAAACATGTATGAAAAAATACGAATAGATGAACATGAAAGTTCTATACTTAACATATATAGAACATATGGTTTGAGTGAACTAAGTGTTCAAATGATTTTAAGGTACACTTTATAGGTGATTTAAATACTGTATACCATGATCTAAATATTTTAGTTCACTCATGAAGGTTTTCATACGAACCAACAAAAAATATTTCGCAAGTGGAAATTCTAGATCTAAATTGAGTTAGGATTACTTACCTTTTCTCCGGTCTTTCCAATGATTAGGTATCCTAGGTCGAGAAGACATCACATAATTCAGATCATCTCCTACTTTTCACAATCCAAATGCTACGGTGGAAAATGATCACCCTCTTCAAGCCCTCTCCAAATTTCAACGTAAATTGAAATCTTCCCTTTTCACACTCACTTTTCTGCATTCCCAAAAAGAAAAGGAATTCTCTATCTTCCTTTTTATGACACACACACGTTCAAGCATGTAGGAACTTGGAAAGATCCCATTTTTTTACAAAAAAGAGGGAGTGAGTTATGTAGGAAGTTGGGGGTGGTTTCTCTCAAAAACCACCCCTCTTTTTTTCAAATTCAAATAATCTTTTGGATGGGATTGGATAGGTCTACCCTCATGGGCAGACCCGCCCCTTTTTTCCAACATCTTTCACTCACACATGAGGGTTAAACTTGTACATGGTATGATCATTATAATCAAACACTAATTTCATATAGGCAAATAGATCGTGTGACCCATGAGAATATCAAGAGTTTTAGAGGTATACACCGGTTAAAGATATATAACATCTTATCGTCAATGTGGTGATGAGGATATCATATCTCGTTATACCCCAGACCTCTTTTACTGGACACAGTCAACGTATCTTTCATCCCTCAAAACAATGTATGAGCATAATTAACTCAAATCATATAATGTATTCACAATTATATCTTTTAAGCACCAAGTCATAAATATAATTGGCTATCCTATGAATACATAATAATGTGTTAGTTAAAGACAGTCTTTCTTTCATACTACTAACTTTCAACTTTATTTTAGCTGCTTTCCTAAATATACACCACTGAACTGAATCATCCATAATTTCTTGATGACATGCTAAAATAGCAACATTAAAATAAAATTTTAAGAGACAGACGAAAGTGCTAAGGGTATAAATTAAAGTTAAATATAAACCTCTGAATTTTACACAATGAGATGCATACAATGAAATAAAGAGGGATATATCATTTCATTACTCATATGGTCACTTAGGCACACGTGGTATGAAACATGTGATACGATACTTTTCCTTTGCATTTGGAAGTATATGTTTTCTTTCTAACATAACACATCGTACAGATCTTAGTCCAAGTGTACATATCACTTGACCTGAATTTTTCTTCTTACAAATCCTTTAAAATCTTACAACGTTAAAAAAAACCCACTCCTGACAATTTGACAAATTTAATGGATTATCGAAAATCCATTTCGATTACGATATGTGTAGTATATTTAACCAATAATCTCATTTTAGTACTTAACTAAGGTAACTTATATATGTGTTAATCCATCACACGCTATTAGAGGCAATTGCTAGTATGAGAAAGCCAATCTCAAAACTTACCTAGCATACTTTCAATTCTTGATACAAGAATTTTGGATACAAAAACAAAATTCAAATGTCATCAAATATGAGCATTACATTATATATACTCTCTATATATGGTCATAATTACAACCACAGTAACAAACATTGTCACAATCTACACAACCCATTTTCTCTAATATGTCTCATAATCATGTCTTTAGGTATTAGCTTCTTAAAAAGGACCGGACACCACCAAATGCGTAGTCATATACTTCAGTGTCAATTCCTTTTTTCATTCATGTTTCTAACACGATTGATATTTTTTTTTTTGGTCTATGTTTGATTTTGCTATCATATTTGGAGTCTCTTGTGTTAGCAATAGCTAATCAATTGTCACAACTTCTACTTATTTGTTTACTACTCCCAAATATTGCAAAATCTACTTTACCAAACTCATTTCTTGAACTGCGGAGCACTAGTCACAAATTTTGCTTCCATCATAAAAAGTGATGCACTGGTTTGTTTCTTACTACTCTATGAGATGGCGCCATCATTGAACAAAAAAACACAACCAGAGGTAGATTTTCTCTCATCTAAATCTTCTCCCTAATCAATATTCGTGTATTCTTTCAATACTAAATCATTTTCTCAATAATAAAGGAAATAACCTATAGTTCTGTTCAGGTATCTCAATATCCTTTACTAAATCTGTCTTCCTGATCTTTAATAACAAAACCCTCTGGTTATGCCATATGAACTTTTTTTTCAAGTTCTCTATTAAAGATGGTTATCCTCACATCCATCTAATATAATTCTAAATCTAAATTGGCCATTATTGCCAACTGTACGTGAATAAAGATAAATCTTACTACCGGGAAAAGGTTTCCTCATAAATAACACTCTTTTACTGAGTGTAACCTTTTACTACCAGTTAAGCTTTTTACCTCTCAATAGTTCTATCTGCCATATGTTTCATTTTGAGAATCTAATTATTCTTAATAAGTTAGCACCTTAGTAGAAGTTCAACCAATTTCTAAATATGTTTGGACCTCATTGACTCCAATTCTTTCTTCCATTTCCTTTTCCATTCATCATCGGTGGGACAAGATAGAGTCTCATATATGTTTTTAGACTCTTCTTCATCTTCTAAAGAAACAATAAATACGTACCCATCAATCTTCAAAATGACACCTGGGCACCACTTTCCTAATACTTTTCTAAGTTTATAACTCAGTTGGATCGCTATAATTCAAATCTCTCCCACGGAGATCAACATCACTCCAATGATTTGCAATAGACAGAGCTACCTTATGAATTAATTAATTAAGATAAAAGGCTTTCTGTACTCCAAGTCACCTTAGCTAGGAAATTTAATCTCTAGAAATGTGACATTTCATGATTCAATTTCTGCTATAGTACCATCATCTTGTTTATCAATGAACACTTAACTCTCAAACTGGTTGGAGTATTTTATAATGATTAGAGATCCAATTTTCTAAACTTATTGGAAAAATTTTAAATACATACTACTGATCCCTAAGGTCTGAGGTCATTCAAACATGACCTTCTACCAGTCTAATGTTCATATAATGTAGTTCGTACTGACCTTGAAGGCATTTTGTTCAAATAAAGTCATAGTCAACAAGGTATATTCTCAAAATAAAATCGACAAGCTAATCTGTGTTGTCATGGATTCTATCATATCCAACAATATCATATTCTTTTTCATTATAGCACCACTCCGTTGAGTTGTATAATGAATGGTCAAATGTCAGATTATAACTTTTTCATTACTTGATTTGATAAATATTCATATCATCTATCCGTCTGATTCTCTACCTTGTTCACATAATGTTTAAAGCATTTATATGCTTCAAACTTGTGAGAAATCAAATAAATATGGTCAAACGAATGAAATTATCAATAAACGTAATGTAATACGAAGTTTCAATCTAGTCTACATGTTCATTGGACCACGAATGTCCAAATGGATTAAACACAATGGAAATTTATCCCCTTATGGCTTTTCAAATGGTTTTCTTATCATTTTGCTGGAAAGACAATGTCCACACATTGGTAAATTAACTTTTGTGAGCAAACCCAATGGTTTTGTTCTCAATTGTTGATTCATTCTGTCTTGCCCTATGTGACCAAGTCTACATACCATGTTATATCATCAATATTAGTAAAATAACGAAACCATTTACAATCTATTCAAAACCAATATACATGTCATTCAAATATAAATCAACACAATAACTTTGAAAGTTCAAAACATAGCCAAAATTTCAAAAGAATAAGAGTAGATAAGCTTCCGTCGTATTTCTGGCATGTAGAGAACATCATGCAAAATGAAGTTTGGCCACTTCGTAACTGCAATTTACAAATGCCAACTCACCATCTATTGCCAAAAACTAATTGACGAAAATTTATAAATATCTCTCTGTCTATTCTTATATCTAGTGTCACACCCCAACTCTGCCCCCTCATTGGGGCTTCATCGGCAATGGACTACCTGACTCACACCAGAGCTCACTTACTTGCTTAGCAGAAATCATGCTAAAAATTTTTTTCTTTATTTCATTTGTTATAAATATTACAAAGGTCATCTATACATGATAAAGTAGTGAAATTTCTATTATAGAGAGCTTATCCACAATAAAGCTATTTATGTCGATTCATCAAATTCTCTTTGACTTCCATTCCTGCAAGGTCTAAAATAATTTTTGGTGTGAGCTTGATAGCCCAATGAGATTTGTATATGCAAGTATGAAAAACTTTTCATTATAAAATTATACGATAATGGTTTCATTGTAAAATCTTTTGAAAAGTTCTTAATGCATTAGCAACATGCACAAATAATAATAATAATAGTAACACGTAGCAGTACAGTACAGGTGACAGTTCATTGGTGTCTTGTATCTCCATTACAAGAACAGTTTACTTATCCCTCCCAAGAGGTCTATTTCCAGAAAGGCCTATCAGTTTCCCCCAAACTAAGTGGACAAACCTCCTATCCACATTAATGGGGTGCTACCGATATGTATTTTGACGTTCGACAAAACCCTTGCATACTCACACTATCTCTGCATATACCGGCTTATATAACAATCCCAAACACATATATTGATGTAACAATAGTAAATTAAGGTAGCAATAGAAAATTATAGAAGTTATGCAGAAAAATATATGAATACAAAGGATACTCACCTTAATAAATTGTTTTATGTGATCAAAGTTTACCTATTCCCTGCCTATAGGAATTTTTTATCGTTTCAGTAGAAACTTTCTATTAAACTATCTTTTCCTTCTCTTTCTTTCTCTTCCTTTCTCTTTCTCTCTTTCTTTTTCTCTTCATTTCTTTCTTTCTCTCTCTCTTTCTTTCTCTCTTTCTCTTCCCTGGTGGATTTAGTTTAGGATAGAAAGGGGATGGTGTATTTATAGTTGTTAGAATGCTAATGAGTCATCACCTTCTTTCATGGATTAATGGCACGTGGAAGACACTTGTTTATCCTATAGGTTACTTGTTCTTGATGCTAGACGTGTGTTCTTGCATGTGTCAATTGTAGAAGACACATTTCCTTGATGCAAGACATGTGTAAGACACTCATTGATTATGTAAGTTACTTGTTCTAGATGCAAGACACTTGTCACCTTAAGTACTTAGTTATCAAATTCAACTTTGATACTTATTTCTTAATTGTAAGCCATGTATCCTTCCATGTGGTTTCATTTGTTACAAGACAAGTGTCTTGGACGGTGCATAGATGGTGGACTTTGTTTTGTTAACAAGACAAGTGTCTTTGGACAGTGCATGGACGGTGGATGGATAGTGGCTGGTCGGTGGATGGTCTAGGTGTCCAATTTCAAGATATTTTAGGCATTCAACACTTCTGGTTACACTTCGGGATACTTATTTCCGTGTAATGTCATTTAAGTAAATGCTTTCACGTTATTTTAGTTCACTTACTTAAGAATTACACATAAATAAGGAAATACCCCCATATGAATTCAATAAAAATAGTTTCAAGATCTAATTTCTTAAAGAAAAAAAGTTAACTCTCCCTCTTAAGAAGAAAACTCGAAACGATTAATTTTGTTGGATTTTATTCGAAAGGCTAACGACTTAGAAAAATTCTTAAAAAAAATTGGTTTTCACCTATTTGATATATGAGAAACAATTATCAGGACTTTTTCTTCTTATTTTCTAGACATTTCAAATATCTCATTTTTGGGGTACTTAGTACCCAGTGAGCTTGGTCAAACCTATGTTTTTAATATTTCATGTCTCTGATTTCATTCCTAATTTATTTGTTTGAGTAGACTTACTAATTTTACACTTGTCGATTATGTAGGTAAATGCTTTTACGTTATTTTAGTTCATTTACTTAAGAATTACATATAAATAAGGAAATACCCCCATTTGAAATCAATAAAAATAGTTTTAGAACCTAATTCCTTAAATATACAAAGTCAACTCTCTCTCTCAAGAACAAAACTCAAAACGACTAATTTTGTTGGATTTTATTCAAAGGGCTAATGACTTAGAAATTTTTTTTAAAAAAATTGGTCTTCACCTATTTCATATATAAGGAACAATTACCAGGAATTTTCCTTCTTATTTTCTAGACATTTCAACTACCTCATTTTTTAGGTACTTAGTCTCCAGTGAGGTTGGTCAAACCTAAATTTTTAATATTCCATGTCTCTGATTTCATTTCTAATTTATTTTTTTGGGTAGCCTCACTAATTTTACAATTAATAGTAAATTATTTCTTGCAACTAAATTGGGGCATGTGACATTCCTTTCCCCTTAAAAAAATTTCATCCTCGAAATTCATACTTGATTACTAGAATAGAACATGACACTTTTTCAGATCTCATCTTCAAGTTTCTATCTAGCACTTTGTGTTCTATGATTACTCCAAAGTAGTTTTTGGTCTCTCTCTTAGGCAACCTTGATCCTTGAGGACAAATCTGTATAGATTCTTATTTTGGCACATCTAAATCTTAGATGAGTCTTAATAGGTTGCAATTGTTCTAACATCTTCCATTGCTATCTGCAATTATGTTGGTTTTACTTGGTTGGCATTTGGTGGAACAATCTTAATCTTCTGGGTATTCTACCTATCTTCTTGTCTCATGCTATGTTCTTTTTAAAGGAATAGAAACTTCAAACTCTTGTGATTTATAAATACCTTAAAAATTATCCTATATAGATAATGCCTCCATTTTTGAGAATTTTGTAACACTGACACTACGATGTCCGTATATTATTTCCGCTTTTGAATTTAATAAAAGATCCTCAAATTTATATATATATGGAAAAAAAATTAAAAAGAAATATATTTTAAATTTTATTGATTTTCGATTTTGGGGTTTTTAGTTTAAATTTTTGTTATATTTACAATGTCGTTCCTACGATTCGTAATGTAAAGTGAGTATAAAAATATATATATATATTTCCTTTATTAATTTATACATTTACTCATTTAATTATTTATAATTTATTTATAAAAAGAAATATAATAATAATAATAATAATAATAATAATAATAATAATAATAATAAGAATAAGAATAATTAAAAAAAAATCCGAATTAGGGCTAAAAGCCCTAATTCTTTTCCCTTCTCTCTCTACTCTCTCTCTCTACCACACGACTCTTCTTCTTCTCCCCCACCCGGGCCGCACCGCCGCACCGCCGCGACCGCCTACTCCGCTGCCTCAGTCGGCTCCGCCATCCGCCACGGTCGGCCCCCTCTCTCTGTTTCACTCTCTCAGTTTTCCCTCTCATTCTTCTTCCACTCTATTTCATCTCTCTCACTCTCTGCGATCTCTCTCACCCGCGACTCTCTCTCTCTCCCTCTCGCGGTTCTCCGCTGCGACTCGGTGCCATCACACGCCACTGCTCACCTCTCTTTATCACTTTCTCTCTCTCTATTTCGTTCTCTATCTCACTGTCTCTCAGTCTCCCTGTCTCTCTCCCTACGCGCGCGTCGCGTGCAACAGTTCCTTACGCACGCGCGACTGCTCGCGCGCTACAGCCCCAACACGTGCGTGACCCTTCGCTCGACTGCCCTGCACGCCCGACTACAGCGCGCGACAGCCCCTGCCCCAACGCGCGGCTGCTGTGCTGCTTTTCCCTTGCTCGCACACTCGAGCGCTCTGCTCTCTCCTTCGAGAGCCCACTAAAATCTTCAGAACAAAGAACCCTAGGTCGCGATGATTTCCTGCGATCTTCTTCACTACATAGGTAAGGGTTGGTCTCTTAATAACCTTAAAGTTTAATTCTTTAGGTGATTTAGTCTAACGGGTAGAATTTGTTTCAATTGGAAATACTACAGGTTTCAGAATGAGCTGAATGGCACATGGAAGGTAGATCTGCGAACTGTGAAAACCCTAGGTGAGGAGATTTCTGTTCTATTTGATAAATTGAATGAATCTAGGGTTGAATCTAAGGTGAAAAGTTCTGTATGTGTTTAGAATGTAAGGGGAATGCAAATAGAATACGATTTCTGAAATGTTTATATCTGATTATGAAGGTTAAGTATAGAATGTTACAAAAATTAGATTGTCTAATACGAATAAAGCATCTTAAAGGATAATGGGATCGAGTTGAGTTGATTTGAATGGTTTCTTAAGAGTTTAATTTGAAATATGCATGAAAGCATTTGGGATCAGAGTTGGAATGAGATGTGCCATGAAATGAAGTATATTGTAGCATTTTGTGTCTTTCTCAGGTTATATTAAGTTGTTAAATTGCATAATGGTATGTATATGAAGTATAGATTAAAAGTTGTGGTTATAGTTTAAGAACTATCATAGTATTTTACATTATAAGTCGTGCTGCATATAGGAAATCAAAATACAACTCCTATATTATGAAAATAGATTTCCTTACATTGAAAATGACATATGGTTTGAAGAAATCGAATAAAAAGTGAAAAGTGTATGATTTTTCAAAGATTTTTTCTATTTTACAGGAATTTATTTATTTTAAAGTTGTTTTCGATTTTGAACGGTTTTAGGTTTGAATTAAGATTGATTTTGATTTTGTTATTTATTTATAAATGAAATGCAATTGATGACATTAGAGTATATTCAAAAAAATTAGAGAATTAAGGTTTATACAAACTTAAGAAAAATGATAAACCCTAAGATTTATTGAAAATTTGATGATTTTTGTGATAATTTGATTAGGTTGATCTCTTTGGAGACTCGAGGAGTCGATTTTGGTTTGATTTTGGAAATAGGGAGTGATTACCCTCCCTGACAATGTGAGTGAGATCCTAATCTCTTGCATGAAATAGTGAAAGTCTGATTTTACCGTGTTTTTAAACAAAACATGCTTTGATATGCATTGATTCGATGTGTGATATTAAATCTCAAATCTGTTTTATGATTATTGGAGTGTCTTAAACTTATGTTTTCCATGACTATGCATCCATGTTTGAAATGAAACAAAATTGTGCCATTACTTGAAAATTTGATAAGTTTCCTTTTCTACCGTTACATTGGTATACTGATTTGAAATGATTTGATGAATGTATTGGCACACGGATTTGAAATATTTTAAGATCTTTGAGGGCACTGGGATGCCCACTTGTGATACTATGATGATGACTTGATTGATTCCGTAGCTACGAAGGGCGTTTGTAGAGGCACGAGTTGCCCAGATACGCTTTGGCCAGAGGTATCCGCAAACGTCGTGATTGCGATATGTATGGGCCCGGTTGAACCGAAAGGGGAGGTCCGTCAGAATAGGGGGTCTAGCACCGGGAGTTGCTTGTACATGATTGTGATGTTCCGTATGGGCCCGATTGAACCATGTATTGGGGAGATCCGTCAGCATAGGCGGTCTAGTACCGGGGGTTGCTTGTACATGATTGTGATGTTTCGTATGGGCCCAGTTGAACCGAAAGGGGAGGACTGTCAGAATAGGCGGTCTAGCACTGGGAGTTGCTTGTACGTGCCAACGTTGGGGTAGAGAGCAACTTTTAAACATTTATGCATAACAAAACCCCCGATGCGCCTGTCCTTGGTCATGGTTGACCCTTGCCAGGATTCTTTCGGCTTTCTCTAAGTTGTACTTGATTTTAAATGGATGCATATGTGTATGATATCATGTGAATAATTAAATGAGTTCATTTTATCGAACATATCATGATTTACTGCAAAATTTGAAATATTGATTACGAATAATGTTATTTGACATTCCAATGTTTACCTACACTATTAGTACTTGAGATTAATTCTCTCACTCATTGAGTATTCTTCCCCGAGTACTCACCCCTCCTTTCTCCCTCCTCAGACAGGATTACTGTTGTGCCGGAGCGACGCTTCAGATTTTGGAGATTTTGGTGGATTTGGATGATTCACGACGGTGAGATCTTAAGTTAAATTTGAAAGATGAATTTCGTATTTTATTTTCGACCCTGCGAGGTCTTGTTGAGGTTTGTAGTTGGCCGTGTACTTATTTTGGGATGACTGTATAATTTATGTATGTTTATTTGTGAAACTCTCATATTTCATTTGCATTGAGGCAATTGTACGTATTTGAATAATACTTGAGAAAAATTATTATAAATTGTATAAAAACTTAGGCCCGCTCGGTGTAGCGGCTGCTCATGCTCTAGTTGGGCATGACAGTAGAGGTCTGTGGCTAGGATTGCTGATAGTTTATTTAGCCTTGCGTTGTCCTGCATGTCTGCTGTGGTTGGTGGGTTGTTGTGAGGCCGGGATGACCATTTGTTTTATTTTCAGGATGATTTTGAATTATACATGTTTAAACAGGTTTAATTGTATATGAGAGACCTCCAATTTATGGGGAGGTTCTGTCCGATTTTCAGTAGAAATACAGCCAGCATCCAGGGCAACGGGCGGCTGTTCACGATTCCCGGTTCGGGGCGTGACAAATTTAGTTACCAACTCTAAATCATAAATGACATAATTTTACTAGTAAAACTTTAATTGTCTTGATGCATATGCTATAACCTTTACGTTTTGCATTACTACACAACCTAATCCTTTCTTTCAATGCAACCAGAAAACCTAACTTTTCCTTTAGGCAAAATAAGCATTAGAGCTATAGTTTATCTCCTTTTTAATTCAAGAAAACTTTCTCCGCGTTTACTATCCTAATCAAACTTAGAGTTCCTCCAAGTTAATTTTGTCAATTTCAAAAAAATTTGTACAAATCTTTGATAATAACCTGCTAATATTAGAAAACTTTGTATTTTAGTTACCGTCATCCTGGTTTTCCATGAAAAATGGATTCTTCACTAGAAGATCAATAGAAATTCTATTTACAGAAATTTTGTAACCAAGTAACTTTTTTTAACTAATATTCACATTTGTTAAATTTGGCATACAATCTATTTTCTAAATGTCTATAATGCAAATTTTCTTTATGCTCTCTTTCTAATTACCAATAAATCAACTATAAAAATTACTATGAAGCAATTAATATATCAATAGAATATTATGTTCCACAAAGGCATGACCAGAAATTCATAATGACCATATCAAATTCTAAAAGCTATCTTGGATATTCAATCCTCAATAATTGATATGCAATCACAATGTATCTTTTTTCGTTCTTGACAAATAATACAGAGCTCCTCATGGTGATACATTTGATCGAATGAACACTCTTTCAAGTAAATCTTGCAATTGTACCTTAAGTTCTTTCAATTCTAGAAGGGTCATTCTATATAGCGTCTTGATATTGGTTCCACTATTGGAATAAGATCAATACGGAATTTTGTTTCCCTTTCCAAAGGTAAAGACATTAATTCTTCAGGAAAAATATCTCGGTATTCTCTCACTATAGGGATATTCTCAATTTCCTTTTTTCTTAGTGGGATGATTCATAAGATAAGCCAGATATCTAGCATAAACTTTGTAAAGGAGTTTTCTATTTCCCACAAATTCAAGCTCAGCTTGTCTAGGAATACAAAGTTTTACTTTCTTTATTCCGCAATCTATTTTTGCATAATATCGAGATAACCAATCTATTCCTAATATAATATCATATTCTTGAATGGGTAAAATTATTATATCTCCTGGAAATTCTTTCTTTGCAATCTCAACTTTATATGATTTTACAATAAATTTAATAGTCATACTACTTCCTATTAGAGTACTTACCTCCAATATGTATGGTAAGTTTTCAATCTCAACGTCTATGACCTATACCAAACTAGGAGCAATGAATGTATAAAACCAGGATCTAACAGTACTTTAATTTTATGATTATAAAAGCATACCTTCCACTATATTGGATGTTTTAGGAATTTCTTCTCATTCCATGGCAAAGACTCTACCTTGCATCTTAAGCTTATTATTTTGATTGCTTCGTCTTTGATCTTGGGATAAGTTTTATTTCCTTGCTGTTCTAGGACAATCTTTAATGTAATGTTTATCACTTCCACATCTTGTATATTTTTCAGCTTTTAGCCAAGATTTATTTTCATTATGTCTTGGCTTTTAATAATAATCACAAAAATCTCTTTGTCCCACTTGTTTACCAGAACTTGCCATTACTTTTTCTTGACTTTGGGGTGCTAAGTCATTTGAACCCCTTTTCAGTATTTTCGTACTTCCTTGAAGCCTTCCCTTTTCCAATAACTCGTTCTTCTTGGTTAGTTGTTCAATTTCTTCATATGCCTTAGTACCATATGCAGCCAAGAATTGACCCCATTTTTCCTGGTAATCAAGCTTTCTTTTAGCATAAGATTTTCACGTTTCACTGTAACCAATTCTTCCCTACTCTTATTGCTATCGTAACAAGCCTCATATTATAATCTCCGTTCCACCTCAATTTCCTTCTTAGCTTTATCTAATTGTTGTTGAAACTGACTATACACTTGATAACTATAATATAATTCTCGCTGCAGTTCACTAATTTCTTCTACTTGAGCATCCATTAGTAGATCCTTCCTCAACCACTTACTAGACTCCACTTTATCTTCATAATCTTTTATCAAAATGTAACGTGCTTCATTATCTAACTCATCGACTCTCTCTCCTGTTTCTTTACAGAGATATTCCTCCATTAAAAATCGATCTCTACCTAGATCCATTGCTACAAAATTTCCAACAATGTTAGAAAATTCTCATGAAACATAATGGCTATTCCTAATCATGATAAATACTTAATTGTGATAAACATTTCTTATAAAGTGTTGCTTTCCTAGTATCATCTTTTCTAAATCTAGGCTTTGATATCACTCAAGTGTCATACCCCAACTCCGCCCCCTCACCGAGGGTTCATCATTGACCGACTGTCTGGCTCGTGCCAGGGCTCACTCACTCACTTGCTTAGCAAAAATCATGCTAAAATAATTTTTCTTTATTTCATTTGCTATAAATATTATAAAGGTTTTTTTTTTACATAATAAAGAGCGAAACTTCTATTCTAGAGAGGTTATCCGTAATAAAGCTATCTCTATCGGTTCATCTAATTCTCCTTGACTTCAATTCCTACAGGGTCTGAAATATTTTTTGGTGTGAACTTGATAGCCCAATGAAGTCCGTGTGTGCATGTGTAAAAAATTTTCATTATAAAATTATATGATAACGGTTTCATTATAAAATCTTTTAAAAAGTTCTCAATACAACAACAATATACGCAAATAATAATAATAACAAAAACCGTAATAGTAAAGTACATGTAATAGTTCAATGGCGTCTTATCTTTCTATTATAAGAACAGTCTACTTATCCCTCCCAGGAGGTCCATTTCTGAAAAGGCCTATCAGTCTCTCTCATATTAAGTGGACAAATCTCCTATTTGCATTAATGGGGTACTACCAGTATGTATTTTGACATTCGACAAAGCCCTTGCTTGCTCGCACTATCGCCATACATACCAACTTATATAACAAACATAAATACATACATTGATATAAAAGTAGTAAATTTAGATAGCAATAGAAAATTATAGAAGTTATGTATAAAAATATATAAATATAAAGGACACTCACCTTAAAGAATTGTTTTATGTGATCAAAGTTTACCTTTTCCCTCCCTGTAGGAATTTTCTATCCTTTCCATAGAAACGTTCTATTAAACTATCTTTTCATTCTCTTTCTTTCTCTTCCTTTCTCTTTCGCTCTTTCTTTCTCTCTTCCTTTCTTTCTTTCTCTCTCTCTTCCTTGGTGGATTTGGTTTGGGATGGAAAGGGGATGGGGTATTTATAGGTGTTGGAGTAGTGATGAGTTATCACCTTCTTTCATGGATTAATGACATATGGAAGACACTTGTTCATTATGTAAGTTACTTGTTCTTGATACTAGATATGTGTTCTTACATGTGTCAATTATAGAAGACACATTTTCTTGATGCAAGATATGTGTAGGACACTTGCTTATTATGTAAGTTACTTGTTCTAAATGCAAGACACTTGTCACCTTAATTACTTAATTGTCAAATTCAACTTTGATACTTATTTCTTAATTGTAAGCCATGTGTCCTTCCATGTGGTTTCATTTGTTACAAGATAAGTGTCTTGGACGGTGCATAGACGGTGGACTTTGTTTTGTTTGCAAGACAAGTGTCTTTGGACGGTGCATGAACGGTTGATGGATGGTGGCTGGTCGGTTGATGGTCTAGTTGTCCAATTTCAAGATTTTTAGACATTCGACACTTCTGGTTACACTTCTTGATACTTATTTCCATGTAATGTCATTTAAGTAAATGCTTTTACGTTATTTTAATTCATTTACTTAAGAATTACCCATAAATAAGAAAGTACCCCCATTTGAATTCAATAAAAAATAGTTTCGGGACCTAATTCCTTAAAGATAAAAAGTCAACTCTCTCTCGCAAGAACAAAACTCGAAATGGCTAATTTTGTTAGATTTTATTCAAAAGGCTAACGACTTAGAACAATTCTTAAAAAAATTGGTTTTCATCTATTTGATACATAAGGAACAATTACCAAGACTTTTCCTTTTTATTTCTAGACATTTCAAATACCTCATTTTTGGGTACTTAATCTCCAGTGAGTTTGATCAAATCTATGTTTTTAATATTCCTTGTCTCTGATTTCATTCCTAATTCATTAGTTTAGGTAGCCTCACTAATTTTACAATTAATAATAAATTATTTCTTATAATTAAATTGGGATATGTGAAATCTAGAGTCATTCTTTTATCATCTGTCTTCAATCTCCTTTCCTTTTCTTGTTATTGTTCCAGTTCCTCTCATACGTAGAGCCCGAATCTCTTTTGGAATTAGACTTTACAACAAAATCATCAACTATGGAACTTGCAATACCAAACCGCTCATTCTCAAGCTTGATGTGGCGAGTAACGTCAAATAAATTTTTCATAATGTCATTGTGAATTAACTAACTTTCAAGTACTCCAACTTGACAGAAAGGTGTCGGATCAAGATTTAAACTTTCTGTTTATTAGAGAGGACATGACCAGCTAACTCTCACTCTCTAATCATGTTAGACATGACTCTCAAATGCCTTTTGATACTGTGATCACTTCGTGTTTTATAGGTATCAAACTTTATGGTTAACTGTCTAAGATGAGTCACTGGTATCTCTATGTTTCTCTCTGAGATACACCCAAATGTCATGAGGAGTCACATATTGCTCACACTTGAGCATCATGTCATCAATCACAAAACTAACTAGAGTCGCTTGAGCAGTGGAATCTATCCTTTTCCATGCCTGGCAAGCATCATATTCTCTCCTTTACGGGATAGATTTACCCACTCCAGGGTCCTACATGACATACTTCTAAAACATCTTATTCTTTCAGCACATTTCACATTTTTATGACGGCATATCTCACGATCATTGCCATTTAATTTGTTACCCCTATTTAAACCTATAGTAATGGATTTAGATGCTATGGTTTGGTTTTCTAATAGGGTGGACATAAATACTAATACTCATATCATATATATAATTTTGTACTTCAAAATTAATATTCATGATAGATCAATATTAGGTATATAATCGAAAGTTCATTAGGTTCCCAATCATCATCTATGGTCCTAATGTATCACCATTACAAATTTAATTCAAAGCTATAAAATTCATTAAGTTTTAGGTGAAAATTATTCAATTTTTTCCAACCTAAAATCTCTCACTTAAATACACTAAGTATTTAAATCATGTGATATAAAAACACATCTTTTCATATGTACTCATGATCATACAAGTATGCATTTATTTCAGAATGTTCAAATTATACATATAAATAAATATTCTTAATTCATACTCAAAATCGAACTTGGCATGCCATATCTACAAGGTTTCAGAAAACACGATCATGATGCATGCCTAGTTATCTTTCACAGGAAATAATACTAATAAA
The DNA here is from genome assembly GCA_037126225.1 of Dillenia turbinata. Taxonomy (NCBI): domain Eukaryota; kingdom Viridiplantae; phylum Streptophyta; class Magnoliopsida; order Dilleniales; family Dilleniaceae; genus Dillenia; species Dillenia turbinata. The sequence goes on from JBAMMX010000017.1 coordinate 12,158,199, forward strand.
AATATCTATCTTCAAAGCATACACATGTGAGATAGCATATTGATTATTCCTGCTGAAAGTTTATCGATAGAAGTGAACACCTTTATGACATATAGGTTAAAACTGTTTATCCTAAAGGATAATCATATTATCATCGTAATCTCTATATTCTTAGCCCTCCACATTTTAATTAATGCAATCCTTGACTCAATGATTCTCTAATCATATTAATCTTAGTTGCAGCATCCCCAAACCAATGATTCACATTCTAAGCTCCAAATATTTTTCTTAATAAAAAAATGGCAAAGTGATACATCAGGTCCATCATATCAACTATTATTTTATCTAATTTTGCCAAACATTTTGGAGTTCTCAAAACTCTAGCGCTACCTCGGAGAACTTTTAAAATATGTCTGATTATCACCATTTTCCTAAAAAATGAGACCAATATTAGGTTAAACACAAAGTCAACCACAATATTATACAAGGAATTCGGAAATATAGATTTTAAATAATATGCTCAATTTCTAATTAATTTTATTTTGAAAAAACAAAATTTTAAAATATAAAGAAATGAGCATAAAATCAAGAGAGCATAAAGATACCCAAAATTAAGAAAAATTATTTTCAAGTCCCACAAAAAAATTTTCAGAATTTTTCATAACAAAAAATGATTTTTTTGTAGTTTTTAAATAATTTATTGATTATAAATCAATAAATAATAATTTCCAGCTCCAAAAATAAATCAAAATTCACAAAAAAATTCAACATAATTATTATACTCATATAAAATTTTTCAAAATTTTTTGGACTGAAAAATAATTTTTATGTAATTTCTCAAAAATTTATTAATTTAAAAATAAATAAAAAATATTTTTCGACTCCAAAAAATAAATTAAAATTATTGAAAAATATAAATAAATAAATAAATAATTTTAGTGAAAACTGAGACTAAAAACAACTCTGCACGCACCTCCACATGCTACCGGACTTGACTATTACAAAACAAATTTAGAAAATGACTCTTCACGCGCCCACGGTGGACGCGTGAAGTCCACTCGTCACCTTCCCGGTAGTGCATGGCCATCAAAATTTGGCTACCCTCTATTTTTGATATCTCTAAATTCAATGGCGGTCTTGAATTTTAAATCAGACATCTCTAGTCTGTGAGGTGAATTTCACTTTGTCACGCTCCGAACCGGGAATCGTGAACAGCCGCCCGTTGACCTGGATGCCGGCTGTATTTTTACAGAAAATCAGGCAGAACCTTCCCGTAAATCGGAGGTCTCCCATGTATAATTTAACCTGTTAAACCTGTATAATTCAAAATCATCCAGAAAATAAAACAAATGGCCATCCCGGCCTCTCCAAAACCAACAACACTCATAGCTGACATCCAGAACAACGCAAGGCTATAAAAAATCTATCAACAACCCTAGCCACAGACCTCTACTGTCATGCCCAACTAGAGCATGAGCAGCCGCTACGCCGAGCGGACCTAAATTTGTTATACAATTTACAATAATTTTCCCAAGTATTATTCAGATACGTACAAGTGCCTCAATGCAAATGAAATATGAGAGTTTCGCAACTAAACATATATAAATTATACAGTCATCCCAAAATAAGTACACGGCCAACTACGGATCTCAATAAGACATCGCAGGGTCGAAATTAAATACATATTTCATCTTTCAATTTAAACTTAAGATCTCACCTTTCTGAATCACCCAAATCCACCAAACTCTATACTCTGAAATGTCGCTCCAGCACAAAAATCCTGTCTGGGGAGGGAAAGAGGAGGGGTGAGTACTCGGGGAAGAATACTCAGTGAGTGAGGGGATAATCTCAAGTACTAATAGTGTAGGTGAATATTGGAGTGTCAAATAATATCATTCGTAAACGATAACTCAAATTTCGAAATAAATCATGATAAGTTTAATAAAATGAACTCTTTTAATCATTCACACGATATCACACATATATGCATCCATTTAAAAATCAAGTATAACATAGAGCTGGCCGAAAGGATCCTGGCAAAGGTCGACCATGACCAAGGACAGGCGCATCGGGGGTGTTATTATGCAAAATGTTTCAAAAGTAGCTCTCTACCCCGATGTTGGCCGTGGGCTTAGCTCCTTGCTTACCCAGTCTCGTCAAATAGGTCACCGCCCGGTGCTAGACGGTGGCGTCACACACGTCCTCCCCCGATGTGGGTTCAACCGTTCGTGCCTATGAATAAATATAACTGGACATTTGCGGATACCTCTTGCAGAAGCGTATCCGGGCAACTCGTGCCTCTACAAAGTCCCTTCGTAGCTACGGAATCATCAATGTCATCATCACAGTATCATAAGGGCACAACGTCCCGCCCGCAGATAAGAACCATCACAGATCTCAAAACATTTCAAATCCGTGTGCCAAATACATTTCATCAAAATCATATCAAATCAACAACCGATGCAATAGCAGAATAGAAAACATTTCATTTCTCAAATCATGGCACAATTTCATTTCATTCAAACATGGATGCATAATCGTGAAAAACATAAGTACGACACTCCAATAATCACAAAACAGATTTGAATTTCAATTTCACACGTCGAGATCATGCATATCAAAAGCATGTTTTTATTAAAATCATGATAAAAATCAGGTTTCACTATTTCATGCAAGAGATTAGGGTCCCACTCACGTTCTAGGGAGGGTAATCACTCCCTATTTCCACAATCAAACCCGAATTTGACTTCTCGAGTCTCCAACAAGATCAACCTAATCAAAGTATCACATAAATCATCAAATTTCCAATTATTCTTAGGGTTTATCATTTTCCCTAAGTTTGTACAAACCCTCAATTCTCCAATTTATGAATAACTCCAATGTCATCAGTTTTCATTCCATTTATAAATAAATAACGAAAGCAAAACCAATCTAAATTCAAACCTAAAACCGTTCAAAATCGAAAATAACTCTAAAATAAATAAATTCCTGCAAAATAGAAAAATCTTTGAAAAATCATACACTTTTCAATTCACATCCGATTTCTTCAAACCATATGTCATTTTAAAGGTATTGAAGCCTATTTTCATCATACAGAAATAGTATTTTGATTTCCTATATGCAGGACAACTTATAATTAAAAAGACTGCATAAATTCTTAAACTTAAATCCCAAATTCGACTATTTTCGTGCATTCGTCAAATTAAACTCTAAGAGCAGTCATTCAAATCAAGTCAATACGATTCTATCATCTAGAACAACTCAATTCATTTAAAATTCTATATTTAGCCTTAATAATCACATATAATTTCACCTAAAGCATTTTAAAATCGAATCTAACATACCTCCTACACATATACAACACTTTTTTTATCCTAATTTACCCTAAATACATTCAATTAACTAAATCAGGTAGAAATCCCTCACCTAGGGTGTTCCGCAGTCCACAACCCTATCGTCTATGCGCCTACAACTCTGTCTAAGACCTGCAAAACTCCAATTTAAGGTAATTTTAGTAATCTAAACCAAATTTCCTAAGAAAGTTTGAAACCCTAGAATTTGGGTTAGGGTTTGATCTTACCTATGCAGTGAAGGGGTCGCAGTGGGCTCTCAGCTGGGGCTTCTGCAGGTGGTAGGGCCTGCTCGCAGTAAAGGAAGAGAAGTGCACGCGAGCGCGCAGGCGAGCAAGGGGCAACAGCACAGCAGCCGCGCGCGCGGGAGCTGTGGCGCACTGCTGTCGGGCGTGCAGGGCTATGGCGCGCTGCAGTCGCGCGCGCAGGGGCAAGGCGGTCGCACGCAGAGGCGCGCGCTGGGAGCAGGGCAGTCGCGCGGGTAAGGCACTGTTGCGCGCGACGCACGCGTAGAGAAAGAGAGAGGGAAACTGAGAAACAGAGGGAGGTAGAGAGTGAGATGAGTGTCGGTGGTTGAACCACCGTGGGGTGGCGGAGAAAAGGGCGGTGAGCGGCGGAGAAACCACGAGGGATTCGCGAGGGAGTGAGAGAGAGTCGCGGTGAGAGAGATCGCAGAGAGTGAGAGAGAAGCCGAAGCGTGAGAGAGGGAATAGGCGGTGGTGGCGATGGCCGTCTGCGAATGGCAGCGGCGGACGCAGTGGCGGAGGAGGCGAATGGTCGCGGCGGTGCGGCGCGGGTGGGGGAAGAGGAAAGGTCGCGTGGGAGAGGAGAGGGGAAAATGGGAATTAGGGTTTCAACCCTAATTCCTTTCCTTTTTCTTTTTCTTTTTTTTATTATTATTATTATTATTATTCTTATTATTATTATTGTTTATATATATATTATAATAAAGAGAGTTTTTTTTTTTTATAAAGAACTAATTGAGTAAATAAATTAATTAATTAATAAATAAATAATTATTTACATATATATATATATGTGTACAAACTTTATTTTACAATTCCCAAAAACGGTATTTAAAATATACCAAAAATTAAATTTAAAAACCTCAAAACCGAAATCAATAAAATTAGTTATTTTCTATATATATATATATATATATATATAAAAATTGATGATCATTTTATTAAATTAAAAAACGGAAAGAATATTCGAACACCGTAGTGTCGGTGTTACACACTTGCTACAGTGAAGAGTGGTAAAGGTCTTTGGCCAATGTTCATCCTCTTTAATTTTATTTAGAGTTTGAATAAAATTTTAAAATGTCATAACTCTCAATTTTTAACCATTTTTTGTGATCTTTATATGGTTGGAAAGCATTTTTCAAAAGGAATCTAACTATATAAATTTTATATAATGAAATATAGTATTTTAAAAGTTACAAATACAGTAAATTTCAGTTAGGATTTGTAATAACTCTAAATGTACTCAACGAATCCATGCAAAATTTTACATAATTAATTTTCATGTTATAAGCATCATACTGTGTTAAATTGAAAGTGTTTTGTGTAGCCAATTGGAAGATTCCATTAATGAACCATTAACATTATGCATGGCATTTTTTTTTGAATGTCTAAATGAGACAGAAAACAACTCATACATACTCTGATACCGATAAAGATTTTCATACAAACCAACAAAAAATATTTCAAAAGTAGAAATCCTGGATTTAAATTGAGTTAGGATCAATTACCTTTTTGACGATTATGTCGACGATTGAGTATTTTAAATTGAGAAGATATCACGTAAATCAGATTATCTCATATTTTTCACAATCTAAATATCACGGTGAAGAATGATCACTCTCTTCAAGTCCTCTCCAAATTTCAACGTAAATTGAAATCTTCCGTTTTCACACTCACTTTTCTTCATTCCCAAAAAGGAAATGAATTCTCTATCTTCCTCTTTATGACACACACGTTCAAGCATGTAGGAAGTTGGAGAGATCCCATTTTTTTACAAAAAGGGGGGTGTGAGTTATGTAGGAAGTTGGGGGTGGTTTTTCTCAAAAACCACCCGTCTTATTTTCAAATTCAAATAATCTTTTGGATGGGATTGGAGGGGTCAACTTTCATGCACTGCCAGAAAACACGGCTTCAGCGAATATCTAAATTTTCGTCGTTGAAAGTATCAGCGACGGAATTTTTTAGCGATGGAATTTTTAGTAAGACTAAACCCAAATGCCAAAAGCTAGACGTCTGACCCACCCGCCCGCCCGACCCGCTTCCACCACCATTCGGAACCCAGTCCGCCCGTCTGTGCGTAAATGTGCTGAAAATGTTCTGAAAATGTTCTGAAAATAAGCTCTCTCCGAGGTTCGAACCCGGGTGTGAGAGAGAGAATTTGAGAACCTTAACCACCATGCCACAATTACATTTATGTTATTGGTTTATTTGTTTTCTATTTCTATACTTTATTTGTAACTCTCAATATTAAAAATACAATACTCTTATTTAATAAAAATATAAAATTTTATTTAATAAAAATATAAAATTATATTTAAAAAACAAAAAATTATATCTAATAAAAATACAACATTATATTTAATAAAAATATAAAATTATATTTAATAAAAATAAAAATTATATTTAATAAAAAAATAAAATTATATTTAATAAAAACACATAATTATATTCAATAAAAATAAAAAATTATATTTAATAAAAACAAAAAATTATATTTAATAAAAATACAAAATTATATTTTTTTTAAAAAATAAAATTATATTTAATAAAAATAAAAATTATATTTAATAAAAACAAAAATTATATTTAATAAAAATTCAAAATTATATTTAATAAAAATAGAAATTATATTTAATAAAAAATAAAAATATATTTAATAAAAATACAAAATTATATTTAATAAAAAATAAAATTATATTTAATAAAAATACAAAATTATATTTAATAAAAATAGAAATTATATTTAATAAAAAATAAAAATATATTTAATAAAAATACAAAATTATATTTAATAAAAATACAAAATTATTTTTAATAAATATACAAAATTATTTTTAATAAAAACTAAAAATTATATTCAATAAAAAAACAATTCAGACCTATTAGCGATGGATTTTTTCTGTCGCTAATCCATCTCTAATAGGTCTGAATTTTTTTTTTCAGCGACGGATTAGTGAGGGAATTTTTTCCAACGGAATTTTTCTGTCGCTAATTCCATCGTTAATAGATCCAAATTTTTTTTTTATTTCAGCGACAGATTAGTGACGGAATTTTTTCTGACAGAATTTTCCGTCGCTGTTCCGTTGTAATTTTGTTATTAATTAACAACGGATAACTATACGTCGCTAATTTCCGTCGTTGAAGCCATGTTTTCTGGTAGTGATGGGTCGACCTGTTCCATTTTTCCAACAACTCATAAATTAATATAATTTTTGGTGAGCATTGCATAGTCTCTATGGTCAATAATATTTTGTGTATTATTCACGAGTATAAATAAAAAAGTTTCTCTAAAACCTAAGTATATTGGTATTAATGATGTTATTATTTAAGAAAAATATAAAATATAAAAAATGATATAAGTGATTTTTTTATTACCTAAAGTAAAAAAATTTTGAAAATAGATCAATTTATTATTGATTTAATAATTGTTATATATATTATAAATCATGCTCTTGTGGAATTTTCAATCATCTCTGGAGAAATATTCATAATGATATAATTTCTTATGTGGTTTCTAAGTGTTTTATTAAAGCACGTGAAATATTGATTTCATAAGATGATCATATTTATATTTAATTGGTAAAGAAAAATCTCAATTTAAGGATCATGTAGGTACCAAAGATTTCTTGATAGAGGCAAACATAAACAAATAGTTTATGAGCCACAACGAAAGCGCAATATTGATAATGTGGGGCTAAGGATTTTGATTTTGACATTCAAATTTAGGAGTATTAAGTGCCTCTAATATTTTTGACATTAGGTGATTTTTGTGGAAAAATGTAAGAAGATCATATTTGAATTATGATATCATGGCATTGACGTTGAAATTGATAATGTCATTGATATGTCATCGAAGATCCAATGGTAGTATTGTAGATCAGAATAACATGATAAGACCCTCTACAATGAGATCTAGATGGCATCGAGGGGATGAGATATGTGCTCTAAGAAAAATCAATCACCTATGTAAAATAGGGAAGGAAGGAAAAAAAAAATTGATGATAGAGTGGCTAGATTAGCATGTGTAAATTCTTCTTTAAAGCCAATGACTTAATTTCAACTGAAACCCAAACCTTATTTTTAGAAGACTTGAGTTTGAGTCTCCTTTAAAATAAAAATAATAAAGAAAATAGGCATATATGTGACGACCTATCTTATGATGTAGCATGGTCGCTCGTGTTTGATTTGAAGGTTGAGCAATGGCGTGATTGTTTACTCTTAGCTATACCTATAAACCTTTTTGGATGGGATGTGTCACCACTGGTACATTTTTTATAGAATCACCTTTATGAATGTGGAAGCGAAGCCACCTTTCGTAAGAGAATTTGGGCAAATTTTTTTGAAGCACTTACAACGAAAATGATAACAATTACTCGACTAGATGTGGGGTTGATTATCCTTAAGTATGATCGAGATTTGACTTTCACTGAGAGTATTGGGTCCTCATATGTATAGAGAATTTCCTGTTAAGAGCCCCGGATACCAGGCAGTATCCATGACAAGGTACCAAAAAAAAGTCAATCAAATAAATATAAAAAAGATTAAGAGAGAGAGAGGAGAAAAAAAAAAGACTAATTTAGTTTATGCAGATTTTTTCATATCACTTAATTCTATCTAATGTTATCATCTCATTTAAATTCTTAACTATCATGTCTTTACAAATAATTTGTATCCAAGTTTTTAACCGTCTACCTTTACGTTTTACTAAATCTCCTATATTTAAATTTTTAGTTCTCCTAATTGATACGTCGTTGGGTTTTCTTTATACATGCCCAAACTACCTCACACGACACTCTCGTATTTTATCTACAATTGAATTAACTACCAGCCAATTACGAATCTTTTTGTTTCTAATTTTATCTCTTTTAGTTTTGTCATATATCTATCTAAACATTTTCATTTCTACTACTACCATTTTTTGTTCTTCTTGTTATTTAATAACTCAACACTCAGTGCCATATAATAATATATGTTTTATTGCAATTCTATAAAATTTTCCCTTCAAATGCAGTAGTATCGTGCAATCGCAAAAAACTCCAAATGCTCTTCTCCATTTCATCCAATCTACTTGAATTATATGATTCGCATCCACATCTATATTGTTATAATTTTGAATGATGGAACCAAAATATCTAAAATGTTCGCATTTTAATATAATTTGTCTATCTAACTTAATCATTTCTTTATTATTTTAATAATTGTCACTAAATCTCAATCTCATGTACACAATTTTTGATCTATTCAATTTAAATCCTCTGATTCCAGTGTTACCCTCCATAACTTTAGTTTAGCATTAATACCTTCTCTAGTTTCATCCATAAACACTATATCATCTACAAAAAGTATACACTATAGTATTCATTTTGGATGCTTTTTGTGATTTTGTCTATCAATATTATAAAAAGAATGTGACTTAATACTAAATTTTGATGGAGTCCAATGTTAATAGGAAAACTATCGTTTAAACCCTTGCAAATTTTTACATTAATTATATCTCCTTCATACATATCTCTAATGAGATTAATGTATTTCAAAGAAATTTTTTTTTTTATCAACGTCCACTACAATATCCCTTGAGGAAATCTATCATATGTTTTTTATAAATCAATGAATATCATATATAGATCCATTTTCTATATTCTATACTTCTCCATCCAATATAGTACAATGTCATAAATGTGCAAATGTTAGAAGTTGATATACTAAAAATATTATGTGTGACAAGTGATCAATGTGCCGTCGAGGATCATAATTTGAAGCCTGAGCCACTATAGTTTTAGCGCATGGATTGTGAAAACGTGGGGTTTAACGCAAAGCCTCTACCATGATGCTTAATATTTTGTTATTTTACTCAATCATATTTTATCAATTATATATATATATATATTATTTTTTGTAAAATAAGTGGGAGATTATTGGAATATTTAAATAAAAAAGAATAAGAAGTAATAGTGATTTTTTTTTTTCATTAAGTCGATATAAATTGGGGGGTGATATGTTTTCCACATTATAATGACAAAAAATGGTTGGTTGGTTGTTACTAAATTATTGGCATGTTAATGGGTATTTTGAGTAGTCATTGCGCTCTAAATCTATATATACTAGTCAATACACTATGAATAATCCTCGGTGTAATGTTTCCCCAAATGTAAAGCTATCTTATTTTTAAAGTGATGGGACCTGTTCAAAAGACCTAATATGATGAGTATTCAGTACCGTAAAATCATGACTTATAAAGGCTTGTCGCGTCTAGACGTGTCAACGAATAGAGATCAATCTTCTTGAAAGATAGACATGACCCAACACACCTAGCAATTACCATCGACTAACCGATTCATGACCTTCGATGTCCCAAGTGATGACGTTGCTCCCTCCGCATCGGTAAGAGGTTCAATACAACTCCTATCAGAAAGAAATTCTACGCGCACCATCTTGATAGAAAATCTTGATGGAAAAGAAACCCTCAAGATCTAATCGATAAGGGAAAAAATCTCCCCTTATCACTAAACTTCATAAATGATAAAAATCACGAATCTTCTGAATATTTTGACTATCAAACTCTGAAATCTTCATATCTCTTTTTAAGGAAACTAGAATTGTAACATCCTAACTACACACACTCTTACGATACCCATGTATAAAAGCCTTCGCATTACTGAAGTTCAGGTACACTTCTTAGACTTAGCACTTGGCACACAAGTCACGGAGAAATCAACTCTTTTTCTCTCTTGCTCTCAATCTGTTTCATTTCATTTGAAACCGCTCTTTCTAATTTGAGTATTGGAACCTCCCCTGTTAGAATACCCTCCAACGGTCGTTTGTAGGTTTCAAGTCATTCCCTTAAGCAACCGATCAAGTCAAAAGAAACCGATATCTGTGGAGTTGAAACCCACTTACAATAGATTAGTGTCGTCTATGGGAGCAGATTAAAGCAATCTTGACAAACTCCCCAAATTGTCAAATGACCATGCCTCCTAAAAGGAGAACCAAAACTACCTCGAAGGCTACATCCACAATAGATGGGGACATTGCCACCCCAATTGATGTCGCTCTCCCGGAGGTGCCCACTCACTCTGCTGATAACTATGCCGTTTATTCTCAACCACCTCGCCCGAAGCAGGTTCTGTAACCTGCACATCAGGAACCTCTAGCCATACCTCCTGCACCAGTATCTCCTGAACGGGCCAATTACCCCCAACTGGAAAGGCTAATGTCTAGAATACAAAATATGAGCAAACAATTAAAGGGAAGTCATGCTATCAAACTCGAGGGACAATCCTCATTAGAAGGATTTGGATATACTCGCCCCTGATGGTAGGTACCTCTACTGAACTATGAACCCTCAGTGACTTCTCGCCACAATCCAAAAAACCTAAGGAAACAGGTCAAGCAACTTGTTTCGAACAAGCTTAGGGGGGCCAATGCCTGAAGGGAAAAGGACCGCTTTATTCCCTCTAGCATGTCGCCTTTTGACCCAAAGGTCTCTTTAGAACCTATACCCCGCGATGTGTACTTGCCCCCTATGGAAAGATTTGATGGTACGACTGATCTTCGCGACCATATGGCACACTTCGTGATGGTGATGATCTCGAGAGACATAACAAATGCCGCTATATGCAAATGCTTCCCCACTACCCTCAAGGGTAATACATCGATATGGTTCAATTCACTCCCATCACTCAGTATCAAGAGTTTCTCCCAACTTCGGCAGTAGTTCAAGTCACATTTCATGATCAGCTAGAGACTCAGAAAAAAGTCCACCTCCTTACTGTCGCTACGGCCAAGGGACAATGAGCCCCTATGGGATTTCTTGAAAAAGTTCAAGATTGAGATGATGAAAGTCCCCGCTTTGGACCATTCTATCACGCTACGCTGGTTGCATTGCTCATTGGGTTATGCCCTTCAGGCATGAAAACTTTGATCATGAAGAACCCCACTTCTATCATCCAGGAGTTCTACTCCTGTGCCAAGAAGTATATCGAGAACAAATATGCCGAAACATTTGATTGACACAGAAACCGATCCTCTCAAAGAGAACGCAACCGATCGTCTCGGTAGCCTTCACCTTAAAAGAACCGATTAGGTCCTCCACCTCTGCAAAGGTTCAATACCTATACCATTTTGAATGAGACTTCTAGTCAGGTTTTACTCCAGATCAAGAATAAACCATACGTCCGATAGCCTCCCCAGCAAATGAAGCACGATCTTAAGGGGACAGGACCATGTACTGTCACTTCCATTGCCATTATGGCCATATGACCGATAACTGCAAAAATCTTAAGGATAAACTAGAATTCCTTATGCCAAGCAGAAGGCTGTAAAGATTCATTCGCATGGAAGGAAGGAATATACCCTCTCCAAATTGGCACACCCCACCATGGGAAAACGAACTAAACGATCAGCCAATTACTCAGCCACTAACCAATCGACAGGATGGAGTGATTCTCCAAATTCACAATGAACAAGCTCTCCATGAGCCTTATCTCCCATCCAGTGTCTTTTCTATCAATGACTCGAGCCCTCATGATTATTCATGGAGCGGCAAATCCGAACACACAATTGTGCCTATCTTCTACTCACCCAAAGTGCCTCCCCCTACTCCGCAAGAGAAACTAATGACTTACGTCAATGAAAAATCAAAAGGCAAATGACCGATCATTGGTTTCATCGATGAGGACTTAGCCGGGTTCGACCCAAATTGCCATGACCCCGTCATTGTCATTGCTAAAATTGGTCAGTATAAAGTCAGAAGGATCTTCATCGATCAGGGAGCAAGGTGTAACCTCCTCTACTGGGATACTTTCCAATGGATGAGCCTTGGTTTCACACATCTTCAATCTCATGCAGGCCTAGTCAAAGGGCTTTCTGGCTAATGGATATATCCCAAGGGAATTATTTCACTTCCGGTATCATTTGGCTCACCACCAAATCGTACGACAGCTACTACAATATTCAATGTAGTTAATCTTCCTTCGCTCTACAATCCTATTTTGGGTAGGCCAGACTTGAATGCCCTGGAAGCCCTACTCAACACTAAACACATAAAGATCAAGTTCAGAATCCCACATGGAATTGAAACGTTATATTGCAATCCAGAACCCTCGGCATCTACATCCAAATGATTAACTGGATACGCTTTGATTGCCTCACTTTAAGGTTTTACATTATAGCAACAGTATTTTTCTGTTCGATGGCTAATATGCATGATTACTTTATCTTTGCATCCTATAGTATAATTTCTATCAGTTGTTTTCTATCGAATGAAACATGTCATCAATAAGGGATGTAACTCTCTGAATGGGTGGGCACGGCCCATTCCTATTAGTTGTTTCCTATCGAACGTAACGTACCGTTAATAAGAGATAAACTCCCTGAACGGGTAGGCACGGCTCATTCCTATCAATTATTTCCTATCAAATGAAACGTGTCATCAATAAGGAATGTAGCTCCCCAAACGGGTAGGCACGATCTATTCCTATCAGTTGTTTTCTATCGAACGAAATATGCCGACAATAAGGAATATAACTTCCCGAATGGGTAGGCACGGTCCATTCCTATTGATTGTCTCTCATCAAACAAAACGTGTTATCAATAAGGAATGTAACTACCCGACTGGGTAGGCACAGCCCATTCTTATCATTTGTTTCTTATTGAACGAAATGTGCTGTCAATAAGAGATGTAACTCCCCAACCATGTAGGCATGGCCCATTCCTATCGATTGTTTCCCATCAAATGAAACGTGTCGTCAATAAGAAATATAACTCCTTGAACCAATAGCTACGACCCCATTCTTATTGGTTATTTCCCATCGAATGAAACATGTCGTCAATAAGGGATGTAATTCTCCAAACGGTCAGTCACTACCCATCCTATTGCTTGGTCCCTAACGAGGGATATACCTAATCGATAAGAGACTTCCCGAAGGACGTCCCTATCCTGTCCTTTTAGACGAATCTTAATAGACATAGTTTATCAGAAAGATAGAGTTATCTAGCACATTTGAGCCTAATGGTGGGTCCCCCCAATGGAGACAATGTGCCCCTTGTTGGGCTATTATTTTTCAAGTAGCTTGTAATGATAAAAGACAACCAATGAATCTACCCTCATCACTCGAACGATCAGGGGAACATCCCCCTAGTGTTAATGCACATCAGACACAAGAATACGAAACGATTTTCCATTAAAATTCACAATGATACAAAATTCTGGAAGTCAATAGTACAAGAGTCACATGGAATCAAGGGGATAGGGGAAAGTGTAGAACCTCCCGAGATAAAGACTCCATCGCAATTGTGACAGGTTCGACAGGAATGTCGATCGAATCCGTGAGGACCATGCCTTGGTCCACTATCTCCTAACTAATAGTCCCTTTGCTTGGGGGCAAAACTCTCTCCAAATCGAATCTATAGATTATCTCTTTAGCACATCTTAATCTTTCGTTTAGTTTACGTTGGAAATACCTAAAAGCTGTAACATTCCTAGCCAAAGATTTTTCGAACTCAATCACTTTCAATTCCACCACCTAAAGGGACCATTCATGTAACTGGGCCAGTGTCTCAATAGTTTGTAGGCATGTCTCAAGGACCTTTACCTCAACCTTTAACATCTTATAATGATTTTGACACAAAGCCAAATCTAATCAAAGGCTCTTCACCTCCTCCTCTTTCTCAGTAAGCGAGCCCCGGAGCGCCTCCTTTACTCTTGTGCTCTCTTCCCTTTGACCAAGAGCATCTTGTAGTATCAAGATCTGAACGCTTAGCCGATCAGGGCACTCTTCTAAATGTCCTATCATTTGTTTCCTCCACCGCTCTTGGAACTCCGCCAGAGCCATCGTCTATAGAATAGAGAACTGGATCAATTAATGGTAAAGAAAAAGTGAAACAAGATGAGTTCAAAGAATAATACCATTAAGCCGAGAAACATAAGAGCCCCTCTGACCTGCTCTAGTGATATCTTATGTAACTTTAGGTCACAGTGATGAAAATCGAGCCAATAAACTATTTTCTCCGCCTTGGCTAAGTCCACATACCTGTACTGCCTATCTCCTGTGTTGATTGCAACCGTTCCCCTCTCATTCAAACTTTTATCACCATAAAAGAACCAAATAGGGATAAAAGAAAGAATGGCAGTGCCATCAGGCACCTTACGTTTTCCCTTGTGTGGAGGCCACAATGGAATAGCACATGACGGACCAGACATTTCTTCCACCGATACAGCTCGGGCCTCCGTCCTTCTTGGTGGCCTCACTTCAATAATAAGAGGTGGGACGTTCTCGGGTCTGCCCATTTTGGATACCTTTGGCATGGTAATGCTCTTATTATCGGTCGGGGATGAATGTTGACCCCCTTCGGTTTGGCATACACTGGCTTGGAATGCCTTGACATAGCAGAGGGCGCATACTCTCTACTTCCCTCCATTATTTTACCCTCCTTTTTTTCAAGGGAGACATAAGCCTTGGTTGGGCCTCAGACACCCTATCAGTCTCCATTGGAGGTTGCTTGGCATTTGGATGCACCTCCTTAACAATCGTGACCTCTTTCAACAAAATATCATCCTGGAAATCTAGAGTATCAATCAAATCGATCTTCCTCCTTTTGACTAGAATAGGCTTATCAATTTTTCTTTTCTCTCCTATCAGTAGACCTGTCAAGGACAGTATTTGATCGTCTACCAAGCAGTCAACACAAATAGTCCTTCGGGTAGATTTGCAGTTACTGCCAACCGACTGCATAAAATGATAATGGCAGGAAGGAACCGAAGGCTTCAACCCAAGCGAAGGCCTCCCATCGGCCCTAGGGAGCACAGGTGCGAGGTCCTTATCCCTAAACTTCATAAAAAAATATTTATTCATCCAACTCTTATCGATGGACTCTTATAATAAAAACCCCAGACTTATACCAGTCTCAGGTAGAGCCATTACTCTCACATCTCACTAGAGAAAAAAATAGCCGCCTGAATCTCAAAATCAAAATGAAAGCGACAAAACCCTAACAAAGACATCACAGCCACAACTAAACACCAAGCGATGGGAATCAACAAAGTTAGAAATAAATTCCAATCATGCAATACCTCAGCAAATGGGCTAGTATATAGCACTTTCAAGCCAAATTTTACCGATTGTTTGTACATTGGAACATATCCCTTAGGTGCTCTGTTGGCTCCGTCCACATCTGTAGTCGACACCAGAGTATAATCGTCACCTATCAACATGTCGGTTTGAACTTTTTGAAGCTCTTCCAGTATTATAAAGCTTCTAATATCTTCAATGGCTGGATAAATCTGAGAAGCGGAACCTCTTGCCATTTTCCTCAAGAAAGATGTCTTTTACGCAACGATGACCTATAAGAAAAAAAAAAACGAAAGTAAAGAGAGAAGGTGTCGAATCCCCTCTAATGACAAATCTTATAAGGAATGCTAAAGATAATTCATAAAATGTGAAGCAACACATGTCATGCCAAGAGTTTTATATCCTTTCGATGATCACTACTCATGGCGTCTTTATCACGAAATGATACCACGAGTCGGGGGCAAATGATGGACCCGTTCAAAAGACCCAATATGATGAGTATTCAGTATCGTAAAATCATGACCTATAAAGTCTTGTTGCGCTAGACGTGTCAACGAATAGGGATCAATCTTTCCGAAGGGTGGACACAGCCCAACACACAGAGTGATTACCATCGGCTAACCTATTTGTGGTCTTCGATGTCCCAAATGATGACATTGCTCCCACCACAATGGTAAGAGGTCTAATACAACTCCTATGAGTAAGAAATTCTACACACACCATCCTGATGAGGAAGGAAACACTCGGAATTTAATCGATAAGGGAAAAAATCTCATGTATCACTAAACTTTCTAGATGATAAAGATCATGAATCTCCCGAATATTTTGACTATCAAATTTCAAAATTTTCAGATCTCTTTGCAATAAAACTAGAATTGTAATATTCCAAATACACATGACTCTTACAGCACCCATGCATAAAAGTCTTCGTATCACCGAAATCCAGTTTTGCTCTCATAGACGTAGCACTTGGCACACAAGTATGGAGAGACTAGCTCTTTTTATCTCTTGCTCTCGGTTTGTTTCATTCCATTCAAAAACCACTCTTTCTGACTTGAAAATCGAAGTCTCTCCCGTCGAAACACCCTTCGACAGCGTTTTACAGGTTTCAAACCATTCCCTCAAATAGCCGATCAAATCAGAAGAAGATAGTATTTATGGAGTTGAAATCACCTCCAACATCAAGTATTAAGAGAAAAATCTAAATTTAAAACCAATTTTACAATCTAATCCACCATCACTTCAATCAAATTACAGTTACTCGAGAGCACGGGCACAGGCATTGCATTTTCATTATGTCCAATGCCATTGCCATGCTCTAGTTCTAGTCTACCACGTCCGGTGGATTTATAAGTAGAATATTAAAATTTTTTAATTAAAATCTTAAATTTAATTTTTAAAAATAAAAATATATATATTGAGAGGGTCAGTTCCTAAATTATACCCCAAATCTGTTCGAAACTGATTAGTCAAATTTCTAAATATCAATCGGTGATCAAGTATCAAAATAAAATCAATCAAATTACACAAAATTCCATCCCAATACTCTCAATCCCAACCGGGCATGTTACTTTTTGGGTTTATCTAGTCGAAGTCCGAAATGTTTTGTTTCATCTTTCTATTATTTAAAATGTAGAAAATAGAATATGACTAGTTTGGTAATAAATAGAAAAGGTCCCAACCACAAATTTAAAGCTTATATTTAAATCTTGTGATTGAGAAATCGCAGTTGACTTCGGTTTGTCATACTTAAGCTATATTTTATTTTATTTTATTTTATTTTTGAATCATATTTTTCTATTAAAATATAAACTCTGTATTATAAGTATGGAATTATATAAATAGAAATCAAAATTTTCAATATAAGATTTAAATCATTATTTTAATAATTTATCATATTAAAAGCAAAATGTTTCATTATTCAGAAGGACACTCAATTGATTGGCAAAGGGATAATTATAGCGAAATATTAAAATTTTTATCTATTTTGCATTTTAGTTCTAAACTTTTTAATTTTTCATATCGAGTGTTAAATATTTAAATTGGTTATGATTTTGATTTACAAAAAGATTGCACACTTTAATATTAAATAAACCACATAACATTATACATGGCATTGACGTATCTGATATGGAACTTCGCATAACCCAATTATTTTGAAAGTTTACATGTATCTTTATTTGAACATTTATTTTATGAATGCTGAGTGTATTAACCAAGAAAAAATAAAAACAACATAAAAATGTTATTATAATATTATATGAAGTCCTAAATATTTAAATATAGTTATAAGTCTAAACTTATGATGAAATCTACTTTAACTTGAAATAGAGCATATAGCATTACATGTGGCATTGACATGGTTGAAACGGGAGCTTCACCGAACCGAATTATCCTAGAAGTTTAACAGCCTACTTTTATTTAAACATTATTTTATGAGTGCTGAGTGTATTATTTAAACATTAAAAAACATGCTTCCGTTGAAAGGATTACATAACGTGCCGGCTAAGTACATCTCACCCGTCCATATCCAGGATATTTCCCATGGGATTTTTTTTAAAAAAAAAATTCAAATGGTGTGATTTTTTTGGGTGTTTCAAAACTAGTGATTTTGTAATTTTCAATCACGATTTTATCAATTTATTTTTTTTTACAATTGTATTAAAAAAAATCAAAAAGCGATACTGACAGTGACGCTTTCTGAAAACGACATTGATAGTAACACTTTCTGAAAACGATATTGTCAATTTCGCTTTAAGTGAGATTGGTGCCACCCATGCCTTTTTTTTTAATTTTTGAAATAAAAATTAATTTTTCACTTTTAATTAATTTATTTATAATTTTTAATAATATTGTTAATATTTAATTTTTATTAATTTTAGGTTTATTCAAAAATAAAAATAAAGTTAATAAAAATTTTTAATTAATAAAATTTTTTATTAATATTTATATATTTTAATAATAATAATAATAATAATAACAATTTTTATTTCAAAAACTAAAAACAATTTTTCATTTTTAATTAATTTATTTATAATTTTTAATAATATTGGTTAATATTTAATTTTTATTAATTTTAAGTATTTTTAAAAATAAAAATGAAGTTAATAAAAATTTTTAATTAATAAAATTTTTTTATTAATATTTATATATTTTAATAATAATAATAATAACAATTTTTATTTCAAAAATTAAAAAAAAAACATGGGGTGGCACCAATCTTGCTGGCATTTGATGGCGCTTTGGCGCGCTGCTGTCGCTTGATTTTTGTTTTATACAATTGTAAAAAAAAAAAAAAGATTGGTAAAGTCGCAATTGAGAATCACGAAATCACCAATTTTGGAACACTAAAAAAAATCACACAATTTGAGAAATTTTTTTTCCAAAAAACCCCATTTTGAGAAATAACCCTCTATATCCACGTCCTTGCTTTGGTATTATTATTATTATTATTATTATTATTATTATTATTATTATTATTATTATTATTATTATTATTATTATTATTATTTGTCTAACTATTGGTATTCAAATTACCTAACTAATTCAAACCCAAATTTGGAAACAAACTCTCTCAGTCTGTTTTTCCATTCCAAATTTAAAATAGAGGTTTTAATTAAAAAAATTTAGTATTATATCACTATGTTCATAGGACGTTATGTTTCAGGATATTGTCAATTTGATAAGAGTAACATCAAGTGATCCTTAAGAGAACAGTTTAATAATTATAACTCACTCCCTCAATTCCTGGAGTTTAAATCTTCTATAACAAAAAATAAATAACATCAAGTGAAACCTTCAAAAACTGAAAATAAAAAAATATATATATTATACTCTCTCCCTTCCTTTTTATGTGGTTTAAAATTTTTACATAAGAAAATAATTAAATAACCTTAATATAAAAAATTATAGTTTAATTTTATTAAATTAGTCTTTCTCTCACTCAACTAATATTCTCTCTCTCTCTCTCACTCTCTCTCCCCATAATTTCTCATTTATACATCAATTCCTTTTCATTTTCACTACCATTAACATAAGGATAAGAGAAAAAATAAATATAGGTAATAAAAACACTTGAAATATTATGTGACTTATTTAAAGATAATTATATATTTTTGTTATGCAATTTCAATATATCACGATTTCAGTCAGTTATATCCTAGTTGATTGTTGTGCATAGTGCGAAGCAACTATCGTTGTCACGAGAATATTATATATTACCAATTATAAAATACTCTATCTAAATTGAATAGAACAAATCAAAATTGCAGCGATATTAAAAATAACGAAAATATCAAAAACATAATATTGATGAATAAAAATCCCTAAAACATCAATTTTATTTGTCATAAATTTTTTCATATGACCAAGATCTTTCAAATCCCTTAAAGTTTATTGACTAAAAATTCATTTTTGATGATGGTAAATTTTTCAAAATTAGATTCACCCAATGATCATGTAATGAAATCCTAATTCGACTAATCAAAATTCAATAGTCATACAATTTTAATTAGGCCGAACTGTATTAATATCTATAGAATATCGTAATTTAAGGTTTTTCTAAAATCTCCAGACACATAATTAATCATTTGTCGATCTTATAACCCTATATAGATTTTATTGTATTGGTTTAATTTCATACAATTTTCTCTCGATTTCATGTATGTAATCGCAAATCATCAAGTTTCAGGTACCTATATGAATAAAACATTAAATTCAATAATAAAATCTAATCAAACAATGAATATGCCAATTGAGATTTAAGAGAAAGAAACAAATTGAACCATATCATTAATCAAAAAATAGAATCCATTGAGACCTAAGAATAAAAAATCTAACTAAATGTGATAAAGAAAAGCAAGAAAGGTAAAAAACAATTACAACCCCTTCAAACCCGAAGAAATAGAAACTCATCGAGTTCAAGGAGGTGGTTGTTAGGATTTTCTCCTCTCTTCTCAAAGTGTGAATATGTCTCCTATTTATAATCTAAGTTCTAAGTATCCTAAGTTAATAAAAATTCGTGGGTTTCAATAAGAGCTGTTATTTCACTTGGATTTAAGCTTTTACAACTCATGGGTCATGATTTCCAGCTATGCAATAACTTATTCTCAAATTTCAGACATTTTCAGACCTGAATCAATTTCTGCACTCTTTACAAGATTTGTAAGTCTTGAAGTTTTCTTTCTAACCCAACAAGAATTAGGTCAATTAGACATTGGAATAGAAAGTTATGTCTAAAATATTAACAACTATTTGTTTAGCCCAATGTTCTTTAAATAAACCCAATAATTCTAAAATGAAATCTATGAAAATAATCAGTATAAAATTACAAAATATAACTTTAAAAAAGTCCTAAAAGTTATAAATAAAACTTAAAATAAAATAAAATAAAATAATTCAAGTGTATAAAAATATCACTATCAAATATCTTCATTATTGAATGTTTGCTTATCCTCAAATAAGAATAAATTTTCTCCCAAAACTAATTCAATCTTCCAAGTCCCTAACAATGCATATGATAAGTTCAAACAGAATTTGCAATCAAGAAAATCAATATTTCATAGTATTTAACACTAGAGAAATTATTGTATCTCCTACAATTTCATCGAAATCAAGAACAATACAAGAATCAACCACTCTCACTATGGATTTACTCAATAGATTGAAGAAAGATACTATTCAATAACTTAAAGTACTCAATTTTATGTAAGGGTATGTATATTACTCAATTCAATATAATAAGATGACATTACCATAAATTTACTCATATATCAAATCTCCACTACTTAAATATATGAAATCCCTACACCAATCAAAAGATTTTTTATTTGATTGTAATGGAGATAAGGTAAAGGATAGGATAATGGGTAAGACATCGGGTTAACATAATTCACTAAAAATACTAAAGTATGAAAAGATGACATTATTTATATCAAAACAAAGAAAATACTAATTACCACAATTTCAAATCTTAAGACATATAACACTTTAACTATAAACATGTAATGTGATATATCACTTATTCAAAACAAAAAACAATATAGAGAAATTTCACTATAAGAGTGAACAATATTAAGAATGAAAAATGTTTTTCTCTGTTTTTATTTTTTTTCATTTTTCAATTTTTTTTCCATTTTTTCTTTTCTTTTCTAACAAGCACTTTTCCTTTCATTTTTTTCTTTTTTATTCTTCCATTTTTTTATTTTTTTCTCCTACTTTATTTTTTTCATAACACAACAAAATAACAACTAAAAACATATATAAAACTCATACAAAACAATAAAAACCTAAAAATATAATGTCACACTCTCAACTATAAATAATTAATAAATTCAGATTCAAAATTTAGAGTTAGAAAAATATAGGTTATGGGGTAAATTATGTGGGTAACATACAAAAGAAAAGATCTAGGCTCAAATTTGTTAACTAAGGGGTAAAATATTAGGGATATGAATTTTCGAAAGTCAAAAGTATATAAATCTAAGTGTTTTAATTATTTTAGTGCATGAAAATAAAAAATGCGATTTCAAAATAGATAAAAAAAAATTCTAGAATGATCAAATCGTGTGTGATACATACTTAGCAAGAAAAATGATGAAAACAAAAAATTACTTTTCAGGACTCAAATCCTCACTAAAGTAAATTCAGTATTAAATTTTGTATGACTATCTTTTAAATTGATCACAAAAAGATAAATAGCCACTTATATATCCAAAAACTACTAATATTAATCATCTATCATGCAACCCAATTAAAAAAAAATAACATACGAAGATTAGAAAATTTGAGAAAATTTGAGAAAATTTTGTTATCATGAAAAAAAATATTATCAAAACTCAAGATATTTAGCAAACTCAAGATTTTTTTTTTTAAAAAAAAAATCCTAAAAAAAGGTCCTGAAAATCAGAATAAAATAAATCAAAATAAAGTTCCTAAAATTCAAAATGCACCCCCACACTTAAATCAAATATTGTCCGCAATGTAAATGAAATATTAAAATCAAGAGAAGAGAATAGAAAACTCCTCTAATTAAGTAAATGAACACTAAACCACTTCTTCAGCCACTTCTCCTCCTCTCATGCAAAGGGTTATTTATTGACCTATAAAAAAAATACCATCAAAATTTAAATCTAAATTAAATCAACAAAAATAAAGATTAAAGAAAATCATAAAAGCATTAAGTTGTCTCCCAATAAGCGTCTTTTTTCTTGTTTTCGGCTAGACACAATCTCTTTACTTTAATGCGACTCATAGATCTTCATACTCTGACTATTCGTAGCATCTTGTCATGCTCTTATCCTTTCCTTCTCAATTCAAACATTTTCAGATATCTCTTGTTCTTCCTCTAACTTATTGAATTGCAACTTCTTTTCCTTTCTTACATGAAACCTCCACTTTAATTTAAAATCACTGAAATTCATACCCAAAGCAGCATATGTATCATCATATTCATTGTCTAGAAAATCATGTTTGACATGCAAGGAATTAACAATACAATTTTCAATAGGATCACTAAAATGAGAGATACCAATATCATGTTTAGAAACCTTTGTAATGCACGCAATCCTAGATACCTCTTGCTAATAAAATTTTTCATGCGACAAAAAACATCAAACTTAATTTTTTCGTTATTCATTCTCAAAACCAACTTTCTAGCAGAAACGTCAAAGCACCTATTGTGTCTAGGAAAGGTGGACCTAAAATCAATGAAATGCTCTACCTCATTCATATCCAAGATAACAAAATCAACAGGAAAAATGAATTTATCAATTTTTACTAAAATATCTTCGACAATGTCTCTTGGATATTTTATACTCTTATCAGCTAATTACAAAGAAATATTAGTAGGTTGACAGTCCTTTAACCCTAATTATAAGAATGTAGAATATGAAATGAGATTAACACCAGCACCCAAATCACACAGAATATCAAAAAAAATTAGAAGAACCAATTATGCAAAGGATAGAAAATCTCTCTGGATCCTTTAGTTTTGGTGCTATCTTTCTTTACAAAATTGTGGAGCACTCCTTCGTAAACTTGATTTTTGATCCGTTATCTAGCTTTCTCTTCTTTTTAATCATATTCTCAAGAAATCTCTCATAACCTGGCACATGTCTAATGATAGCCAAAAAATAAGTATTAATGTGCAATTTCTTAAAAATTTCTAAAATTTTTTAAAATTTGCTTTTGCATGTAAAAAATAGCCTGGAAAAGGAACATGAGGTTTATAATCCCTCAAAGATAAAGAACTTTTTTGTTTTATTTCTGATATCTTGATCTTCTCAACAATAGGCTTATTGATTTCTTCGTCTTGCTTTTCCTCTTTTTCCTAGGATGGATCTAGAACCTATTGCCATTCTTTTTGATCCCTTAATGAGATTGCATTTACCTACACTCTAGGATTCTTCTCAATATCACTCCGCAGTTTACCTAATACACGAGAATGAAAGGCATTAGCTAATTGATCGATTTTATTTTTAAGTCTCTCAAACTTTCATTTATTACTGTTGCCAAGCATTCAATTCTTTTATTGATCGTTGCTACCAAGCTCTCAATTCTTTCGTTGGTCGTTGCTGCCAAGCTCTAAACTCTCTCGTCACAATTGTTAAGCGTTTAATTGCAATTTCCCATGATGGCTTGCTCTCCTTTGGCTGTTGATTTTTCCAAATAAAGGTCGGTAGATTGTTTAGTTGTGGTGGTGCTCATTGACTCCATGAAAAGTTCGGATAGTTCCTCCACTCGAGATTGTATGTGTTGGAGTATAGATTGTTCTGAGATCTATCAAAATTAGAAACGTAATTTGTCTACTGCACCTATGGACACTCAAAAGACACGTGAGTAGAATCACCACACAAATCAAAATATAAAGTTTGGTTAGATACGACATTAAGTTAATTAGTTTTCATGTAGTTAATCAAAGAGTCAATTTTCGCATTAAATATACTATGACTATCAATCTTAGTATATCACATCACCCCTCTGCCTAGGAATCTCATGTTCACTAGACTAGTTATATTGATTTGATATCATATCATCAAGTAAGACATATGCTTCATCATATGCCTTGCTCATAAAAGAAGCCCTGCCGCAGCATCTATGGTAATTTTGACAAAATTTAATAGACCACCATAAAATATTTACAAAATTAACCATTCAAGAATACTATAATATGGACACCTCTTAATCAAATCCTTAAATCGTTTCCAAATATTATATAAAGATTTACCTTCAGTTGTCAATATCATTACATAATTTAGTTGTCTTACGAGATGGAAAATATTTAGCGAAAATACCTGAGAAAGAATTTTTCAACTAATAAAATGATTAGTAGGGAAGGAGTTTAGCCATACCTTTGTCTTTCCCCTAAGAGAGAAAGGGATCAACTTTAACTTGATGGGATCGGCGCTGACTCCATTTAGCTTGATGGTAGCACTGATTTTCAGAAATTTTTTTAGGAGGCTATTTGGATCTTTGAATGCTTCTCCACCAAGCTGGTCTACTTGCAACATCCCAATGAGACTTGACTTTAGCTCGAAGTTGTTTGCCTTCGTAGTGGGTCGTGCGATACTAGTCTGAATGTTCTGAATTTTTGGCATCAAGTACTCCCTCATCGCTCTATTATCATGGGCCATTGTTTTTTATTCCTTAACTTCCCTAGCTTATCTATGAATAGTTCGTAAAGTTCTCTCAATCTCAAAATCGAAATCAACTAGGTCAAAACTCTTGGATCGTAACATGCACTGTACGGACACAAAAAAATAGCCAAAAATTTGATTTTCGAAATAGTCTACAAAAACCACTCAAGAAACTCTATATTGCCTATATAAAGATTGAAAGCACAAAAAATAAGTAAGATAATGCACAAAGATATCAAAAAAAGTACTTAAAATCCCTAAAAATCACAAAAAATCAAAAAAAAAAAAAAAGCCTATCAAAACAATGGAATTTGGCCATGATAGGGTGGTCCTCATGGCTTTGCCATAAGTTCTACTCAGAAGGCCGAAATCCTTCAAAAAGAGTAATTGCTTGATTGTAATTCTTAAGTTGATTTTCAAACTGCCATAAAAACTGGAAAAAAAAAACCAATTTTGTATGGAAAGAGCAAGAAATATATGAAAAACCCTAAAATTTATATCATCTGTTTACCAAAAACAAGAAAGAAAAAAAATAATGTTTAATTTCAAATAAAATTATTTTGATTGATATACAAGAATATCTCTAAAATCAAAATTTCAAAGATATTAAAAACAAAAAAAAAAATCAAAAACAAAATATTGATAAATAAAAACCCTAGGACATCAATTTCAACTCTCTTTAATTTTTTCACATGGGCAAGATCTTTCAAGTACCTTGAAGTTTATTGACTAAATTTTCAATCTTAATGATTATAGATTTCCTAAAATTAGATTCACCTAATGATCATGTAATGAAACCCTAATTCGACTAACTAAAAACCAAGGGTCATGCAATCTTAATTAGGCTGAATTGCATTAAAATCTATGGAATATCTGTAATCTGAAATTTTTGCTAAAATCCTCACATATAGAATTAATCATTCATCGATATTATAACCCTATATGGATTTTATTGTATTAGTCTGATTTCATGCAATCTTCTCTTGATCTCATACAAGTAGTCGCAAATCATCAAGTCGTAGGTACCTATATGAATAAAGTATTAAGTTCAATAATAAAATTTTATCAAACAATGAACATGTCTATAAAGATTTAAGTGAAAGAAATAAATCAAACTATGTTATTAATCAAAAAACAGAATTCATCAAGTTACAGGAATAAGAAATCTAACTAAACATGAAAAAGAAAAGTAAGAAAGATAAAAAAAAAATATTAAAGCCCCTTCAAACCTGATGGAAGATGGAAGAATCCGTCCAAGGGACCTAGGAGGCGGCTGCTAGGGTTTTTTCCTCTCTTCTCTAAGTATGAGAATGTCTCCTATTTATAATCTAAGTGCTAAGTATTCTAAGTTAATAAAAATTCATGGGTCTCAATAAAAGCTGATTATTTCATTTGGACTTAGGCTTTTAGAATTCATGAGTCTTGATTTTCAGCTCTGCAATAACTTATTCCCAAATTTTAGACATTTTTGTGCTTGAATCAGTTTTTGCATTCTTCACAAGATTTGTAAGCTTTGAACTCTTTTTTTCCAACCAAACAAGAATCGGGTCAATCAGACACCGGAGTAGAAAGTTATGTCTTAAATACTATTAACTGTCTATGCAGTCTGAAAATTAAGTGTATAAAAATATCGTGATCAAGTTTGTTAGTAATTCCATTGTAAAAATAAGAATTATAACTAAAAATAAATGTTCAGAATTTAAAAAATAAAAATTAAAAAATAAATTGAAAAATTGAAAAAATATGCTTCTAGTTTCTGTTGAAAAGATCACAAAACATGCAAGCTAAGTGTAGTCTGACCCAGCCAAATCCACCTAGTTTCGGGATGACTTTTTTTTTTTTTTTTCATCTAACCATTCGTATCCAAGTTATCTTACTAATTTGAGACTCAATTTAGAGATACTCTCTCTTAATACCTGCTTTTTCATTTTAAAATTTTGATTAAAAGAATTTATTATTATGCAACTTAATAGAGGTGGGTTTTACTCTATAGATAACTGCTCCACTGACCTGAGTGAAAAACTAGTGTTGCAGAGTCTTCTAGACCTTCGTGAATAATAGGACCCGCAAATAACATTGGAAAGTGCTCCTATTTGTTTTGTTTGGCCCTGTTGGGCATCCATCTGGGCTGTTGAGCTCTAAATAGGTGGAGCTTCACTAGCCAAGGTGAATGTTGAAGAGGGGTGTCCACTATGTATTTGAAGGATTATCTATTTGGCTTGGTTGCAGGTGGCTTCTAAGAGTGATGGTTCTTTTGGCTCGTTCACTCATGCTACTACACGCAGAATCCAAGGGGGTGTTTTCTCGTTCCATTATAATAAACCTCCAGAGTTTGTCATTTTGAGCCAAAACTTCGAGCTCGTCTTTTAATTTTTTGCATTCTACCATTAGGTGGCTATAGTTTCTATGGAAGTGGCAATACCGAATCTTATCTTTCTTTGATTTATCTCCTGAAAGACGTGGGGGGCATCTAATGTAAAGTTTGCTTCTAATCTGCATTAGGATTTTGCTGGGTGTATCATTTAAGGGAGTATAGTTGGTGAATGTACGATGAGGAGGAGATCCCAATCAGCTCCTCTTGGGTAAGGGTCGTTGAGGGTAGCAATTGTGCTTGTTTTTTCCCACTCTATTTCAGCGTTTATCAAATGCCTCAACTTTCTCCATTGTGATGTATTTATTGCTCAAGCATAGAACTCTTGAATGGTGTATGGGGGATTCTTTATTATAGAATTCTCATCACTAAGGGCAGTAAACCAGTAAGCAAAGTTACCAGCGCGATGGAGTGGTCTAGACCAGAAACCCATCTCAATCTTAAACTTGTCGAGAAAATCTCTTAAAGGCTCATCATCCATTTGTCGTAGGGATATGAGGAAGGTAAATTTTCTCTTGGCTCCCTGACTAATCACGAAATGAGTTTCAAACTACTACTGGAGTTAGGAAAAATTCATGATGACATGGCTATGTTTGACATGTCCCTTGAAATCATAACTGTCTCGAAGTGGGCTAGAGGGCCTCAAGGTTCAGTAGTACCATCATACCTATCTATGGGGGAGGAGTATATCTCATGACATCAGCTCAATAGAGACTTTGGGATAAAAAAAAAAAAAAGAGACTGGCGGCATATTGGGTGGCATCTTCTTTTCTTGCATTAGCACGTTTAAGTTCATTAGCTACAAGTTCTTCGACTTGCTTCTTCAGATCATTTGATTCATGTTGGGAGGTCACCGAGGGCTCTCGATACCTTCGAGATTGAAGCCTATGTGAGCCTGTGTGTCTTGATCTTCGAGAGGAGGATAAAGCCTCTTATCTAAAGGCATGACTGAGTTCCTCTAAGTGCTTGCTCATGTCTTGCATCTTTGATTCTAGCCTTCTATTTGAAAGTGGTTGACTCTATTGGAAGAGATTGGAACAACAAGTGTGCCAGTTGGCTCTGGGGTTGGGTGGCATGTGGTTGGGGACTCTGCATGGGGGAGTGTTTTGTCTGGTGCTAGAGAAGGATGACAAAAGTATCTGGTTGATTTTCTAAAGCTGTTGGTGGTGAAGGGTTTGCGGGATTTGACATTTTTCCTCCTACTGTAGACATGGCCATTGACGTCTTTTTGTTCTTCCTTCTGGCAGCCTGGCAATCGAAATGATAGTAAAGCAACTCATAAAGTGGGTTGTTTGAGAGATTAGCCTGTTCTTATAGATGGCGGCAATATGATGGAGGTGGATTTTACTTCATAGATAATTGTTCTGCTAACTCGAGTGAGAAACCAGTATTGGGGAGTTTTCTAAGCCTTCTGAATAATGGGACCTGTAAATATCGTCAGAGGGTGCTCTAACAGTGGAGATTCTGAAACTCAAGTCAAAAAGAGTGGTTATGAAAGAATGAGAAATAAACTGAGAAGAGCCATAAAATAGTTCTGTATTATCTCTATGTGATAGGTGTAGAGTTCATGAATGCACTTGGCTGATTGCCTATATTGAATATATATAGTATGCATGCATAGTAAGTCCCATATGTGCTTAGAAGTTGAGAAACCCTAGTTTCCTTGTAGAGAGGTTATTGAATCTACCGAGATTTCAAGAATTGTAATCAAAGATGTCTTAGATATTTAGAATCTTTCTGATTAAAGGAAGTTCAAGTTGCTACGGATATTCCCTATCTTATCAAGAGTGACTACCAAGATCTCTTTCCTAATTAAGAAAGATTTCTCTGGGACCAAAGGAGGTTCATATCCGCTCAAAAAATGTTTAGACTTGTTAAGGATTTTCTTCGTTACTGGATGATCTTAAATTTAACTTATCATGCAATGAGAATTATTTTTATATTAACATAACTTATCCAATAAGAATTAGGACAATCGAGAGTTTTTGGAGGCTGAAAGGTAGGATGATCGAGAGGTCAATAGGTAGCTAATTTCTTAGGAGAGTAAGATCGAGAAGGTCGAAAGACATAAAGTAGAGCATTTGACTAAGAAAGCGCTCAACCAAGAGACCGGGAGCATATTCAATTATTTATGCACTTCATGGCGTAGGGGGCTCAATAGCTCTCGGGTCTTGTGGTAATAGACTGTTGGGGCATGTACCATCACCACTAAATTTACAAAATATTGTGTTTCAGGATGTTGTCAAATTGATAAGAGTAACATCAAGTTAAAACTTCAAAAATTGAAAATAAAGAAAAATTATATATTGTACTCTGTCCCTTCCCTTTTATATGTCGTTTAAAATTTTTACATAAGAAAATAATTAAAAAAACCTTAATTATCTAATAATATAGTTTAATTTTATTAAATTACTCTCTCTCACTCAACTAATATTTTCTCTCCATAATTTCTCATTTATACATAAACTCCTTTTCATTTTCACTACCATTAACATAAGGATGAGAGAAAAAAAAAGTGTAAGTGATAAAAATAAAGTTTATAGATATCAATTAATAAATGCAGTTATTGATTTTATTGAAAATACAATAAAAAAGTAAGAGTCAAACTGAAAAAATAAATTAATACTTACTTAGTTTTCTCAGAGAGAATTTGAAATAAAATAATTTTAGAAAAGGAGAGATCAGAGGGACTACAGTGAAAGAAATACAAATAAGGAAAAGTAAAATACAAAAGGAAAGTAAAAATAGAAAGTGGAGTTTTGATAAAAGAGAATAATAAAAGGAAAAGAAGAAAGAAAGAGACAGAGAGAGAATATAAAATGGGAAGGGGGAGGGAAGCAGCCGACTTTTATGGAAGAGGCCGAAAGCATGAAGTGCGGAGAGAATAAAGTGCGGAAAAGAAAAGTTTTTTACACCAACGACCTCTCAATTTTGTTTTTGTCTTTTTTTTTGTGTTTTTTTAAAATATAAAAATTATAAAAATCATAAAAATATATATATTTTAAAAAAATTAAATACTAGATCTTGAGAAAATATTTGAATAAAATCTTTTTACTCTCTATAAGAATGACCTCTTAATTTAATTATATGACATTAAATTCTTTTAAATAAAATTTTGAATTTGACTTAAAAAAATAAATGATGGGAGAGTCTATTTCTAATTGGACCTACCGTCGTTCAAATTAGATTATTTGAATTTTAGGATATTGATGATTAAATTAAAAAAAGGAAAAGAATTTTATAGAAAATATTGGAAAGAATATATAGTTGGAAATTAAGTTTATTATTTTTAGTAAGTGTAGTTTGGTGGATAGGATATGCGGAATTAGAAATTTTAAATAAATTATTGGAAAAGCCAAATTCAAATTAATCCCATTCAGTAATTAATCTTTGTGAATGTGTGGCTCATTAATTTTTTAATTATTTATTTTTTTGGCTAGTTGGTTCATTAATTTTGTTGAAAAAGAACTAATTAATCGCACTAAAACAATTTTCTGTAAAAATTATGTGCGTGTTAAAAATTTACATACTATATTCTCAACCTTTTGCTCTCTTTTCTTTCTCCATTAATCTAAATATTTTCCATCACTAATTTTAATGTAAAAAATTTTAAAATTTAATCAATTGATATATTATAAAATTCGAGTGTCATAGTTAGAATTTTAGCAATGAAAATAAAGAAAGAAGAAGAGGGTTGTTGTG
Source organism: Dillenia turbinata (assembly GCA_037126225.1). Classification (NCBI taxonomy): domain Eukaryota; kingdom Viridiplantae; phylum Streptophyta; class Magnoliopsida; order Dilleniales; family Dilleniaceae; genus Dillenia; species Dillenia turbinata. The sequence continues at coordinate 12,189,549 of JBAMMX010000017.1, forward strand.
TTAGTTAATAAAAAGATTGAAAATTTTGTAAATAGATTTTAACATTTATATTTTACATAATATACCTTTTAATTTTGATAAAACTACAAATTATATTTTTCACTTAAAAAATGAAAAATAGACCGGATCCTTATCTTATTCAATGCAAGAGACAAGTAATTCATCTCGATTAAATTTTTTTATTAAAAAATATGAAATTTAATTTTTTTAGAAAATATCTTTTCTTGGATAATATTTTTTTTTTATTTTAAATGAATTTTTTGTCAGAAAATATAAAATTTTACAAATTCAAGTCAAATAGTTTTGTGAAAGTATTTTGATTAATGATAATTTTTTTATATTTAAAATTCAAGCATAATATTAACTGAGTTAACCTTAAATAAACCAAAAGAAAGTCCATTGATATATTTACCATCTCTTTTTTTATTATTTTTGTTTGGAAGAAAATCCCCTCTTGATTTAGTCTCCACGGCCGTCAGATGAGTCAAGCTACTGGTCAAATTACAAAAGGAAGAAGTAAGAAGGGAATTTGCTTTTGACTTTCAATTTTGACGAGCAGAATATCAATCGATTAGACTGCAGGCAGAATATGTGGAAATCTCTAGAGATTAGACTGCAGGCAGGCAGATGATACAATACGTCTGTGCCTATACCAATACATCCTAATTAACCACATCACAAAACCTATGGTTAGAATTTCCTTGACTTAATTAAATATGAATCCAAATAACAGCACCAAAATACAGAAGCCACAATGGTCAATTTATTTATTTATTTTTTAAATTATCATTATCTAATTCCGGGTTGATATCCATTAAATTCAATTTGAATCGTCTTTGACCATTAAACAATAAAACTTTCTTTATACCTTTTTTTATTATTCACAAAATTCGAATTTAAAATTTTATTTAAATAATATTGGTGTCTAACTACTTAATCAAATAATCGTCGGTTAAATAATTATTTCATTTTATATTATTTCCTTTATATTATTGATTTTATTATGGGTTAAGTTAGACCCCTTTTAAGTTATCACACTATGATTTATAGTATTTTGCTATTTTCCTTAAAATTTTTTGCTTCCTTCGTCTAAAATTCTTTGAAAAATGCTACATGTGTGGCTTGCAAATTGAAAAATTGTGATGTTTGATCAAAATTTTCAACAATGTTGCAAAAAAAATAAAAATAAAAATAAAAATCGTCTGGCCTAACATTTGCAAAGGGCTTTAGATTAGAAAAATTGGGGTTGGGTTTGAGGTTAACAAAATATTCTTTTGTGGGAGTTTTAGATGGAGGATGATAAGAAAAATTATAACGTAATTAAATATTTTTTGAATTATAATTTGACAACCTGAAAATAGAATAAACAAATAAAAAATGTATAGTTTTAATTTAAAATTGAAATCTTGGATATTTCTAATTATAAGTACTTCACAGAATACCAAAACGACCCTCGAACCTCAATTTTGAAACTGTACATTTGTTAGGAAAGACCAAGGAAATCAATAATTAGAAGTACACGAAATTAAGGAAAAGAAAAACAACTTGTCACAAATTGAGTAATGATGAAGAATGTGAAGTAGGGTTTGGGAGGGTTGTCTCTAGTGAAATGCAAGTGAAGTTGCCAGGTGGTTTCCTAGAAGACTGCGCACACAAGTTCATGAGATTCCAAAACAATAGCCTCTTCCCTTTCTCCACTTCACTCCATCACATGTTTGAATTCAGAGAGACTCTCCCCTCCCCTATCGTCTCTTTCAATTCAAACCAACTTGATTTTGCTCTTTCACTTCAACCTCTCTCTCTCTCTCTCGCTCTCGCTTGTCCCCCAATCAAACCCAACCAAACACTTATGACATTATCTGCTTCCGTTTTCAATTTTGTTTGGGAATCACTTTCCGTTTCGGTCGGTTTTATGCCGTTTCGCCTTTAATTTTATCCAAACAAAAGCCCACCGTTTCCCCAAACCATATTTGGTTTCTAATAGTAATGGCTACATAGTTATATTACCCCTCTCATCATCAGAACCACAAATACAATACTCACTTGAAAATGGATTTCGAATTATCCTAATCACTGTTTTCAATCCACTTCTCCCTTTTTTTTATAATTAATTTTGTCCAAACAAAGCCCACCGTTTCCCTAAATCCCAAACCATATTTGGTTTCTACATTGCCCCTCTCCCTTATTATCAGAACCACAAATACAGTACTCACTTGAAAATGGATTTCGAATTATTCCAATCACTATTGTCAATCCCCTTCCTTCTTTGTTTTAAATTTTAAATAAGATAAAACTTGTCTCACTATGTTACTTTTTGGAATACCGTAATAAAAATTTAGAAATGGTGTTTTCTTAATCTTAAAAACAACTATGATATATATTTGATAATATATTTTCATTAATTAATGAATAGTCGATTTAGTATTAAGAGTGTTAATTTTTAAAATTTAAAAATAAAAAATATATATATTAAAATATTTTATTAAAATTAATTTTAATAATATTTGAATTAAATTAATTAAAATATGATTTAAAATATAAAAAATTATAAAAAAGTAATATAATTTGAGAAGATAATGTCTCTCTTATCCGGTCTGCCTCGTCTTGGCTTATTTAATTTATTAAAACTCGTCGTTTCTTAACATTTCGATCGGGTCAAATATCGACTCCTCAATCCTTCCTTTTACATTTCAAACTAAATCAAAAGCAAAAACCACAACAAATGTTATTTATTTATTTATTTCTAGAAATCAATTCTCTCCCTCTCTCTCTCTCTCTCTCTCTCTCTCTCTCCAGAGATTCCACGGCAGAACAAAGAAAAATTAAAGAAAAACAAGGTTCTACGTGTCAAAATATCCATTGAGCTTACTGCTGACGTCACTCCCCTACCCCACACAGCTGAGCACGAACTTCATCTTTCTTTCCTTATCCTTTCCCCAGCCCAACACCCCCCCCCCCGGTTGCCTTCCCGCCCACGGAACCTCCAAAATTCTCTCTCTCGCACGCCTTAAATTGCTATTTCTAGCAATCGCATTCTTCTCACAACAAAACTAGAGCTTCTACACACACCAGCGGACTCGCACTTTTTCCCTCACCCCCACCGAAAAAAGAAAAAGAAAAATCAAAGGAAAATTCACACTTTTACTCAGTTTAAGTAGCAGCAGCTATGAAGAAGGAAGATCAAGGAAACATTTACAGTTGGATTGAGATCCACAGAATGGTATACTATAGACCCGCGTCACACAGAGTCACAACAGTTACTCTTCTACTTCTGGCTCTGTCGCCGGCGTTGAAGACTGTTTCTGCGCAACAAGGAAGCAACGATCTGCCGCCACAGAACCCGTACGGATTCGACGCTAACTTCAATCCCTCAATGGCAATCATTCTTGTCGTCCTCATCTGCGCCTTCTTCCTTATGGGATTCTTCTCCATCTACGTCCGCCAGTGCGCCGAATCTCGCCTCGACGCTGAACAGACCTCCGCCGTCCACGGCGGCAACAATTTCCGGCGCACGGCGGGGAAAGGACTCGATCAGTCCGTAATCAACACATTTCCGGTTTTGGTCTACTCGGTCGTCAAAGATCTGAAGATCGGAAAAGGAGAGCTGGAATGCGCTGTCTGCTTGAGCGAATTTCAAGAATTCGAATCTCTGCGTCTTCTTCCGAAATGCAATCACGTGTTTCATCCTAACTGTATTGACACTTGGCTGCTTAAACACTCTACTTGTCCTGTTTGCAGAGCCAATCTGGTTCCTGAATCTGCAAAATTAGCTTGCGAATCCGTACAAGCCTCTGTTCCTGAATCCGAAGACGAAGAAAATTCCAGATCTGAACTCAGTGAAACTCAGAATCAAGTCTCCGTCTCTCTACCTGAAGCCTCCTCCAATCGTCCGATGGGAGAGAAATTTCCTCGATCGCACTCAACCGGACACTCTCTGATTCAGCGAACTGGAGAGAATTGCGAGAGATTCACTCTCAGATTACCGGAAGAAGTGAGGAAGCAAATTGTGAACGGAATGTTGAAGAGGACCAACAGTTGCCTCATTTTTCCGAGAGAAGAGAGTAGCCGGAGAGGTTATAGGAGTGGCGGAGAAGGAAGCAGTACACGGTGGCCGGAGAAATCGGGTACGGCGTCGGACCGCTGGGTTTTATCGATGGCTCCGCTCTTTTTTACCAGAACACCGTCGGGGAAGTCGACCAAGATGGCCGTCGTAACGCCGTTAGAATCTGGACGGCCTCCCGTATAATTAAGAAAGAAAAAGTAAATTAATAATATTATTTAATTTTAATTATTTTTGGAGACGGGTGTAGTGATTAATTAGATCTTGGGAGGTTCTAGAGATGAGATTGGTAGAGGAGGCGGCTGGAGCGTGTGGATGGTGATCTCAAGTAGAATCGAGAGAGCAGTTTTTTGTTTGGTTTGGTTTGTTGGTTTGGAGAAGTGAATTGAAAACGATGCAGACTTAAATAAATGATTTAAAAAGTGGGTAAGAGATTGTCATCACACCATGGTCCTTCAGTGTCGTCGAATCAAATGTTGTACTCTGAATTGTAAATAATTTTTTTTCAAATGCATTGGTTCTTTTGCTTTTGTTTGCAATGCAGTCCTTTCTTTTGGGAAGATTGATGAGCATTCTGAATTTTATATTTTAGGAGGTGTCTTCTGCAAAAAGTCAGGAAACTACAAAATATGGTTTTATGAGATCCTCGTGATGTAAGGAATTTTGTTGGTAAAGATATAGTGAGTGTATTTGTCTTGCAATAAGCACATGCCAAACATAGTTGGCCATCTGCAAATTTCAGCTGAGCTTTATTTCATGTTAATTTTATTTTTACTTTGAGTAAAATATTTTTTAATTAAAATAAAAAAACTTTTAATAAGAGATGCATGGTCAAAGGCGGTAGTGTTAGTAAATTTTTCTTAGGGGCCCCATTAGATCTTAGGGTAATCTAAAAATTTGTTTCAATGGGACAAAATATAAATATGAAAAAGATTATATTGAAAAAATACAACATCCAAACCTTTATTCCATTAAATGGGATAGATTATGTCAGAGGTGTTTTGCTCCACAGATAAATTGCTCTCCTAACTCGAATGGAGAATCGGAATCGATGTGTCTTATCGGCTTTCATGAGTAGAAAGACCTGCAAATGTTCTCCAGAGGTGGTCCCACAGAAGAAGTTTTGACTCTCAATTCAAAAAGAGAAGTGATAGAGAAAGAGAGTAGATTGAGTAGAGTTTTAGAATAACACTATGTAATCTCTATATAATGTGTGTGTGTAGGGTTATAGAACGTACCTAATGGGTCACCTTTGCTTAGTATATATAAGATGTGTATGTATGGTAAGTCTCTTGGTTGAGTGTAAAATTCTAGTTATTTTATGAAGAGATCACTAGAGATCTTTCGAGATTAAAGGGACCGTAGTAAAAAATCTTTAGGAAATTTAAGATCTTATAGATTAAGAGAAATTCAAATTATCTATTTTATCGGAAGAGATTATGGAGATTTCTTTCTTTATCAGGAGAGATTACCTTCGAAACTAAGAGACGTTCAAATGTTGAGTGATCATGATTTTGATTTGCTAGGCAGAGATGTCACTCGGTGAGAGACCACTTAGTAGTAACCGAGAGAGGGGACACCAAGAAGGTTTAACCTAGTAGCAATTGAGAGACATAAGTGATAGTATTTGACTGAAAGAGAGAGAGTTGGGTATTTATAGAGAGTCTCCTATGTGGTCTGTAGTTGTGGCCTAGTAGGCCTGGTTGAGTCCGATTCAATTGTGAAGTGTGCCTCTTAAGTCACTGAGAAACATGTTCGATAAAGGGTACTTGGTATTGTTTCATTAATTTGTTTCGTGAGATGAAATTTTGGGGTATGGTTTTAAGTCATGAGTGGTGAAGTTTGTGTGAAACAGAAATGACAAGGGTTTTCCAATCACCATGTTATGGGTAAGATCAGGAGCGGAATGAGGTGGAAGGAACTATGGAGTTCCAAATAGTTTTTTTTAAACATCCTCAGCTAATTTTTTCTTTCTAGGAGAAGACAAAGAAAGAACTGTGGAAGTATATGGGAGGGCTCATGATCACCACAATGCAAAGGGATTTGTATGGTGATCGTCAACTACACCCCGTTGAGCACTATTGGGTGCTTTGAAGAGTCCTTTATAAGGTGGGAATGTTTCTACTCTTATCCATGAGTCTAATGGTTGTATGATTGGAAGGAAAAAGAGGAGTAGCGAAATGAAATACGATCCGTAGGTGAACCTACTCAAGAGGAGTAGGGAGATGAAATAAAGGAAGGATAGAGTTTAGAGGATGAACCTAGTCAGTGAAATGAAGAATAGTGACATCGGGCTCTGAGTTGCTTGCGGGTTGTGGATAGTCTTTCCTTTTCTTTATAATCTTCTCATCTATGTACTTTATTCTCTATGTTGCTTGTATTTCCTACCCTTTAATGATGTATTTTGTTCTTATATACTTTGCTTTGATTTGAATGAACTTTGTTTCCTTCACTTGTGTAATATATGAAAATTTAAATGAATTTGGTGGAAGTTTTCTCTCTTGCCTTTGCCTTATTTTTACTACCTTGTTGATCGTGTGTTGGAACAAAAAAACTTGAGCTCCGAGTTGTCTTCAAATGTGTTATAATTGAGAGGGGATGTTAGAACCCCTTCTAAGTGCTGAATCCACAAGAACAGGAGTTAGATTTCCCCCGAATGCTAGGATTTGTAGAGCTCAAAGATGGGGAGTTATGTCCTACTGAGGCCTGTATAAGGCGTAGAGTCAAGAGTGTGGGTACGGAACCTGTATATAGCATGGAGCTAAGAGAGTGGGTATGGAACTCGTATATGGTGCCAAGCCAAGAGAATTAGTGTGCCAACCTGCTCAGGTGCTGAGACCCCCTATGAGGTACGTTCAGAGGCATAAAGCCAAGAGAGTGAATATGGAACCCCTATGTGGTGCAGAGCCAATAGAATTGTTGTGTTAATCCGCTTAGGTGCTGGGACATGCATGAGGCACGTTGAGACGCAGAAAGCTGAGAGAGTGGGTATAAAACCCATATGTGGTATGAGGCTATGAGAATGGATGCACCAACACACTCGGGTGTTGAGACTCGTATGAGGCATGTTAAAAGGTGCCAAGCTAAGAAAGTGGGTACGGAACACATATGTGGTACGAAGCTAAGAGAATAAGTGGGCCAACTTGCTCGGGTGCTGGGACCTGTATGAGGTATGTTGAGAGGTATAGAGTTATGAAAGTGGTGTACAATTGAGACATAGGTGTGTCAGCCTACTTGGATGCTAGGACCCATATGAGATGCATAAGAGATGTAGAGCCAAGAAAGTGGCATAGAGTCAAGATAGTGTCCTGCAAAGGAGAAAGTGGTAGACTAGGGGCTTGTGAGTGCAAGGGCTTGAGTCGATTATGATTTATTAGATAAATGACATTATGTAAAAGGTTATAATGTTATTGCTGATAAGTTGTGAGATGACAAATATTGATAGTAGGAGAATGATAAAAATTACGGGTAATAGATACACAAGTTATATGAATTCCATGTTCTAGGTATGGGAGAATTGTCTAAGTGGATGAGATGATACATTCCAGGATGAACTGCTGAGTACATTTGATACGAACCTTCCCAGTTCGGTGCGAGTTTACCTCCTAGCTGGGTTGGCCCATTGCCTCTACTCTCCATAAGACCAGATCTCTTAGTTTGAACATTCTGGCTCTCACCCTTCTGTTATAATATCAAGCCATCTGCTACTTATAGGCCACCATTCAAGTGGATGCGGTGTCTCACAACTATGGCAAGAGATCCAGTTGTTTGCATAGTGCGAGCTTGTTTGACTCTGATTGATATTATTCTACACATAATGAGTGAATTTCTATTTCCACCAGTATAACTGTTTCACATCCATAAGTTAGGCTAAATGCTTTTCCCTTATGGTTATTCAGGGTGTAGTTCGGTAGGCTTAAAGGATTTTGTAGAGTTCGTCTACCCAGCGACCTTTCACTTTATCCAGTATCATTTTGAGCCATTAAAAGTTTATTCGTTTAATTACCTCGGTAAGGCCATTGGCTTGTGGATAAGCGACAAAGGTGAAGGGGTGCTGGATCTCTTACTATAGAATTCCCTAAAATTTTTGTTGTCAAACTATTTGTCGTTGTTGAAGACAATGAATGGAGTAGGCCAAATTTGGTGATGATAGACACTCACACGAAGGTTTGAATCTTGTCAGCCATTATTTAGGCTAGTGGTTTGGCTTCTACCCACTTGGTGAAGTAATCTATGGCTACGATGAAAAACTTCCATTTCCCGGTTGCTTGCGAAAAGGCCCTGGTATGTCCATCACCCATTATGCGAACAACCACAAACTCGCAATTGGATAGATCTTGGAGCAGAGTTGATGAGGCACTGAGGAGAAGTACTAACATTTATCATATTTTTTTTAAGTAGTTTTCTGCATCAGCTTTCATGGTGGGCTAGAAGAATCCTCGGCGTAAGATCTTGTTGGCCAAGTTCTTGGGACCTAAATGGTTACCGCATGCCCTTTCATGAATTTCCCTAAGAACATAGTTTCCTTCCTCGAATGTCAAACATTTAAGATAAGGGTGAGTGAAGAATTTCTTGTAGAGAGCCTAATTGATGATGGCATAATGCACGGCTTTGCGCTTGACCTTTATTGCGTCCTATGGTGTGTCTAGTATTGACCATCCCTCAGGTAAGCTTGGATGTATCTTTCTCGCTTGGTGAGTCATCAGCTGTCAAGATCTACTCTCAATTGCCAATACTCGGGTATAGGAGGCTTTCGATGTAGACTGTTTGGCTTATGATGACCGAGTCTGAACTAATAGGTTTGGGGAGCGTGTTGGCCTTAGCATTCTCGAATCTAGTGATTTGTTGTATGTCAACCTTGTCAAACTTGCTAATTACTTCCTGGAGTTTGGTGAGGTATTTTGTTGTCATTGTTTCTTTAGTTTCATACACATTCTCGACTTGCCTAACTACAACCTGGTTGTCGTTGATGACCTGGAAGTTTTTAGCTCCCAATAATGCTGCAATTTGTAGTCTAGTCAAGAGTGCTTCGTACTTGGCTTGATTATTGACGGCTTGAAAATCAAAGTAGAGTGAATATTTCGCTTTGAAGTTATTAAGACCCATTTGGATGAGTCCAACGCCGCTCACTGATCCGTTGGAGGACCCATCTACATGCAAGGTCCATATTGGTTGTAGGCACCCTTCTGGATGATCATTGGTGACTTCCTCGGTGAGGCTTAAGAGTGTGCATTTGAGGATGTAGTCAGCTAGGGTCTGACCTTTGTTGGCAGGTCTTCGTCGATATTGGATATAAAATTTACCAAACTTGATACTCTATTTGATTAGTCAGCCTGAGGTGTTATTTTTCTACAAGATTTGCTTCAGAGGTTGGTTAGTTAGTACTACGATCGGGTGCACCTAGAAGTAGGTTTTAAGGAGTCAAGCAGTTGTTATAAGGGCGAAGGCCATCTTCTCAATAAGCTTGTAATTGACTTCTGACTCCTGGAGTACTTAGCTAACATAATATACCAGCTTTTGTATAGTAGCATCGTGTCTTACATGTGCAAGGTAGAGGGCTCGGTCAAAGACAGATAAATAGAGATAGAGTTTCTCACTAGGGATAAGCTGAGAGAGTAGAGGAGGAGATGTGAGGTACTTCTTGAGCTTATCAAAGGTTGTCTGGCACTCAGGTGTTCACATGAATTATTAAGACTTCTTCAGGGCATGAAGAAGGGCTTGCATATTCTCCCACTTTCGATATGGACTGGCTCAAGGCTGCAATTCATCCTGTGAGGCATTGCATCTCCTTCAATGTTCTAGGCGGTGCCATATCTAGGATGGTTTGAATTTTCTTTGGGTTGGTCTTGATTCCTTGATTGGTGATCAAGAAGCCCAGGAACTTGCTTAATGTGATCCCAAAAGTATATTTGGCTGGGTTCAGCTTCATGCTATAGCATTCCGATATCTGGAATATTTCCTTAAGATCTGTTATGAGGCCCTTTGAACTAATACTCTTGACAAGCATATTGTTTATATAAGCCTTCACATATCTATTGAACTACTTATTCAAGACCTTGTTGACCAGTCATTGAAAGGTTAGTCCCTTGTTATTTAGGTCAAATGACGTGACCTTGTAATAATAGATGCCAAATTTCATGATGAAGTTTGTTTTCTCTTCGTCCTCTAGGGCTATGGGTACCTAGTTGTAGCCACAGTATGCATCCATGAAACTTAAAAGCTAGTGGCCTAATGAGTTGTCCACAAATTGTTGATATCGAGGAGCAGATAGCTATCATTTCGGTATATTTTGTTAAGATTGGTGAAATTGACACATATTCTCCACTTGTCGTTCGCTTTCTTTACCATGGCCATGTTTGCTAATCACTTGAGATATTTCACTTCTCTAATGAAGTTCGCTGCTAGGAGCTTTCGTACTTCTTCTTGTATTGCTTGCTCGCATTCTAGTGCAAACACCCTCTTCTTCTATTTCACGGGCTTGTGACTTGCATCAACCATCAGTTTATGAACGATCACTGAGGGATGAATTCTTGACATGTTTTTAAGTGACCATTTAAAGACTTTAGAGTGTTGTCGTAGGCATTTAGTGATGGCATCTTGGAGAAGTGTTGGCATGTGGGCTTTGATTTGTATAGTTTGACAGAGTACATTTGTAATTGGGATCTCAACCACCTCCTCACTGGGTTTGGATTTAGTATTTGTTCGATGTCATCTGTGAGTTCCATGGCTACTATTAAGAGGTTCTTATTTTCCCCTTCTAATACAGACAATTGACTGTTGCGATACTGAGAGATGTTTTGAAGTTGATTTTCATATGCTTGGTATTTGGGAAGGCTTCCAAGCCATCTAAACTGGGGCGGCCCAGGATGGCATTATAAAGAGATGGAAGTTTGACAACATTGAAAGTGGTTGTGGTGATAGCATGGTTAAGGGTTGTTCCCAAGGTTACTAAGAGCAAGATAGTACCCTCGAGATATAGTCACTCGTCAGAGAGTCCCCTTAAAGGTCCAGCATGGGATTGAAGATGCATTCGATTGATGTCTATCTACTGGAATGTGTCCTAATAGAGGAGATCGCAACTCGCTCCTTGGTTGATGAAAGCTCTTTTTGTGATGTACTGGTCTATCTTGGCAGTGACAACTAGTGGGTCGTGTCAGTTCAGGTCAGCCCCTACTAGTTTGTCGTTGTCAAAATTGATCATCAGCTTTTTTCTTTTTGACAGCATGGTGATATGAAATATGGAGCAGAATAGAGTGTGAAGTTTCTTCATCTAAATAATTAGCTGTTCCCACAGATGGTGCTAATTTATTGGATGTGGGTTTTGCTTTACAGATAAATTGTTTTGCTGACTTGAACAGGGAATCGATGTCGATATGTATTTTAGGCCTTTGTTAGTAGAAAGACCTGTAAATGTTCACCAGTGGTGGTCCGGTAAGAATACTCTGACACTCAAGTCAGAAAAGAGAAGTGAGAAAGAAAAAGAACAGAATGAGAAGAGTCTTAAAAAAGCCCCGTATAGCCTCTATATAATGTGTGTATGTAGAGTTGTGGAACGTTCTTGATGGGTTGCCTTTGCGTAGTGTATATAGCATGTGCATGCATTGCAAGTCTCTTACTTAAAGGTGTAAAACCCTAGTTACCTTATAAAGAGATCTCTGGATATCTTCTGAGATTACAAGGATTATAGTCAAAGATCTTTTAGAGATTTAAGAGCTTATAGATTAAGAGAAATTCAATTTATCACGAAAATTTCCTATCTTGTCAGGAGATATTACGGAGATTTCCTTCGTTAGTGAGAGAGAATATTCCCAAGATTACGGGAGATTCAAATTTTGAGTGATCATGATCTTGATTTGCTAGGTAGAGATGTCACTTAGTGAGAGACTACTCAGTAGTAAATGAGAAAGGGGACACTGAGAGGGTTTAATCGAGTACTGGTTAAGAGACATAAGTGAGAGTATTCGACCAAGAGAGAGAGAGTTGGTTATTTACCGAGAGTCTCCTATGTGGTCTGTAGTTGTGCTCTAGTAGGCCTGGTTTTCTCTGGAATCTATGATTATAGGCTATTGGACCATGTACCATCAAGTTATATTGATTCTTCTATATCATTGTATTCAATTTTATATCGCATATTAAATTGTTTTCTTTATATGACAACAATGATTATGATTTTATTCCATTTAATATGATCGGTAATATGGATTCTTTTATACCATTATCTTTTTTCTCATATCATATCTTCGTCTATATTTATAATACAATAACATTGTATGAAAAATATAAATGAAAATTTATGATACAACAATAATAAGCAACTGACCCAATAAACACATAGTATAAAAAAATATAATCACAAAAGATTTTAAAAATATTTCTAAAATATCCAGGGATGTATAATTAAGGATCTATAGCAAAGAAAGTCCAAGGGAAAAACATCTACAACAGTAAGAGCAATAACAACAATAATAAAAACAGCATGCTGAAACATAAACAAATATAATCAAAATCTATAATAAAAAATTAAAAGGTTTAAAAAGAATTAAAAAATATCTAGGGATGTAAAATAAAAATATATTAATCCACATGGTAAATAAATTCAACAAAAATTATATGTCGTGGGCACATGATTTCATTGGAAAAAAAAATAAATAACAAGTACGATCTCGAAAAGAAAAATAAAAATAGAAAAAGTGAGACAACTACTATTTCTTAATCAAAACAGAACCTTGAATGTTAAATTTTATATTTTTTGGTTATTTTCTTGTTTACAAGTAATATTAAGAGGTTGTCTTACAGTTCTCAATGGATGAAGAGGTAGCCAGAGAGATGCACATGTGCCGAAAGAAGGAAGGGGGAGTAAATTTAGAATATTAGGGTAAAATTGTGAGCTCAACCGGGTGAAATTGTGAGGTCAATGGGAACATTACAAGTAGTTTATACATTAAAATTTGGGGTAAAATCGAGAGGGTCTAAGTTTCTGTTAATTATGAGACTATATTTTTATTAAATTAAGGGCCCAAGTTTTTTTTTTTTTTGGGAAGAGCGATATAAAACCTTTGTTTTTATTAAAAAAATTTATTTAATTTCAGTTTCGCTGTGTTCCAAGCAAAGACAGCTCCACTCAAAAAAGTTTAAATTATCATTATATATATTGATATGATAATTCTGTTTATTAAAAAATCTAACTTCTCAGTTTCGCTGATCTCAAATTTTCAAAATGAATCAACTTCTTTTCAAAAAAGAAAGGAGAAAAAAAAAAATGAATGCTAGAGATATAGTGTGGTAGGAAAAGGTATTATCGAAATGTAAGAGAGGCCTTCTTTAGTTGGGCTAGTCCACGACAAGCACAGTCATTCGTGAACTTGAGCAATTGTCACTACAATGACAATGGGATTATGTGATGGATCTTAGAAAGGCCATGCACAATGCCCGGGCAAGGGCATAACGAGCAGCTGCTTGGCACGCTGGCACGGACAGTATATAGACATCGAGAGCCTCAGCACCGGAAGCCTGGGCACTGGGAGCCCTAGTATCGAAAGTCTTGGCACCGGGAGCCCCAATACTAGGAGTCTCAGCACCGGGAGCCCCAATACTAGGAGTCTCAGCACCAGGAGCCCCAGCACCGAGTGTCTCAGCCCTCAAGCATCGTCGTTTCCAAGTCCCACAGTCTTGGCAGTAGGAAGGAATAAAGGAAGATGAGGAATAAATGTGGGGTAGGGCCATGGAAGCAGAAAGGCCAAGAGTCTTAAGGCAATCAAAGAGGCAAGGCAAGTAGAGATGGGACTAGGTTGGTTTTGGGTTGAAAACTGACCGAGCCGACCTTGAAAAGCCTATTTCATGGTCTGGCCCGGGTGAATAGTAATCCAAAACTAGACTAGCCTGACTATAGTAGCGGGCCAGTCGAGTTCCACGGTTTTGGGACCGGGAACCGGCCCTACCCGGCTTGGGCCCTGAACTAGCACAGAATCGGCCCAGTGATTTCAATGTATAAAAGGAACCGGCCTAACCTGGCTAGTTCGAATGGCTATGGAACCAGCCCGCCCCGACCCGGCCCAGTCATTTTCAACGGTCAAATGTCGTTTTTTTTTTTAATTTTTTCTAATTTAGCCCTCTCAATAGTCATAAAATGGCTAGTTTAGGGGGTATTTTGGTCCATGAGCTCAGAAAATTTTTCTATAAATAGGTCACACCTTATTTCCAAATTTCCCACATTAAAATCTCATACTCTCTTGCACATTCTTATTTTCTCAATTCCACTATACTCTCTCAAATTCAATTTCAATTTTCTACACTACTATTTCCATCCCCCATTAATCAAATTCAATACATTTCCACCATTTCTATCTCTCAGTTTTACCATTTCCACCATTTCCATTTCTACAATTTCTATTTTCATTATTTTCATCTCTCAACTTTATTATTTCCACAACTAATAAGATTTATCAAAATTTGGTAAGATTTTAAAATTAAGAGCTCAAATTTTCAAGATTTGGGAAAAAAAAAAATTATGATCTCCATCAAATCTATACATTTAATTTTTTTACGACTTTAAATTTTTTTGCATAATTAATTCATTTGTATTACTTTTTTTTTTACATATTTAATCTTAATTTTTTTATAAAAAAAATGGACAAAACACATTTTTCACAAGATTTCCAACAATCTCCTCTACCCCCATTTTCATTTTTTCAAGAAAATTTTATAATACATAGATATTGAAAATCTTTTTAAAGAAAATCAACTTAGTAACGCATAATCTAACACAACACGCATTAAAAAAGATGATATTAATATGTAAGATTTTTTGGTTAAAAATAATGATGAATAAAAGGCAACTTGTAAAATTTGTCAGTAAAAATATAAATTTTTAAAGGGTTGAAGAGTAGACACACTTAAAAAACACTTAATTAGAGATCATCCGAATAAATTATTTCAAACTAGACAAACATAAATAGCCACCGGGGGGAAATGTCATGGATACGTTTAAGTATAATGTGGAAAAGGAAAAAATTAGTCAAATAGAATGGATAGTATGAAAAGAATTATCACTTAGTATAATTGAATGTTTAGTTTTTGAAAAATACATTAAAAAATATTTACAACCGGTTTACAAAAGTAATAGAAAATCCAATAGGTGGAGGTCAATAGATCTATTTCACGAATTAAAATATGATATAATTGCACAATTTATGAGCAATAAATGTAATTTTTCATTAAATTCGAATACTTAGAAAAATGAACCTGATAAAAACATTTTATTTTAATAATATGTCATTGAATTAATAATTCTTGGATTTTAGAAAAAAAAAATATTAGCTTTTCAACATTGAAATTATCCATATTCTGGTGCTCACATAACTGAGTAATAACGAATGTTGATTATGAATTTGGAATTAGTGATATAATTTTTTCTATATTTTTCGATAATATTTCAACTAATACTAGTACGGTTAATATTTTAAAATATACTTTAAAAACAATTTTAGATAGAGTATTTTTTCATGTTACATATACATGTCATATTTTAAATTTATGTTAGAGATGGCTTAGGAATGACAGAAATAGTTTTAAAACCCATTCGTGATTTAATTTATCAAATTAAATTTTTTTTGAGAAAAACTCAAGAAATAAGACAATTATGTCAATTATATAATAAAAAATTTAAACTAGAATGTGAGACTAGATGGAATTCAATTTATAATATGATATAATATGTATATTTTAGAAATATTTTAATTGAATTTGTAAATTCTAATTATGAATATGATTTTGTTGATAATACCGTTTTTGATTTTGTAACCACATTAACTAAATTATAGAATTTTTTTATACATATATAAATTTATTTTCTGAAAATTACTATCCAAGAACTCATTTAATGTTATCTATTCTTCGTAAAATTTGTTTCCTATTCAGTGAATTTGAAAAAGAAGATATGTTTAGTGACATTATTCAACTAATGAAAAGAAAATTTCTAAAATATTATGAAAACATTTTTATTTTGTATTTAGTAGCAAGTGTTTTAGATTCACGTATAAAAGTTGAAGGTGTTGAAATACTAATAAATTGTTTTGTAGAAAGTTTTTCAACGAAAATATATATTAGCTGACAACATTTAAAATAACAAATATTTCATAATTTATAAACTATATTTGAATTATATGAAAAAGAACATAATAATTTAAATACTAATGATGTAGATAGTAATAGTAGCAGTTCAATAATTCATTCATTTACAATTTCTTTTAATCTTTTACATATGTTAGAAAAAAAATAAAAAACTTCTTCATTGTCATTAAATAAATTAATTTTATACCAACAAATATATAGGTCAGAAGGTTTTAATAATGATGATTGTTTTGATATATTAGATTGGTGGAAAAATAATATATCTTACTATCTAATTTTGATCAAAATGACTACTAACTCTTTTGGTGTTCATAGTGCTATCAGAATATATTTTTAGTGCAGGTGTCGAGTATTAAATAAGAAGCATACAAATTTGGCAGACGACACTTTGGAATCTTTAATTTGCATTAAAAATTGGAAAAATGTTGAAAAAATGATGCAATGCATCCTCAAGAGCTCAGAAAAAGAAGAAGAAGAAGGAGAAGAAGAATAAGAAGCATATATATATTTGTATAAGAAAAATTAAGTAAATATGAAAAAAAAAATCATTCTTGTGTAAAAATCAAAAAAATGTAACGATAAAAAATTAGTAGATTTCAAAATTCAAATGAAGAGTTTAGTAGTAGACGTATACCAAATTCGGTAGAACCACTCTAAAAATTTTTGTGTCTCTAATTTTTTTTATCTATTTATTGATTGTTTTTTTTTTTTAAAGTGAGTTAAAAAAAAACCAAGTGAAGAAAAAAAAAAAGAGTTAAAAGAAAATAAAGAGTAAAAAAGAATTAGATACAACAATGACATAAAAAAAAAAGAAGAGAGTTAAAAAAAAAGGGGGAATCGGCCCGGTCGGGCCCGGCACGACAAGCCTAGTTCACCGGGGCGAGCCGGTTCCAAGTAAATATTTTTTGGAGCCGGTCTGGAAAGGCCTCGAAACCAAATTCGAACCAGCCCGTGGTTCTTAGGCCCGCCCAAGAACCAGACCAGGCCCGACCCAGACCGATCCTGTCTCATCTCTAAAGGCAAGGAACATGTGCTGGAATACCAAGAGTTGTATTCTAGAATAGTAAGAAAGCTCAATAGTTATATCCTAGATAAGAATTAATGACAGAGGTCAAGAGCCACTTACATGTGTGGCTATGATCTAAAGTGACCCTTGTACTTCCTTCTCCCCTAAAGCCTATAAATAGGCATTATCCTCGATTTACTTCCCGCTTTTAGCCAAAGCTGTAAGAGTCCTTAGGGACTAAGCTGAAATTCAGCACTGCTTTCCATCCTCAAACCGATGGGCAGTCCGAGCGTATAATTCAAACATTGGAAGACATACTTAGGGCATGTGTCATGGACTTTCAAGGGAGTTGGGATAAACACCTTCCGTTGGTCAAATTTGCCTACAACAACAGTTATCAAGTTAGCATAGGGATGCCACCCTATGAACCTCTTTGCGGAAGGAAGTGTCGGACTTCATTGTGTTGGGATGAGGTTGGAGAGAGAAAGATTGAAAATGTAGAATTGATCGAGGCTACTAAAGAAAAGGTGAAGTTGATTCGGGAAGAATGAAGGCGATTCAAGATCGACAAAAGAGTTACGCTGACAAGAGGAGAAGACTCTTGGAATTCGAAGTGGAAGATTGGGTGTTTTTTAAGATCTCTCATTGGAAGGGAATAATTCGATTTCAGAAACGAGAAAAGTTAAATCCTCGATACATCGGCCCCTTCAGAATCCTTGCGAGAGTTGGACAAGTAGCATACCAGCTAGAATTTTCACCAGAGTTATAGAGGATCTATGATATTTTTCACGTTTCAATATTGAAGAAGTACTTATCGGATCATTCGCATGTATTGGAAGCTCCTCCAGTAGAGTTGAATGAAAATTTGAGTTTCAAGGTACAGCCAGTGAAGATCATTGATCGACAGACAAAGCAATTTAGGAGAAAGCAAATTTCCATGGTTAAGATATTGTGGAGAAGCAATCAAGTGGAAGAGGAGACTTGGAAGACCGAAGAGTTGACGCAAAAACACAACCCCCATCTTTTTAACTTATAATTTTCTTTTAAATTTCAAGGACGAAATTTCTTTTTAGGGGTTTAAGTATTGTAGCACTGAGAAATAGAGAGGGGAAAAAAAACAAAAGAGTAAGAAAGGTCAGAGGAGAAAAAAAAAGGAAAACAAAACTACTTTACTCTTCCTATTCTCCTCACCCGACTGTGTTATTTTTTTCTTCCTCATTCTCTCTCTCTGTCTCTATCTCTCTCTCTCGAATGTCTTGGCCTCTCCCTCTCTCTTTCACAGAACTCAGTCTCTCCCAATTCTCTCTCATTCTCTCTCTCTAGAATTTATTTCTCTCTCATTAATCCTTTTGCCTAACCCTAAAAATCCCAAGCAAAACCTGCATTGTGACAAAATTTTGGGAAATCTATGGTTTGCTCACAAAGGAGAAAAATTGAGGATTTTTGAAATCCAACTCCTCCGATTTCGAAACTAAGGTAATTTCTTACTTGAAACCTTGTGTTTAGCTTCATTTATACTAGATTTGAGTTTATTATTGAGATTCGTGGATGTTGGTAGAGGAACTGAAAACCCTAGGGTTATAAAATATTGGGTTTAGTGTGTAGGACGAATGAAAAATTGTGTAATTATGTAAATAGAGCATGGATTAAGGTTCTGAACTTAGAAAAATGGTGGGAAGAAAGATTTAATTGAAATCTCAAATTTTTTTGCAATCTGGACAGTTTTTGTAGTCTATGATTTTTCTACTATAACTCCTTCTACATTGCTGAAAACTGAATGGGGTTTATTTTTACTGAAACTAGACTTTTAGAGCTTTAAAATGACATATGACTCGAAGGATTTCGTTGAGAATAGAATTTTTGGTGAATTTTTGAAGTGACATAAATTCTGCAGAAAATCTGTTCTATTCCCTGCTCTGGCAGTGAGTTTTAGTGCAGATTTGAGTTGTTTTATCTTTAAATTGAGACTTAAATCACTTAAATCCGATATGTATGGTGAAAGTTATGATAATTTTTCCGGGACTGCATAGATTGAGTTATGAATTCTGGTCTATGATATTTATGGACTTAGATATTTTTGTACGATTTGAATATATTAAGGACATAAACATAAAGGTTGTAGTTTTATATCTAAGCTTTAAGTAAAAATTGGAATTTCCATGATCCGAGTAGTGTAGATCAAGATACGGTCATTTTTTTATAACATATTGTGCCGAAAATTTATTGAGAAATTAGGAATTATGATATATTGGGAGAAACCAATTTACTCTAGTGTCGGTATATGATTTAATGATTAAATTGTGACCAATGACTTAGGTTAAGACATTCGAAATCAGAGGAAGGGTTGGATCTTGTTCAATTTGGAAATTGAGAGTGATTACCCTCCAAAAAGGTGAGTGGATGGTTCATTGTGACTTTAAATGAGTAAAATTATTTAAAATTCTTTGCAAATGATTTGGAATGATTTTTATACGATTGATATGAACTGTTTCATGATCGTGAGGTGTCCGCAATGTGAATTTGAACTCGATATGCATCAGTTATATTTATAATTGAAATTGTGTTATGTGATTATCGAATATTTGATTTATGAATGCTAAATTATGGTTTGGCAACTAATTATTGAAATTTTGGTACATTAATTGAGAAATTGAATGATTATGAAAAAAAAAAAGAGAGATGGTGCAGTGAAAATGACTATAGTCATTCCCCCCCACGGAGCGACTTGACGGGGTGACGTGGTTAAGGGCTGGATTAGATTAGCGAGGGAGACAAACGTGACTCCCTTTACTGTATGTCGAGCTATATCTGGACGCATCCCAGTGAGACACGATTTAATGCCAAGGAAGAGGGTTTTGGTATTTTGAGATACATGGAATGAAAACCCCTTGGAAGGCTTTCGTCCGAATTCGGCCAAACCTGGTACGGGAGTGCTTTCATAGGAGGACCCCATGATTTTTGGGAAATATGAATTAAATGGATGTATGTTTGTTGAATTATCCTGATTTATTGAAATCATTTTATATATATATAATGTTGTTTATGAATTATGCTTTGACCTCTCCACCTTGACCCTTCATTTATTGTGACAATACTATTGCACTCCACTCACTGAGTATTCTCAATAATCACCCCTCTGTTTATACTTTTCAGAGGATACTTAGCAGGGAGACTTCACTTGGAAGCTACGGAAGAATTATTTTTGCTGATTTACATAGGTATTTAATGATGTAGGGTTTATTTTGGGATGATGTGTAATCCATGGAAGGGAAAACTTTATATTAATCTTTTGGTTTGGATTTAATCAATACTTGCCCTATGATGATGGGCAAGTATTGATAGAATCCACGCTTACTCATTGTGAAACTTGGTTATTTTCGTTTAAATTCTCCTTTTGCAAAACTTATTTTTTCAAATGGGACATTGGAATTTTATTTTGAATTTTTAGTTGTATATGGATGAGATGGTGTTGGAAACTGTCTGGAAGGCCGGGTTGGCCAAATTGCATGCGTATATGTACAGGGATGGATCTGGTGGAATTTTTGTTTGTGTGACCTTGCATGCTTTTGATAATTGATGACCTAGGAGGGTCATTTGAATGCTGTTGAATTGTTTTAGAATCAAGATAAACATGTTGAATGTCTTGCGGTGTGCCGGTATATGGGGAGGTTCTGCCCGTATACCGGGATAATACGGCGGTTGTCGTGTGTTCGATCCGAGGGTCGGGGCGTGACACATGACTCCTCAAGCCAAGACATCACATTTTGAGTAATTACATTTCAGTCCGTTTCAAAGTGAGTTTTCTATTCTTAGAGTTTAGGAAAAGCTAGTGCTGTCCATAAGTTCAACACTACCTGAGTGATCCTTTAGGTATAAAGTCGTGTGCCCACAATTCGCTCATCACTGAGCCATATCCAATTCCCTTAACTGTCCATCCATCCAACCTTTCTTTTACCTAGCCAGTTGTCCTCATAAGACATAGGTGTTACGAAGTAAGGTGCACACCTCCCACATTACATTCACATCACCAAGCCATGCACAACTAAACCTCTACTTGTGCCATTGCCCAATCCTCAACGGGCAGATCTGCCACAATTGGTGCTTACATTAAAAGAGAACACACACATCCATTCCACCATTTATTCACTGATATATTATCCAACTCCATACTCCTCTAAGGCCGAAAAAGTTCCCACTCAAAGAGAGAGGTTTGAAACTCTTGAGACCAAACATGAAGCCACCCACAAGTCCCAACAAGAAACCAACCTGTGTCTTGCTCTTCTTGAGCAAAGTATGGCCAATATCACTACTATGCTTCAAAACATGCAGTTGGGAAGATAGCTCCCAAGTCGGGAGGAACCCCCATAGCTGACCAGCTCCTAACATTGAGGAAATGGTGACTCCTCATGTTCGGATTCCACCAACCCCAGTATCATCCATTGCTAAAGTAGAAAAATGTGGTGAGGAGCCACTCTTAAGTAGTAGTGAAAACAAAGCACCACAAAGGGTAAGGCGAAGGGCTGTACAACCCTCCTAGAATTTCCTAAATTTCAAGATGGCAATCCCACCACTTGGATTGCCAAGCCGACACTTATTTCAACTATTATCTAACTGAAACAAAGGAGAAAGTACGTAGAACAAGTTTCTATCTTGAGGGCGAAACACAACTATGGTACCAATGGTTGAGGGAAAGGTACCAAGCTCACCAAAGAAGAATTATATAGGAAAGCTTATGCAATGAAATAGCAAGAGGTTTGGAGATACCAAATATATGGATTACGACGGAGCTCTCACTCGGCTCAAGCAAAATTCATCTTTGTGTGAGTATCAAAATGAATTTGAAAAGATCTTAACTCATGTGAGATGGCTAGAGAAAGCCTTGACCGGGGAATTCATCAGAGATCTTCCTTTCTTTACTTGCATCAAGCTTCCTTTCGGGTTGAAATTTAATTAAATTCACATCCAAAATAGCATAATGCAATTTTCAAGAGAATCACCAAAATAAAAACATTAAGTTTATGATCATGTTCAATAATCCTATCAATGCAACCCACTCTAAAAACATCTTTTTTATTAAAATTTTTCTTTAAATGAAAAAAATTTAATTTAATTTTTTCATTATTAACTTACAAAATTAACTTCCCAACATAAACATCTATCAAGGCTCGTATAGTGGCAAGAAAAGATTGACCTAGAATTAATAAAGTACCCTCATAATCATCAATATCCAAGATTATAAAATCAACAAGAAAAATAAATTAATCAATTTTAACAAATATATCTTTGACAATACCTCTTGGATACCTTATACTTTCATCAACCAATTATAAAGGAATATTTATAGGTCAAAATTTCTTTAATCCTAATTTAGAGAATATGGAATAAGGCATGATAATCACACCAGCACCAAGATCACATAAAATTTTAGAAAAATCAGTTTGGATAATAGTGTAAGGAATAAAGAAACTCCCTGAATCCTTTAGTTTCGGTAGTAGCTTTCTTTCCAAAATTGTAGAGCATTCCTCTATAAGTTTGATTGTAAAAAACTCATCCAACTTTCTCATGTTAGTGATCACATCTTGGGGAATTCTCGGTAACTTAGCACCTGTCTGATGACATCCAAAAGAAGAATATTAATTTGTAATTTCTTCAAAATTTCTAAAAATTTTTCAAATTTTGGATTTACAAGTAAAAGACGCCTAGGAAAAGGGACAGGGGGTTTATATTCACGTAAATGTAAAGTGCTTCCCTATTTTGAATCCTGTGCCTTAGACTTCTCACTTGCGGTCTGTTTGCCCTTTTCCTCAATCTCTTGTTTATCCTCTTCCTTAGATCGAATGGGCTCCTTTTTAAATTCCTTCTCACGCCTCAATGAAAGTGTCTTGACTTGCTCTCTAGAATTCTTTTCAGTATCACTCGGCAGTTTATTTGGCACACAAAAATTAAAGGTATTAGTCAATTGTTCAATTTTATTTTCAAGTTTTTCAATCCTTTCATTAGTTATTGTTGCCAAACATTCAATTAAAATCTCCCATGATGCTTGCTTTCTCTTGGTTGTGGATTCCATGAATTAAATCTTGGTGGATTTTTTACTCTCTGTGGTACTCCTTGACTCCATGAGAAGTTGGGATGGTTCCGTCACCCAAGATTATTCATGCGGACACTTAGAAGACATATGAGTAGAATCATAATACGAATCACAATACTAGTTAGTCATAATATTAAGTTGATTAGTTTTTATGGTATTAATGATGGAGTCAATTTTTATATCGAGCATGGTAAAATTATTGACCTTATGCACTCTAACTTTTTATCTAGGGATCTCACGTTTATGAGACCAATCATACTAATTAGAGGCCATATCATTAAGTAATACACATGTTTCATGATAAGACTTATAAATACACCCTTATCACAACATCAACGGTAATTTTGACACAATGCAAAAGACTATAATAAAAAGTTTACAAAATTAACCAATATGGTATACCATCATGTGGACATTTCCTAATTAAATCTTTAAAATGCTCCTAAGCCTTATACAAAGACTCACTCTCAAATTGCTTAGTAATATCATTACGTAGTTTAGTCGTCTTACTAGGTGGAAAATATTTAGTTAAGAATACTTAAGACAAGTTCTCCCAATTTATAAAATGATTAGCAGAGAATAAGTTAAGTCATACCTTTATCTTTCCCCTAAGAGAAGAAGGAAACAGTTGTAACCTTATCGCATTAGGGATAATTCTATTCAGCTTGATTGTGTCACTAATCTCTAGAAAATTTTTCAAGTGGTTGCTTGGATATTCAAAAGCTTCTCCACCAAACTAGTCTGCCTGTACCGTGTCAATGAGACTTGGTTTGAGCTTGAAGTTATTTGCTTCAACGGCTGGTCTTGCAATGCTAGTCTGAATATCTTAAAGTTTAGACATCGAATACTCCCTCATAGCTCTATTGTCTTGTGCCATTGCTTATTTCTTAACTTCCCTAGCTTATTTTCGAATGGATCTCCAAGTTCTCTTTATCTTAGGATCAAACTCGGTTAGGTTAAGATTCTTTGATTCCAGCATGTACTATATCAAGATAAAAAATAGCACAAACTTAGATCTTCAAAATAGATTGCAAGAACCACACTCAAGAAAATCTAGATTACCTATACAAATGTAGAAATCATGATGAAATAGAAAAATAATGTAAAAGAACACCGAAGAAGATAATCGAAAAACCCTAAAAATAATAAAAAAAAGAAAAATAGAAAATCCTATGAAAATAATGGAATTTGACCAAGATAGGGTGGTACCTCTAGCAAAGCTAATGGTTTTATTCAGTAGGCTGAAATACTTTGGAAAAAGTGGTCGTAAAACCCTTAGATCTGAAAATTTTTTTTGAGAAAAAAATTCCCACCAAATCTGGACCAAATCTAAACCCTAAACAGTGGCTCTGTAACCCTAAAAGACTATATAAAAGATAATGTCCAATCTCAAATAAAATTATTTGGATTGATATATAAGGATATCCCCAATAACGGCGTCAAAGCTTGATACGCGATTTTGATATTACAATTTTGCGCAAATATACTCTAGTCGAGTATTATGTATAGTGCAAGTAAGTGTCATTCTCACAATGATATTTTGTGTTACCAACTATGAATTACCCTATCTAAATTAGATAAATCAAATCACAATTATATAGATATAAAAAAGCAAGAAAATATTAAAAGATTTGAATCAATGAATAAAAACCCTAGGATGTGATTTCATCTATTTTCAATATTTCTCATGGCCGAATCCTTTCAATTCTCTTAAATTTATTAACTAAAGAATCATTGTTGATGATGATAGATCTCTATAAATTAGATTCACCTAATGGTCATACAATGAATTTCTAATTCGACAAGCCAAAACCTGATGGATATACAATTTTGATTAAATCAAATTATTTTAAATTCTGTGAAATATATGTAATCTAAGGTTTCCCATAAAACCCCACATGGAAAATTATTCATCCATTGATCTTGTAGCCGTATATAGATTTTATTGTATTGGACTAATCTCCTACAATTATATGACTGCAACTGGCCCCATGAAGAGTTTAATGTGGGGGAATGAGTTTATCTTTGTTACCATTACAAGAAAAAATGGAGGAATTCCCACACCAAGTTTATGACTAAGTATTTTGGTCCCTATCTTATCACGGCTAAGTATGAGAAGTAAGCCTACAAATTGAAGCTTCTATCGAACATGCAAGTACACCCCATCCTTCATGTAAGTTGGCTAAGGAGATATGTAAGAGATTCTTAAAAAAAAAACAACTACCTTGCTAGAATTTGGTGAGCATGGCGATCTAGTCCTTGTGCCTGAGGACATACTAGATAGTAGGATGACTCGACGAGGCGACCACACTTGACAAGAAGTGTTTGTTAAGTGGGGAGGCTTAAGTCTAGAGGAGGCCATATGGGAAGATGTTCTAGTGATGCTTCACAACTACCCAACATTTGACCTTAAGGGCAAGATATATCTTGAAGGGGGGATGAATGTGATGGATTTTAGAAAGACCCTGTGTAATGCCCAGGAAAGGGCATGATGAGCAGCTGCTCAGCATGCTCACATGGAAAGCATAGAGACACTGAGAGCCTTAGCACCGGAAGCCTGAGCACTGGGAGCCCCAACACTATGTGTCTTAGCATAGGGAGGCACTCGGTGACTCAACACCGAGAGCCCACACTGGGAGTCTCAGCACTCGAGCATCATAGTGCCCAAGTTCTCAAGCCTAGGCAATTGGAAGGAATAATGGAAGCTGAGGAATAAATGTGGAGTAGGGCCAAGGAAGCCAAAAGGCCAAGAGTCTCAAGGCATCCAAAGAGGCAAGGCAAGGAGCACGAGTTGGAATTCCAAGGGTTGTATTCTAAAATAGTAAGAAAACTCAAGAGTTATATCCTAGAATAGGAATTAATGAAAGAAGGCAAGAGCCGCTTAGATTAGATGTGTGGCTAAGATCTAAAGTGACCCTTGTACTTCCCTCTCACCTAAAGCCAGTAAATAGGAATGTACTTCTCAAGCCAAGGCATCACATTTTGAGTAATAACATTTTAGTCAGTTTCAAAGATAGTTTTCTATCCTTAGAGCTCAAGGAAAGCAAGTGCTGTCCATAAGTTCAACACCACTTAAGTGATCCTTTAGGTACAAAGTAGTGTGCCCACAATTCGCTCATCACCATGCCACATCCAATTCCCTTAATTGTACGTCCATCCAACCTTCCTTCTACCTAGCCAGGCTTCTTCGTAAGACATAGATGCTGCAAATTAAGGTGCAAACTGAACCTGTACCCATGCCATCGCCCAATCCTTTATGGGCGGATCTGCCACAAATTGTTTAAAGCCTGTGCTAGCTTGATATTGTTTACACATGGAAAAGGACTCATGATCCAACTTTTTTTTTCCTCTCTTAGAAACCATCGGATTCAAAATTCAATTTGAGATGGATTAAAGTCTAAACGGACAAAACTCTTTCGATGCCCATTTTTTCTATTCATAAGACTTGGATTCAATACTTTATTTAAGGGGTACTAGTAGTTAATGGATCAACTATACGTTTAATAAATTACAATTGTCCTTGTTTTGGATAAATTATAGCTTTCCTCCTCCATTTTGTATATAGTTATTTTGGTTAATTACAAGTTCAACTAACATTTTGCCAATTCAAAACAGCTAAAAAATTAATTAAAATAACATGAATTGTCAAAAACACCTTTATATTAAAAATAAAATAAAATTATTTGCCACTCTTCTCCCTATACTCCAGCACTTTCCCCATCTGTCTTTTGATAGAAAGAATATTTTTCTCCTTTCTCTGTTCTATCTCCTCTCTCCTTTCTTTACTCTTCCCGTTTAAAATTGCTGGATCTCATTCCCTCCGTCCTTGAATGGATGGACTTACTGAATTTGATCTTGGCCAATATATTTCAAAATTTTGATTTTGCACTTGCTTTTGTTTCCCTAAAGTCGTGAACAACTTATTGATTTTGAACTCAATACCTGGATCTCTCATCCCTGCCACCAAGAAAGAGATGTCAAACTCAAGAAGATATCCAATCTCTCTCTCTCTCTCTCTCTCCAATTTTTGACACCCTTAACCCTGGCCACAAATCATTACCATCAATTAAACATGGGAACAGTTCGAACTAAGAACCGGATTGGAACAATGATTCCAAAATCAGAATTAGAATTAGAATCATGTCTACAAAATTTAGTTCTAGTTTCTCTTTTTGAATATTCAGAACGTAACCGTTGAAGCTGATAGGTTTTATTTTATTTTATTTTTTAAAATTAAAAATTAAATATTTGATGAGTTATACTATTAGAAATAAAATATTAAGATTATCTACTAAATATATTATGTTGTGTGATATTTTAATTTTGTAATCTACCACGCCGACTAACACCTATAGATTTTTAAGTAAAACTATACAATTTTTACAATAATTATAAAAACAACCAAAAGTTTTGTGTGCATCCATTGAATTACGTAGTTTTTTATTTCTATACACTCCACTAGGATGTATACGCAACTCAATTTTTGAAAACAAAAATTAAGTTCAACATATTCCTCCTTTTTATTTATTTAATTTTTATTATTATTATTTTTTTATTTTTTATATTCTGGCCTTAGAATCAGAACTAGATTGGAATTACCACAAGGGATGATTTCGACTCCTCCAAACTTGAAATCGAGAACCTATGATTTTAGAACTAAAATCGTCAGTTCTGAAACCATGACCATGTCTAGTCTCTACTATCTCCTCTACCCAATTGTTGAAGCCCATCTTTCTATCTATTGCCTCTAAAATTGATCAACAAAAAATACCCATTGCTGAATATATGAAATTGGAAAGTACACTGATTTGAATAAAGTGAAGTTATGGATCTTCTTGTGGGACGAAAAAGTGATAATTTGTGACATCATGAATAACTGAGTGATAATTTGAGGACATACACCGATTGAGATTTGGGTGTGAGAGTGGAATTAAGTAAGAGAACAGGTGAATAAATTCGTCAGTGATATGCCTACGCCCATCATTGCAATTTTTATTTTTATTTTTTTTAATATAACATGGAATTACTATTAGAAAGGTATATGCATTCTACCAGAAACAAGAAGCTTCGGACAAATGCTAGTTGATGTCGTGAGTATTTGATTGACTGAGGACTCACGAATTAATGAGAGACGTGAACTTTCCTAGGAGGAAAGACCTTTGAATGTACCAAAAAAATAAAAAAGGAAAGACCTCTGGATGCAGAGAGAAGCTCTCTTCTTTTGACTATAAACAGTGGAAGTTATTAGTGTGAAGACAAGGCCTTACCCTTTAAAACAAAAGGGTAGGCCACAACGGCCATACGATCATTGAAAATTAACATATCAGAATAATTCGAAGCGGAGAATTAATTGTTGCCGATAGGTGGTTTAACCAGTGTTTTCGATAGTGTAAAGCCTGACAGCTCATAATCATAAAACTGAAAGACTACTAAGTCCACTAGACTGAACACTCTCAATCGAACCCTCTTGGCCACCGCTCGATCAAGAGTCTTGGTCGAACACTCTCGGGTATCGCTTGATCAAACTCTCTCGATTAAATCTCTCACCTACTATCAAGTGGTCTTTCATTAAATAACGTCTCCGTCAAACAAATCAAAATCATGATCATCTGATATTTGAATCTTTTATAATTTCAGGAGTGATCTCACTTGATAAGGACTGAAATTTCTATGATAATTTGAATTTTTATCCCATAAGATTCTAAATCTCCTAAGAATCTCTGATTAAAGTCTGTGTAAATTTAAAAATCTTTAATGATCTTTCTATAAGGCAACTAGAGTTTTTATATCCTCAACCAAGAGACTTGCTATGCATACACATGCTATATATACCGAGCAAAGATGACTCACCAGGTATGTTCTTCTACACATTCAATACACACATTACGTAGAGGCAACACAGGGCAAATCTAAGGCCCTATTCAATCTGTTCTTTCCTTCATCATCCACGAAGACCCAACGGACACATCAACATTAGTTTGTCATTCGAGTTGACAGAGTAGTTCTATCTTTAAAGCAAACCAACCTCCAACAGATTGGCGCTGTTTGTGGGAAACAAACTAACTATTTAGTCAAAAACGCCTTGTTTTACTTTGTCTCTCCTATAGCCAGGCCTGAGGTGGGGGAACGAACATCTAATTCTCTAGACCAGAAAACTCCCTTAGCACTATAGCCTCAATTCATGCCATCAGACACACATGTATTCTGGAAGATCGAGACTACTGCTCCTAGGGAAGTTAATGATTGGCTTCAATGACGATAACTTAGTGAGGTCAGCCAAACCGACATGACCCACTGGGATCTCCTCGATTGGGATGCCTTCCAGTAGATGGGTTTCAACCGAGTGCATCTTCAACTTCACCCCGGATATTTAAGGGGACTCTATGATGAGTAGCTATACCCCAAGGGGACCATCTCGCTCTTAGTAACCTTGGGAATGCCACCTAATCACGACACTACCACATCTTTAATGGGGTCAAATTGCCATCCCTTTACAATACCATCTTGGGCCACACTGGCTTATATGGCTTAGAAGTCTTGTTAAGCACCAAATAAATGAAGGCCAAATTCAGAATACCTCTCGGTATTGGAACACTTGACCATGATTCTGACTCTCAGAGCGCTTCTGCACCAGAGAAGGAAAAAAAGAATCTCTCCATAGAAGCCATGGAACTTAGAGACGACACCAAACAAGTTGCTAAATCCAAGCCTTGTGAGGAGGTGGTTAAGGTCCTAATCACGAGTGTGCCTGGTCAAATTGTCCAAATTGGAGCCCGTCTACTTACACCTCTTCGAGACGCCATAATCGAGTGCTTGTGATGACAATCTAAAGTCATCGCATGGTTGCCCGAAGAAATGCTAGGGATCCATCCCTTGGTAATTGTTCAAAAGTTGACAATAGAAACAAGTCGTAAGTTTGTGAAATAGAAGAAGAGGGTATTTGCATTGGAATGCCAATAAGTAATAAAAGAAGAAGTGCAAAAACTCCTAACAGCAAACTTTATCAGGAAAGTGAAATATTCTGAGTGGTTAGAGAGCATGGTTATGGTTAAAAAAGTCAAATGGCAAATGGAGGAAGTGCGTCGATTTTACTGATCTTAACAAGACATGACAGAAAGATAGCTACCTACTTACCAATATCGACAAACTTGTGGACAACTCATTAAGCCATCAACTCCTAAGTTTCATGGGCGCATACTCTCGCTACAGCTAGATATTCATGGCCTCGAAAGACGAAGAAATATGAGCTTTATTATGGAGTTCAACACCTATTGTTATAGAGTTATGTCATTCGACCTGAAGAACACGGAAGAAACCTTCCAATAACTAGTCAACAAGATCTTTAGCAAGCAGTTAAGTAGAAATATGGAGGCTTATATGGACGATATAATCGTCAAGAGTACTAGCCCGAAAGGCCGCATAACAGATCTTGAGGAAACATTCTAGACACTAGAACGTTGCAACATGAAGGTGAACCCAGTCAAATGTACCTTCGGAATCACTTCAGGCAAGTTATTGGGTTTCGTGTTCACCAACTGAGGAATCGAGATCAACCCAAAAACATTCAAGCCATCCAAGACATGATGCAACTAAAAATGTTAAAGGAGGTACAACGCCACAGAGGACAAATTGCAACTTTGAAAAGGTTTATGTCAAAAGTAGGAGAAAAATACAAGCCTTTCTTTGATGCCTTGAAGAAGTCCCAGAAGTTCGTATGGACTCTGGAGTGCTAGACGACCTTCGATAAGCTCAAGGAGTATGTCTCCTCTCCTTTACTACTCTCTCGGCCTATTCCCAGTAAGAAACTCTATCTCTACTTATCTATCTTTGATCAAGCTCTTTGCTCTCAACTTGTAAGATAGCGTGCCACTGTTCAAAGACCGGTATACTATGTTAGCTGAGTGCTCCACAAGTCAGAATTCAATTACCAATCTATCAAGAGGTGGCCTTTGCTCTTGTCACAACCGCTTGGCGGCTTCACCTATATTTTTAAGTACACACAATCATAGTTCTGCCCGATCAGCCCCTAAAGTAGATTCTATAGAGAAAGGACAACTTAAGCTAGCTTGTCAAATGGAGTATCGAACTTGGTGAATTTGATATCGAGTATTAGTCATGACTTGCCATCAAAGGCCAGCCCCTGGCCGACTTTATCCTCGAATACACGTTCCCAAACCCCACTGAGCAAGCAATTAATGACAATTCAAAGGGAAACTCTTAGCCAATATGGATATTACACATGGACGGTTCTTCTAATTTACCAGGGAACGGTGTCGAACTCATCCTGATGAGTCTCGACATCTTCAAAGTAGAGTATGCACTCCACTTCGATTTTCAAGCCTCCAATAACCAGGCAGAGTATGAAGCACTCTTAACAAGATTGCAGATTATAGTGCTATTAGGAGCTCAAGACATTCAGGTGTTCACCAATAGCTAGCTTCTGGTTAAGCAAGTCAAGGGAGTGTACGACACCAATGAGCCCATATGGTGAAATATCTCGCCAAACTCTAGGAAGTAATGAGCAAGTTCAACAAGGTTGACATCCAACAAATTTCTAGATTTGAGAATGATAGAGTTGACATGCTCTCCAAGCTTACCAGTTTGGACTCTATCACCGCCTATTAAATGGTCCACATCGAAAGCCTCCCGTACCTGAGTATTGATGAACTAGAGCAAATTATGACGACTGATGACTCGCTGAGCTGGAAAGATTCAATTCATGCCCACCTAAAAAATGGACAACTACCGAACTCCCCATAGGAGGTAGTAATGGTTAAATGCAAAGCAGTGCATTATGCCGTCATTAATGAGGCTTTGTACAAAAAGTCCTTCATTCACCCTCATCTCAAATTTCTAACACCTGAAGAAGGAGTCTATGTTCTTAGAGAAATTCATGATGGGGTATGTGGCAACCATTTAGGTTCCTGAAATCTAGCCAACAAGGCCTTGCACCAAGGATTCCTTTAGCCCACAAAGAAGGCTGATGTAGAAGGTTACGTCAAAAAATATGATAAGTGTTAGTGCTTCTCCTCAGTACCTCACCAAACCTCTCCAAACTTTGTCCAATTGTGAGTCCATGGCTATTCGCATAGTGGGGGATGGACATACTGGGACCGTTCCCACAAGTTATCGAGCAGTGAAAGTTTTTCATCATAACCATAGACTACTTCACCAAGTGGGTACAAGTCGAATCACTAGCCCAAATAACAGCCGATAAGATTCAAATATTCATGTGGGTGTCCATCAACACCAGGTTCAGCCTCCCCCATGTCCTCATCATCGACAACAACAAATGGTTTTACATTAAAAGATTTAGGGAATTCTACTATAAGCTCAAAATCCAACATCACTTTACTTCTATTGCTTATCCCCAAGCCTATTGCCTTGCCGAAGTGACCAACCAAATGATCCTCCAAGGGGTCGAAATAACACTTAATGAAGCAAAGAGGCTCTGGGTAAATGAACTCTATGGAATCCTCAAATCCAATCGAACTACACCCGAAATGGCTACAGGGGAAACACTATTCAGTCTCACTTATTGATGCGAAGTAGTCCGTGGAAATAGGAATTCACTCGTTATGCATAAAATAGAACCAGCTAGAGTTAAACAAGCCTGTAATACATGAACAACTAGACCTCTTATCAGAGTTACGAAACACCCCAACCACTTCAATGGAAACCTATCAGCAACAAATGGCCTAATTAGCGACGAATTATTTTTTGTAGCTAAATTTAGCGACGGATTTCAAATCCATTGCTAATTAGCGATGGATTTCATTTTCGTCCCTAAATTTAGCGACGGAATATTATATCTGTCGCTGATTAGCGACGGATTATATTTTCGTCGCTAAATTTAGCAATGAATTTCAAATCCGTCGCTAATTTAGCCACGGATATGAAATCCACGCTAAATTTAGTGACGGACTACAATATCCGTCACTAATTTTAACAACGAAAAATAATCTGTCGTTAAATTATATTTAATAGAATTACAAAATTATCTTTAATAAAAACATAAAATTATATTTGAAAAAAATATAAAATTATATTTAATAAAAATCAATGCCCTAATTTAATAAAAATATAAAATATAAATATATATTTAATAAAAACATAAAATTATATTTAATAAAAATATAAAATTATATTTAGCGACGCAAAATAATCCGTCGCTAAATTCGTTGCTAAATATAATTTTATATTTTTATTAAATATATATTTGTATTTTATATTTTTATTAAATTAGGGCATTGATCTTTATTAAATATAATTTTATATTTTTATTAAAAATAATTTTGTAATTCTATTAAATATAATTTTGTATTTTTATTAAATATAATTTTGTATTTTGTATTTTTGTTAAATTAGAGAATTATATTTTTAATGTTAAGCGTTAGAAAGAAAATAAAGAAGTAAAAAAAAATATATATATATCAGATAAGTTAATGTGGTATAGTGATTAAGAGTACTCCAGACAACCCCTAAAACCCATATTCGAATCTGGGTAAAAGCACATTTATTACAAAAAAATAAAGCAACAGGGGGTGGGTTCATGCACGGGCGGGCATAGGCGGGCAAGCAGCATGGGGTCAGGGCGGTGGCGGGCGGGCAGGCGGACGGGCTCTACAAAAAAAATATTAAATGCGAAATTTAGCGACGGATTTGAATTCCGTCGCTAAATTTAGCGACGGATTTCAAAATCCGTCATTAAATTTTTGTGACACATTATTAGTGACAGAAAATTTTTCGTCGCTAAATCCGTCGTTAAACTCTTGTTTTTTTGTAGTAGCCTCTTAGGTCTTCATAAGATTTGTGTTGCTCTATGCCTCATAGGTGTCTTAGCACCTGAGTAGCATCTAACTCCCATTCTCTTAACAATGCATCCTAATATTGGTCCTAGCACTTAAGCGGGTTGACACATCCATTCTCTCGGCAACATGTCCTATACAAGTCCTAGCATCCGAGTTGGTTGACACACCTATTCTTTCGACTCTACACCTCGTATGGGTTTCAGCACCCGAGCAGAATCTAACTACTGTTCTCTCAATAATGCATCCTAATATGGGTCCTAGTACCTAATAGGGTTGGCGCACCTATTCTCTTGGCATCATATCCTATACGGGTCCTAGCCTCTGAATGGGTTGACGCACCCATTCTCTCAGCTCTACACCCTATAAGGCCTAAGCACCTGAGAGGGATCATACTCCCACCCTCTCGGCCTCTCTCGGCGCAATACCTTATATGAGTTGTAGCACTTGAGTGGGTTAGAACACCTACTATCTCGGTTTTCTCACTTAAAATGATTTTAACTCCCTCTCTCGACTACAATGCTTTTGAAGACAACTTAGCACTTAAGTCATTTTGTTTCAACACATAATCAATAAGACAGAGAGGACAACAGTTATAATAAAACAGGCTCTCTTTATTTAAATTTTCATTTATTATTTGTATGACAACTCTCTCCAGTCCTAACATACTCAGAGTGGCCTTTTACCATACAAGCGAGAATAAAAAAACAACAAGTAGCAAAGGAAATTCATTTCAACATAATGCAATGTTTAAACATCAATAGTACATAGAAAATAAAAGTACATGATAGGAGGGTTACAAAGAAAAGGGAGGAGTATTGTACTCCCATAACAACCAATCAACAACTTGGAGCCGAGTGTCGCCTGAGAGACTCCTCACCTCACTGAATAGGTTCGTCCTCAAAATCCTAACTTTTTTCTTCTTTTATTCCCTCGTCCCTTATGACAAGATTCATTTAAAATACATAATGGGTACTAACCCTCATTTGACAATAAGAGTAGAAACATCCCAGGAGTGTTTGACGGGAGGCATTTGACAAAATCGCCATGCAAATCCCTTTGCATTACCTTGATCATGTGTCTCTCAGCATGTCTAAGTTGCACTCACAGACCCTTCTCTCTCTTCAGTGGCTCAGCTGCCAAATCTAATCCCTTATTTCTAAAATTATCCCTAATCTCATATTCTCACCTTTCATACTGTATGCGTAATTGCCACCACCAACTTCCACCTAACCCCATCTCATTAGCAATTTCTTGCAGTTCTTCTCTATCATCGTACCCATGAACCTTGACATCGTGGTGAAGATGTGATTCAGAACCCTTCCTTCTTTGTTTTCACGAACTTCACCATTCATGCATCAAACCCTAAGCCCTGAATTTTCCTTCACCAAATAAACTCACAAAACTATGACAAGTACCTTTATTATTCATTATAATAAGATTGGAAAGCGTATTGAACACGATTCATAAAAGTAGAAGCGATCACTACAAAATTAAAGCGTTGAGGTGACGGTCAAAAACCGTCTCCATAACGCATCAAATCCGTCAGCAATACTTTCTCTAACGGATGCACGTTTAGTTGGGCATACACCAGTCATGATAGATATATCATGACGCTTTAGGTTACCGTTGGAGCATGTCACATATGTATACTGACGGAAGGATAGAGTTGGTAAAACTAGTGATGTATCGTTAGTTACCATGTGTTATTAGATGGTAAAACTAGTGATGGTTGCCATGTGTTACCATATGTTACTACCTTTATCTTCGGTTGCGATTGAGATAGAAAATGTTAGAAAATGTTGACGGTTAGAAATGAGTTAGAAAATTGTACCAAATATTGATGGTTATTATTGAGTTACAAAATTATATAAATTATCAACGGTAGAAAAGTGTTAGTGAAATTAGTTATTTGTATAGTCACTTATCATGCGTTAGGAGATGTTACTACTCTATCATCAGTCACCATTGAGTTACAAAATGTTGACGGTAGAAAAGTGTGAGTAAAATTAATATTGTATGATCGGTTATTATTGAGTTACAAAATTGTGTAAAATGTGGATAGTAGAAAAGTGTTACAAGATGTTACTACTTTTTATCATCGATTACTATTGAGTGACAAAATGTTACAACATATTGACGGTAGAAAATATTAATAGAATTAGTGACTTCATTGTCAGTTACTATGTGTTACTATATGTTACTATGTGTTACAGTCACCATGTGTTACCACATGAAACAAAATGTTGACGTTAGAAAGTGTTAGTAAAATTTGTGGTTTTATGGTCGGTTACTATGTGTTACCATATGTTACTAGCATCAGCATCGGTTGCTATTGAGATAGAAAATGTTAGAAAATGTTGACACTTATCAATGAGTAACAAAATTATACTAAATATTGACGGTTACAATTGAGTGATGAAATTGTACAAAATGTGCACGGTAAAAAAGTGTCAGTCAAATTGGTGGTTTTATAGTCACTTATCATGTGTTAGGAGATGTTACTACTTCATCATCAGTTATCACTGAGTTATAAAACGGTTGTTGACGGTAGAATAGTATTAGTAAAATTTTTGGTTTTATCATCGGTTATTATTAAAATACAAAATGTTTTAAAATATTGACGATAGAAAAGTGTTAGTAAAATTAGTGTTTTATGATCAATTACCATTGAGTTACAAAATGGTGCAAAATATTGATGGTAGAAAAGTGTTACGAAACGTGGTTAGCATTGAGTGACAAAATACAGTTACTATGTGTTACTATACTATGTGTTACTTTGTGTTACTATGTGTTACTACTTTTATGATCGGCTATGGTTAGGATAAGTTACTGATTTTATTATCGCTTATCATGTGTTACTAGATGTTGCTACTTTAATTGTCAGTTACGATTGAGTTCGGAAATGTTAGTGATCTATCATCAATTACCATATATTATAAGATGTTACTCTTTTTATCGTCGGTTACCGTTGAGTTAGGAAAGATTAATGATTTTATCATTGGTTACTATACTTGACAAGATGTTATTACTCTAATCATCATCATCGGTTAACAAGTGTTAAGAGATGTTACAACTTTCATTGTCGATTACATTGGGTAAGGTAATATTATTGAATTAATCATCGCTTACTTTGTGTTATGAAATGTTACTATTTCATCAACTTTCATCGTTAAGTTAGGAAATGTTATCAATTTTAAGAGTCGGTTACCATTGAGTTAGGAATTGTAAGTGAATTTAACATTGTTATGAGATGTTAGTATTTTAGAGTCGTTAACATTGAGTTCGATAATATTACCATATGTTACGATGGAAATGGTAACACATCTTTCATCGATTACCATTGAGTATGAAGAAGTTCTATTACCATGTGTTACAATGTGGTAGGAGATGTTACCAGATGTTAGTACTGAAATGTCGGTGACCGTTAGTTAGGAGATGTAGCAACTTTTATTGTGGGTATAGTTACTGATGATTTTATTATTGCTTACCGTGTCTTACCATGTGTTACTGGAATTACTATCGGTTCATGGACGGGCACAAGCATATGCCTCACGGGGGCCCGCGCATGATGGACAGGTGCAAGCATACGCCTCATGGGGGCTCACACATGATGGACGGGCTCAAGCATATGCCTCACGGAGGCCCGCGCATGCATGCCGGGCGTAAGAAAATACCATGCATGTGAGAGCGATTACTTCATTATTTTTTTATTTTAAAAATATTATTATTAAAATAAATACACCTGATTATTATCAAATTAAATAATGTAATGATATAAAATTATTTATCACCACCACATGATTTAAGAGTGTATAAAAGAATTACAAAAATATTACAAATATAAACAGAATTGTATTAACATATAAGATTGAGAAGTACATTACATTGAGGAATAGATATAAGACCAAGAGGAAAGAAAGATTCATTTTCTATAATAACATGTCTGTCTTGTACTAATAGTAAGAGGGTGAAACAAAAATGAAACAAAAAACATCTCTTGGTGAAACCAAAAATGAAACAAAAAACGTTCATTTCATCACCAAAAATATTACCATTACAATTTGGAGGTCACAATCCCACCATATTTCCAAAACTAAGCAAAGCAGTGAGCAACAAGTTTATGTCAAACTTTCTTCCTGTCAATAAAAAAATGAATAAAAAAGTGAAGTTAATATAATCATGTAGTAACATTATAAAGAATATAAAGAATGGTTATTAAAGAAAATATTACCTGTGGGATGGAATTAGGTGTTGATGATGATGGTGCACTACTAGCATCTAGTATTGGAGGAATCTAATAATATAAATGATTTGGATTATTATTAAAAGATAAAAATGAAAATAGTAAGATTATGCACATTCACACCTAAACACCAGCAATAAGCTTTGCTTCATTAATCAGGTTTATCAATTCATTTTGCTGTCCACTTCCGGCATGTGCAACAACATGCATAAGAACATTGCGGACCAAATTACTAAGATTGTGATTTTGTTCCATTAACGTTCCATCATAGTAGTCATTTCTTGCTTCTCAGCTTTAGTTGAATGCACACTGGGAGTTGTAACCTTTCCCATGCATCTAATTCTTCCCCTAGAATCAGGCCCTTTAACTTTAGATACAATATCACTTTCCCAAGACAAATTGGAACTTTCCATTTGCACATCTTCTGTAGACTCCATTCCAGTCTTCATCATTTCTTGTAAGAAGTAAAAAGTAAAATGTCAAAGTAGCATAAATAAAACAGTTAGAATTACATAAAAGGATAATCATCCATACCACAACTTCTGATGCTTTTGTAGAAACTAAACTGCCATCTAATCGCATTCTGCTTGTAATATAAAGTTCAGCTCTAGAAGGTTTCCTCCCAGATTGTGTCAACTTTAATGAAAAAAAAAATAAAACAAAATAGAGTTTGAAATGTTTAAAAGTAAATGAGAGATGAATTATTTATAGTTGCACATGTATGAGCTTTGCAAATGATTTCGATCCTAAGCAATGTGGATCAGTCAACTTGGAACGACATGGAACATAGAAAAATGTATAAGAATGGCATAGAGAAAAAATGGGTTGTATAGTGGATTGCATTTTCACATTTCCTTTATCACTCAACCAAAAAGTAACAAGCTCCTTATATTGATGTGGATCAACTCTTTCATCATCCATTCTCTTGATATTTTCATTTATTCCCAGTGAATCATCGAACCATTTTGACTTCAGAGAATTTTTTAAACTCTTCCATTTTTCACTTAAATTTCCAATAACCCATTTCTTAGTCTCTTCCCTGAGTGGCCTGAAGGTAATCTTCGACTACAATTGAAAAAAAAGAAAATATATCATCTTTATAGTCATTGATTTCAATTGAAATAAAATTTTATAGATAAGCTTTTCCATCTAGCCATTGAGTAAAAAAAATAGATACCTGTACAATGTTCCACATATCATCTTTATAGTCCGTTGGCATATCATGTCAAGTTTTATAGTTGATTGGAGCAATGGCATGGACTCTAACTATAGAGCCAAGAAATCCGGTAAAGATTATACCATCAATTCCTATTTGTTGATTTAATTCGTTCAGATGATATGTTGTCCTTTTTCTAAGTCCCAAACATCTTGGCAGCATGTTGGACCTCTACATTTCTTCACAATTACTGAAAAAATAAACATGAGTTGTCAGTTGATACCATGGTAATGTCAAACCTCAAATTAAAATAATACCTGGGATAACATTTTCGCAAGATTGAGTTTCTTCATATTGAACTTGTTGTTGGGATTGTTGTGATTCTTCATGCTGAGTAACAATATTCATCCGGCATTTAGTTCTTCCCATAGCTACGGTGGTTCGCACAATAGATGTTTTCAGAGTAAGAGCTTTGTGGAGATTTGAGGAAAGAAATACTTCATATTTAATATAATATTTTTGGATTAGAATCCAATTACAAAGCGCGCCATTTTGTATTGCTCTTTTTTTTTTCTTCACCCGCCTTTTTTCCGCACTTCTTACCGCCTTTTTTAAATTAAAATTCTTACCATTGCCTTTTTCTTCTTTCATATATTTCTTTTTTTTCATATTTTTAAGTCGGTAACATTTGTTTTCTTTTGATTTTATATAATTTTCAATTTCATGTCGAGAACTTAGAACAATGAAAAAGTCACTCAATCTAAAATTTATTATTAAATTCTTTTTAAATTAGATTTTATCATGACTTAATTGCTACCACTTTATTACCACTTGTTAGTATGCATAATTGTAAATAACAATTAAATAAAATTGATAACACACATCTCAAAATTCTTCATCTATTCAAAATATATGTTTATGACACAAATTAAATGAAATTACATGTAAATTAAATTAAAGAAATATATAGAATATATTTATATCGGGTTGAATGGTGTTGAATAATTTTATTAATTGATTAATTAATATACTATCTTTAAAGTAAAAATGAACATCGAGATTGAAATTAATATTAATGTTGTCATTCGTTTAATTTGAAATTTATATAAAATTATATAATGTGAATAAATAATATGAATTCTTCCCTTTTTCTTTGAGATTTTATTGGTTCATATAATATTGATGATAAGATGTTTAGTTTAAATATTATTCTTATTTATCTAACTTATTATATAAAATCGGTAATAGAAGTGACAATTGCAGTGTCAATGTTAGATTAAATGTATCTATAGTAGTCATATATATTAATAATATAATAGTAATTTATAATAAAATAGTAATTGTAATTAAAAAAAAGTACTAATATACTAATATAGAACAAGATTATATAATAAAATAGTAATATACGGGCAATAGTAATATATAGTAATAGATAATAATACATTGACACTCCGACAAATATAATCAAGTATGGTAATGTATATTAATATATAATAATATATAGTAGTATGTAATACTACTATGTAATAGTAATAGTTATTTAATACTAAGGTATATAGTAATTGTAATTAAAAAATACATCATAATAAATGTAATATATAGTAACATATAGTAACGTTGTAATATATAGTAGTATATTGTCACGCCCCGAACCGGGAATCGTGAACAGCCGCCCGTTGACCTGGATATCGACTGTATTTTTACAAAAAATCGGGCAGAGCCTCCCTATAACTCGGAGGTCTCCCAATGTACAAATAACCTGTATAAACCTGTATAATTCAAAATCATGCTGTAAATTAAACAAATGGCCATCCCGGCCTCAAAAACAATCCACCAATCTCCCAACCGACATCCAGACAACGCAAGGCTAACAAATCACCAACAGTCCTAGCCACAGACCTCTACTGTCATGCCCAACTAGAGCATGAACAGCCGCTATACCGAGCGGGCCTAAGTTTTTACAAATATATTACAAATTCCCAAGTTGACACTTTAAACATTTACAAATGCCTCAATGCAAGTGAAATAAGAGTTTAGCAAACAGAAGTCCAAAAATTATACAGTTATCCCAAAATATGTACACGGTCAACTACGGACCTCAACAAGACCACGCAGGGTCGACAATAAAATATGAAATTCATCTTTTCAATTAAAACTTAATCTCACCGTCGTAAACACCAATCCATTAACGAGCTATCAAACCCTCGAGCCAAATACATCGCCCTAGCACCATAATCCCTGCGGGGAGGGAAAGAGGAGGGGTGAGTACTCAGGGAAGAATACTCAGTGAGTGAGTGGGTCAATGTAATTGTGTAATATGGGATGTGAAACTGGAGTGTCAAAGCATAAGTATACAAATCATATTTCAAATCATCATGCTTTTCATTTCAACAATATATCATTTGCACGCATCAGCAAATCAAATATGCATCCAAAATACTGTCATTAAAATCATAGAGCCCGGTACGAAAAACTCCCCCAGAGAGGTCTACCACGACCTATGACAGGCGCACCGGGGGTGTTATATGCGATTTTATTTAAAGTGCTCTCTACCCCGGCGTTGGCGACGGACCTCGTCCAGGTGCTAGACTTGGAGAGTGTCTAAATCCTCCCCCTTTCGGGTTCAACCTGCCTAGTACCGTGTCGTAAATATCATCTCGACAACTCGTGGGATACCCCAGGCCTAGGCATATCCGGACGCCACCAAAGCGCCTCTCACGGTGTCCTTCGTAGCTACGGAACAACACATATCACAACCCTCAAGGCTAATATCAATATCAACAATACATATCATAGCCCTCAAGGCCAAAATCAATATCATATCAAACATGTGCCGTAAATCAGGTTCACAAACCAAATGCAACATATATCATAAAATGGCACATTTTTCATTTCAACCACATGGATGCATATTTCATAATTCAATCACATTTTTGGACACTCCATCGGTTCACAAAATCATTTCCAAAACCAGTCAAAA
This sequence comes from Dillenia turbinata, assembly GCA_037126225.1. Lineage (NCBI taxonomy): Eukaryota > Viridiplantae > Streptophyta > Magnoliopsida > Dilleniales > Dilleniaceae > Dillenia > Dillenia turbinata. The sequence goes on from JBAMMX010000017.1 coordinate 12,232,022, forward strand.
CATTTTAAGCACGCGATAAATCATGCTCATTTATCAAACTGTTATAAATCAGAGTTTACATATTAAACGAAAACATTGAAATAAAACTCACTCACAGTATACGGGAGGGTCAATCACTCCCTAAAATGCACAACAAGTGTCAAAACTGTGCTCCCCTCGATCAAGACATCCAACATTTACGCATGTATGTAATCAGCAAGTTTCAAACCTGCGCAGTTATAGAAAATAGGCTATAACTTCTGATACACCTTTACAAATCAAGGGGTTTCTTATTTCATTTTTAAAGCTAAGGATGTCTAGTGTCTAAGGCAGAAAACCTCACGTCATTCGGAGCTGTGTAGAGAAAGTTATGCTTACAACATATCCACATGACTCAAGTGATATTACTCAATCAATCCTACACAAAGCTCACACCAATCCAATCTCTCACCGCACATAAGAGTCAGCATATACACCAACACACTTTTATTCAAAAATTCTTTATCAACTTCTTCTCTTCAATACCCCAATACAATTCTATACACTTATCATATAAATACAAACACATGCTTTTGCTCATTCTTTACAATTGCACATTTTCATATCACTTTAACACACCAATATCACTATATATATGCATGCACTTTCTATACCTTATTACATACACATATAAACCTCCATCTTGCTTACTAGAGTCATTCCAAATCTCTCCAATGGATTTGATCAATATAATTTTACATCCACATACTCACTAACCTCTATCCAAATTTCAGCATACATAAATCCTCACACTCTTGGCCTCAATTTCACATATACATAGCCAATAACACACCACACTTAAATACCAAAAACACAAGTACATCAAATCCACATTTTAACACTCAAAATCACATTAAAACCCATCAAATTTCATATTCAAAGTTCTAAATCTTTCAGTACATGTTTCCTTAGGGTTTCTCCCCTCAATATGAGCTCATTTAAGACTTAAATCAATCATGTACACAATCACCTTTCTAGATTCGCATTTCATCACTTTCATTCCATTTATAAACAATTAATCAAATCAAAATCAAAATCAAGCCTGATTCAATCCTAAAACCAATCAAAATTGGAAATACGCTTAAAATAAATAAGTTTCCTACGAACTGGAAAATCTTTGAAAAATCATAAACTTTTCGATTCTCATCCGATTTCTTCAACCCATATGTCATTTCAAAGGTATTGAAACCAATTTTCATCATACGAAATTAGTATTTTGATTGCCTATATGCAGGACAACTTATAATGTAAAATACCACGACAGTTCTTAAACTATAACCACAACTTTTAATCTATTCTTCATAGACATACCATTATGCAAATTTAACAACTTAATATAACCTGAGAAAGACACAAAATGCTACAGTATACTTCATTTCACGGCACATCTCATTCCAACTCTGATCCCAAACACTTTCATGCATATTTCAAAATTTAACCCTGAGGGAACTATTCAAATCAAGCAAACATGATTCTATCATCCGAAACATTCTCTTTCCATATCAGACAATATAATTTCTGTAACATTCTATACTTAACCTTCATAATCACATATAAACATTTCAAAAATTGTATCCTATTCGCATTCCACTTACATTCTAAACATATATAGAATCTTCCACTTTAGATTCAACCCTAGATTCATTCAATTTATCAAATAGAGTAGAAATCTCCTCACCTAGGGTTTCTCGGTTTGCAGACCTAGCTTTTAGTCGCCAATAGTTTCAAGCTCAACCTGTAACGGTTTCAAATTCAGAGCAAATGTTAGCAATTAACCCTAATTACTTAGAAAATTCAAAACCCTAGAATTAGGGCTAGAAATTGGTCCTCACCTGCGCAGGAGATGAGTGCAGACCCGGCCTAGGGTTTCAAAGTCTGTCGTTTTGGGCTCTGCGAGAGTGGCAGAAGGCACGCGAGCAGGGAAGAAGCTGCAGCCACGTGCACAGAAGCTGTCGCGCGCTGCAATCGGCGTGCCGGGCAGTCTCGCTCGCTGGGACAGGGCTGGCGCGCGCTGGGGCAAGGCTGTTGCGCGAACAGATGTGTGCTGAGGGCTGCCTCGTGTGAGCAGTCGCGCGAGCTGTCGTGCGCTGTCGCGCGAGCAGCAGCGCTCTATTGCGCGCGCGAGTAGGGAGAGAGGCAGGCGGCGACCCGTGGTGGTTGCGGTGGCAGCGGGTGGTCGTGGGTTGGCGGTGGAGAACCGCGGTGGCGGTGGAGGAAGGATCGCGAAAGAAATCGCTAGCGGGAAGGAGAGAGAGCAACCGAAAGAGAGAAAGAGAGGGAGTGAGACGGTGGGGTGGTTGCGGTTGGCAGCGGCGACGGCGGCCGCAGGGCGGAGGCGCGACGGGTCGCGGCGGGGGAGAGGGAGAGGCGGCGAAAGAGAGAGGGAAAGGGGGAAAAAGAGGAAATTAGGGCTTAGCCCTAATTTTGACTTTATTTCATTTTTTTTTAATAATAATAATAATAATTATTATTATTATATTTCTTTTTGTATTATTATATTTCTTTTTGTAAATAAATTTATAAATAATTAAGTAAGTAAATGTATAAATTAATAAATGAATAAAAATCATCTATATATTTTTATACTAATTTTACTTTACAAATCGGAATTACGGATACTTTAGATATTTTAGTTTTTCCTTTGTTATTACTCTTTTTGACTTGAGTGTCAAAGTCCCCCTGCCGGATCAGTCCCGGTGGAGTTTTTGCAAGTTTTCTATCCGATACAGTGAACACTTTCAGCACAGCTTCCTCGTTTGAGTTGGAAAAACAAGTATCTATGGAGGCCAAAATCGACTCTAACAGCTTGACGCCGTCCGTGGGAACGACTGAATGATAAGTCGAAAAATCTTCATGCCTTGTTTCGCTTCGTGTCTCCTATCGCCATGCCTCCATCATCCATGCATGACATCGGGCAAAATCACCCTCGCAATGAGAGCCCTAGCTACCCTACTTTTCATTCGTTATCCATCCTCTTGGCATAACGATTAGGTTAGACCTTTACGGTCCTTGACTTTGTTTTATTGCTTTACTTACCAACCTGATGGTCTTCCGAATGTAGCGCATTATCAATTAGGGATCTATCTCCTTGAAAGGGTCAATGTTGCCCAGCCTCCCGAACGGGCTAGTGTCGCTCAATCCTCCCGAATGGGTCCATCGATAGTGATCTATCTCCCCAAACAGACCAACATCACGTAGTCCTCCCGAACGGGCCAATATCGCCCTGTCCTCCTGAACAGAGTCCATCGATAATGGTCTATCTCCACGAATGGACAAACGTCGCCCAGTCCTCCCAAATGGACCAGTATCGCCCAGTCCTCCCAAACAGAGTCTATCATAGGGATCTATCTTCCCGAATGGGCTAGCGCTACCCAATCCTCTCAAACAAGTCATTGTTGCCCAGTTCTCCCGTATAAAATCCATCGATAGGGATCTATCTCCCTGAATGGGCTAGCGTCACCTAGTTCTCTTGAATGGGCGAGTGTTACCCAGTCCTCTTGAATGGGCCAGTCTCATACAGTTCTCCCGAACGGAGTCCATCGATAGGGATCTATCTCCCCGAAAGAGCCAATATCCCCCAGTCCTCCTGAACAGGTTAGTGTGCCCAATCCTCCTGAATGGAGTCCATGATAGGGATTTATCTCCCCGAACGGGTCAAAGTCGCCCGATCCTCCAGAACAGGCCAAAATCGTCCAGTCCTCCTGAATGGAGTCTATTGTTAGGGATTTATCTCCCCAAATGGGAAAACATCATCCAGTTTATCGAATGAACGAATTCTCCTGAATGGAACCTATCGTTAGGAATGTATCTCCCTGAATGGGTAAATATAGCCCATCCTTTTGAACAAAATCTTTTATATAAGTTATCCTTAACAGAGTTTATCGTTAGGGATGTGTCTCCCCGATAGACAAACCAGGACCACTCTTTCGATTGAAATCTCTTAATGGAACTCTCTTGGATACAACTCCCAGTCGAACACATATGATCTACGCTTGTAATCATATGCCTCACATACGTTCCGCATCCACTTTCTCTCAGTTTTTTATTAAGGGCCCCGTCGCCCTGGATGAGATTTAAGTCTCTCCCCCGGTCTTTTGTATTGCATGAGGATAGGATCTAACTCCTCTTTCTTGGTTTTCTATAGATTAACTCTGGCCCTGGATGGGATCCGACTGCCTTTCTCTCGGTTTTATGTTTAAAATGGCTATTACCGAATCAGACGGGATTCAGCTCCCTTTCTTTCGAAATCACACACACCAGCTGTAACATTGCTCTAGTATATTCTTGTAGCACTGACGCCTATTACCCCATTAGCTACAACGCCTTCGACATCAAGCTAACACTCACAAATGCAAAGTCTGGCCCTATTCTCTCTCGTATCAATCTTTAGCCTCTCACACTCACCAACAGTTGCATCATTCTATTGGAACACAGACTCTAAGCCAGCCTTCAGATCTTCTACTTTTGCTTTTCTTAACACAAGCACTCTATACTCTCAACTATTACTTAGTTGACACTTTCGCTTAAATCTCTTGACCTCCTGATCATTCGAATTGTTTGACCTGTCGATCTCTCGACCTATCGGTCTCTCCATCATTTGACTTATTGGTCACTCAATCTCCAGGTGGTCTCTTGACCTCCCGATTATTTGAATCATTCGACCTGTCAGTCTCTCACCCTATTGGTCACTCGACTTGTCGATTTGTTGATCTCTTAGTCACTCGATTTGTCAATCACCAGTCATTTGATCTCTCAGTCACTTACTCACTTAATCTCTCGAACTCTCAATTACTTGATCTCTCGATTTCTTAACCTCTTGGTAGCCTGACCTTTCTGTCTCTCGACTTGTCGTCTCACGACCCCCTGGTCTCTCAAATTTTAAGTCTTCCAACTTCTTAGACACTTAACTTCTCGGTTTGTCGATTGACCTCTAATAGACCACTTGATTTGCTCTCGGCACAGTAAGTAGAATCCTTTCTCGATCTTGTGTATCCTGATTGTTGCCCCTCTCCGTTAGTCACTTGCTTGGCTCTCAATATTGTCTAAAAGTCTGCTGGTTCACTGCCCGAACAGCTTAAAAAACTTATCACCACTAGTTTCAGAGCTTACTAAGCCGACAACCCGCTAAGGAAGTTGGAGTCTCTCAATAACTCTATCTCTCGGTCCTATATCTTCCTACGATTGCCTGATCTTCGGATCACTCGACCTCTCGATCACTTGATCTGCTGATAACTCGACTACTACTTAGTCATACACTTCGCTTAAGTCTCTCGATCGTTCGACCTTTTGGTCTCGCAATCTCTCGATCATTCAACGTGTCGGTCTCGTAATCTCTCGATCGTTCGATCTGTCGGTCTCGTAATCTCTCGATCGTTCGACCTGTCGGTTTCGCAACCTCTCGATCATTCGAACTGTCGGTCTCGCAACCTCTCGATCGTTCGACTTGTCGATCTCACAACCACTCGATCGTTCGACCTATCAGTCTCGCAACCTCTCTATCGTTTGACCTATCGGTCTCCCAATCTCTCCACCAATAGACTTCTTGGTCTCTCAACCTGCCGATCTCTTGACCTCTCGGTCTCCCAAGAGATCTTTTTCGATCCACTCTACTTCTAAGACCATTTCTTCAAAATGTCATTAGGAGTGGGGGCAAATGATAGTCCCCTACTTAACAGGTTTCCATAATCATTCATGGTTATCTGATAAGAAATGCAATTACCACCAAATTCAAACATTTCCATATTCCTATAGAATTTTAATTCCCGTGGACTCTCAAGAAAGAATGAAATCTCTAAACCTTCCTTAATTTAAAGAAAATTTAAATCTTTTAGAAATCTTTAACTACAATCTCTACCATTTCAAAAGACCTTCGACAAAAGGAAACTAGGGTTTTCTACACCTCTTGAAGGCTATAAATATAGAGTATAGGTAACGCTCAGAGGGGACTCAGTTTTTACACACGAAAGAAAGATAATTCAATACATCAATCAAAGAGGAGTTTTATACCCAATTCTATGTATCATTTAGAGGGGGTTTTATACCTATTTACATACATCGACGAAGGTAAGGTCTGATGGCTAATCTTATACAGCCATAGGTATGGTTCTATAGCCGATTTTATACGATCAAATGCATGTTTTCGTACCTTATTTTATACACGATCGGAGGTATGACATACATCACACAAATTATATTACATAATATTATATATACAATATACAATATGTTTTCATACATTGCTCTCATCGTACAATACTCTGCACGCATGGGGCCTTCAATATCCACACCAACGATGCATTACACGCACCGAGGCCACTAGCGCCATGTTTACAGTTATTTTCAATTTTTCCTTTGTTATTACTCTTTCTGACTTGAACATTGCAGTTCCCGTCGGGTCAATCCCAGTGGAGTTTTCGCAGATTTTTCATCCGATACGGTGAACACTCTTGGCACAACTTCTCCATTCAAGTTAGAAGAACAAGTATCTGTAGAGGTTAAAGTCGAGTCCAACACTTACAATCCCTATAGATCTTGTGTTGCAATTTGACTCACTTTGTATTTTTTGTGATTGGAGTCCGTGATAACAATGTCCGTGATAACAATGTCCAACTTCATACTTGTTGCTCAGGAAATCAAGAATATTGTTTATCCCACCAAGCAAGGGGATGAATTTTCTTAACAAATTAAACCCTAGAAGGGTTGTAAACATAAATTGACTTTCACTAGGGTCGATATCACACTAACACCAAAATTACTAAACCAGAGAGACGTTTCTTAATGCCAACCAAACCCGCTATGGCCCAACCCCAGAAACGGATCCTCCTAGCTGGCCTTCAACCTAAGAAAATCCAGAGAGAGAGAGAGAGAGAGAGAGTAGAAGGAAGCCTACGGCCTATGTTACGAGGGAGAACGGGAAACTATTCTTTTACGGGGAAGAGGAAGAGGTTACAATTTATCCGTCGAAGAAGCCGGCTCTCAAGCTTGTGACCGCTTCCATCTTAGCCGATCAAGTCGGTGATTTCACCCCCTCAATGCTTGCCTCCCATTCCCTTGAGGCTATTTCCCAGAATATTAGGAAAGGGTTCCAATTTATTAAAATATTAAGATTTTTATTAAGTTTCCAAATTTCATGAAGCCGATTCCCAAAAATCAACTTTAGCCTTGTCCAATTTCCTACCCGGCCAGTAACAGTCCAGGAAAAAAAATAATTATATGAAGATGATGTCGGTGAAATTGACTTCAAAATCGATTTTCAGAGAAGCGACTTTACTACCGACTTGGCCAAAGCTCACCAAATGACCAAATATATTCTTGATCGAATATATTCCATTTTCTGAATAAATATTTTGGGACAAAAAAAGCACGCCACTTTAAAGTTGATTTCTCACAAAATTGACTTCTGCCCTATATATGTGCATCATTCGATGCTCATTTGCATCACTTCACTTCTCATAGAAAATATCTGGTGACGTCAAAACCTCGACGAGATCTACATTTCCCAGTGATGTCAAACCCATTTCTGGCGTCGACAACTCTATTTCCCGCATTCAGCAAGCATAAGGGGTTTTTTTTTTTTTTTTTTAAAAAAAATATGTGCTATTGTTCTGCGTTTCCGCTGAGATCTGACTTTTTTTCTGCATTGTTCATTTTAAGGGAATGTGCACGTTTTTTTATTTTTATTTTTTTTGTTTTAATTTTGCGTGCATGCATGCTCTGTTCTTTTTAAAAAAAAAAAAAAATTGGCAGAAAAATCGTAGAAAATATTTCAAAGGCCATTTGTATGTTTATTTATATGAAGTCTAGAAAATGGAAAGATAAAATTGGGTATTTTTGATAACTGAGTTCTTGTCCGAATGAGTTCTCTTAGTTGTTAAGTAGTGTTAATTTATACTCAAAGACAGAGCAAAAGGGGTGTTCAGAAATATGCAATTGCAATGGCAATGTGACTATGCTTGAGTGTTTGGACCAAATGGGATTGAAGTATTTTACGGGCACTGATTAGTGCTATATATTTTTGGTACAAAATGGAGAGAATAATCAATAATATTTCGAGTCCTCGGTACTTACATCATGTCAATTGGGTACTACCTTATTGGATCTGCAAGACAAGGACAGGGTACCACAGTACCATTGCTCTAATTAGGGCCGACAATCGAGCCTTTTGAGCAGGGCTTTGCAAGGTCCAAGCTCGGCCCGATTAAATTTTTTTGGGCTCGAGTCGGAGCTCGAGCCTGGCTCGAGAAAAATCTAACAATTCAGGCTCGAGCTCAGTCAAAAAAATTAAAAAGACCTCGATCCCATTTTGGGCCAAATTCAAGATCATAAAAAAAAATCAGGTATCATTTTCATCGAAAGGGGCTTTTCCAGAATATTGTGAGAGCATACAATAATTTTCAGAGAATGGAAATGGATGATGGGTGAGTTTAGAAAATAAATCATTCTCCACGTTCAGAAATCTAACAACATTTCAATACTAATTATTAGTAAATTAGACCAACAAAGGGAAAAAAAAATTGGCTCAAGTGAGAAAAAGAGTCACAAACAGAGCCCTAATTTTCATCCAAAGATATTTGCCGACTCACCAGTTAAGATCTGTCGATGATGCCACTAGACGGGAAGAAAAAGTGCCGGAGAAAGATGCTCAGGTGCCATCGAAGCCGGATCCGGTGTCCGATCATTCCGATTACACATTACAGCTGCCAATTTCTTCCTTGTCGTTTCCGATGTTCGTTCTTTGAGCAACACTACTAGGAAAAAAAGGTATCAGTGACGGAAAAATCCATCGCTGATATCCACATTTCCATCGTTGAAAGTATCAACGACGGAAAATCAGTGATGGAAAATCAGCGACGGATTTTTCCATCGCTGAAAGTCACCTCGCTAATATTCATAACGGATCAGCGACGGTTTTTTTACCGATAGAAATTTTCCATTGCTAATCCGTCGATGAAATTCATGAACTAAATGTGCACGGACCCAGGAGCCTGCCCGCGCGCGCCTACGCCCCGCTCCCGCTCGCCTACCTGCCAGCTCGCTCGTGCGGCCCTGTTATAAATTTGAAAAAATTACTATCACCCAGGTTCACACCTGGGTGTGAGAGATAGATCCAAAGAGCTTTAATCACTATATCACCATCACATTTGTGTTATTAATTTATTTTTTTTCTATTTCTATACTTTATTTGGAACTCTTAATATTAAAAATACAATAACCTATATTAATATAAATATAAAATTTTATTTAATAAAAACACAAAATTATATATTAATAAAAACAAAAAATTATATTTAATAAAAATACAAAACTATATTTAATAAAAATAAAAAATTATATTTAATAGAAATAAAAAATTATATTTAATAAAAGAATAAAATTATATTTAATAAAAACACAAAATTATATTTAAAAAATAAAAAATTATATTTAATGAAAATACAAAATTATATTTAATAAAAACACAAAATTATATTTAAAAAAAGAAAAAAAATAAATTTAATAAAAATACAAAATTATATTTAATAAAAACACTAAATTATATTCAATAAAAACAAAAAATATATATATATTTAATAAAAATATAAAATTATATTTAATAAAAACACAAAATCATATTTAATAAAAATATAAGATTATATTTAATAAAAATACAAAACTATATTTAATAAAATTACAATAACCTAATTGAATAAAAATACAAAATCATATTAAATAAAAATACAAAATTATATTTAATAAAAATACAAAATTATATTTAATGAAAAATACCCTTATTAAAAAAAACATAAAACAAATTTATATTTAATAAAAATACAAAAATACAAAATTATATTTAATAAAAATACAAAATTATATTTAATAAAAAAATATCCTAATTTAATAAAAAATATAAAATTATATTTAATAAAATGCAAAATTATATTTAGCGACGGATTAACGATGGAAATTGTAGCAACGGAATTTTTCCGTCGCTAATAGATCCAAATTATTTTTTTTATTTTAGCGACGGATTAGTGACAGAATTTTTTCCGACGGAATTTTTCATCTCTAATAAGTCCAATTTTTTTTTTTGTTTTAGCGACGGAAATTTTTCCGACGGAATTTTCTGTTGCTAATTCCGTCGTTGATGCCGTGCTTTCTAGTAGTGCAAGAGGAAGCTTTAGGGCTTTGGACATGAGGGATGAGAGAGAGGGGAGAGAGGAGAGAGGGGTGAGAGAGAGAGAGAGAGGAGTAAGAGAGAAATGGAAAAAGGGGTTTCAAGTTCTTTAGACATGAGACAGAGAGAGAGGCGTGTGAAAGGAGCAAGTGAGATAGGAATCAGTATGTGAAAATGGGTTTGGGACATGAATTGAGAGAGAGAGAGAGAGAGAGAGAGAGGAGAGAGAGTGAGTGAATGCTATTTGTAAAACTAAAAAAAAAAAAATCAAATATTTAATTTTTAAACGGGCAGAACTTATATCAGGCCAAGCCCACTAATGTCCAATCTCGGTCCGTAATTAAAACGAGCTTAAAAAATAGGCTCGAGCTCGGCCCCCCTAAAAAGAGTCAAGCTCGGCCCTTTTTGGCCCTTCAAAAAGGGCCAAGCTTGGACTGGCTCGGGCCAATTGCCAGTCCTAACTCTAACCTTGCGTTAGTTCCCAAAATATTAAAGAATATTTAATAAAAAATTATAAAAATAAAGGTTTTTTTTATTACAAAAGTATTGAAATTGATTTCATCAAAATCGAATTTGAAATCAATTTTGACAAAATCAACTTTCATGTCAGTTTTGACAAAATTGATTTTAGATTTGTCCGACTTTATAACCGATAAATTAAAAAAAAAAGTTTATGAAGTCAATTTTAACATGATCGACTTTAGATTCCTGGCGGGATATATTTCAGACTAACCTAGATGATTGAACCATTGATCTATTGATCAGATGGTACCCGACCCAAATCATGTTGGGATTAGGACTAACCAAGGCCATGGCTTGTTGAATAACACCCTCTTGATGTTCACCAACCATATCTATGCTCGGCAACTAGTTGCTCGGTCCAGTGCTGATCGGTATCTATAACTCAATACTCAGTGGTTGATGCATAATCCGCTAACGTAATATCCGCTCTCCTTAAATCACGGGAACAATCTCACACAAATGGAAAGAAGACCTACAGTCATGACCGATAAGGAAAAGAATCTCCATAACGATCTGAATATTCCAAATTGGTAAGAGTTTGAAATCTTTAAGAATCCTACATGATGAACCCAAAAATCTCGGGGCACTCTCAGTTGGAAACTAGGGTTTTGATGCTTCGAATGCATACGACTCACACATAAGAACTATATAAATATCATTTAGCTATCCAGCTAGGTACACTCTCTAGACCTACACTTAAACATAAGGCACATGGATCTCTGTTGTCAGTCAGTCTCTCTTTTTCAAAAGCCACTCTCTAACTTGAGCGTTAGAGTCTCTCCCATCGAATCACCCTCCGACGGTTTTTTTTAAGTCTCGTCGGTCAAGACCTTTAGATAGCCAAGTCATGCCATTCGCGTTAGCAGAGTTAATGTCTATGGAGCCAAACCCACCTCTAATAGATTGACGCTGTCCATGGAAATAGATTGATTTCTTAATCAAACAAGCTCTCATCACCATCACCTCCCTCCCTCCACCATTGCTCTGGTCAAAAGAAAGAGACCGATCATTAGTTTCAATGATGATAATTTGATAGGAGTTGATATCAGTCAAAATGATCCACTGATTATAACCACGAGAATCAGGTCCTATCTTGTCTAAAGAACTCTCATAGATCAAGAAGCAGACCGCAACATCCTTTTTTTGGATGTTTTCCAGTGAATGGGCTTCTCCCTATCTCATCTCCAACCCTCTGATCGACCCATTAAAGGGCTTGCTTGTGAATGCATACACCTAGATTGTACTATTTCACTTGTCATAGTGCTTAGGAGCACCTCCTCACCATGTCGTCACTAGAGCCACTTTTTATGTGGTGAACCTTCCATTTCTGTACAACGCCATCTTGGGTCGTCCTAGCCTAGATGGCTTCAAGGCACTACTGAGTACTAAACACTTGAAGATAAAGTTCAAGACACTTTTAGGGATCGCAACACTCCACGAAAAATCCAATCCACTCCCTGCAATGGGAGAAGAAGGAGAGGTCCTAACAATCGACACTCCAGAACTCAGAGATGATATCGAACAATAGTCCAAGCCTCAACCTAAAGAAGAAGTAACCGTAGTTCCCATCATAAACATACCTAGTCAAACTCTTTAGATCAGTGCCCACTTATTGATATCTCTACAGAAGGTAATCATGGATTGCCTATGATGCCATTCTAAAACTTTTGTATGGTCCCTCGAAAACATGCTAGGCATTCAACCCTCGGTTATAGTTCACAGGTTGATTGTAGATGCCAATCGCAAGCCCGTCAAACAAAAGAAAAGGGTGTTCACACTAAAATGCTAATGTGCGATACAGGAAGAAGTTCAAAGGCTCTTAGCAACGGGGTTTATTCGAGAGTTAAGTACCCTAAATGGTTAGCCAACATCGTCATGGTGAAAAAGGCTAATGGCAAGTGGAGGATGTGTGTGGATTTCACAGATCTCAACAAGGCATGCCCTAAAGATAATTATCCACTATCCAATATCGACAAGTTGGTAGATAATTCACCTGGCCACTAGCTCTTAAACTTTATGGATGCTTATTCTAGTTACAACCAAATACGCATATCTCCTGAGGATGAGGAAAAAACTAACTTTATCATTGAGTTCAACACCTACTATTATAAGGTCATGCCATTTGACCTCAAGAACACCGGGGCAACTTTCTAGAGCTTAGACAACAAAGTCTTCAGTGAAAAACTAGGTAAAAACGTGGAGGTCTATATCGATGAGGTGCTCATCAAAAGCACTAATGCTAATGATCATGTTGCAGACGTACAGGCGACATTCTAAATGTTAGAACAATACAACATGAGATTGAACTTTGCAAAATACACTTTCGAAATCACATCCGGGAAATTCTTGGGTTACGAACCGAAATCTAAGCCATACTAGATATGGCACCCCAAGGACCGTAAAAGATATAAAGCGCCTCACTAGTAGAATCACAACACTGAACTAATTCATGTCCAAATTAGGGGAAAAGTATAAGCCCTTTTATGATGCTTTAAAGAAGTCTCAAAGGTTCACATGGTCACCTGAGTGCCAAGCCACGTTGGATTGACTTAAAGTGTAACACCGACACTACGGTGTCCGTATTGTACTCCCGTTCTTGAATTTAATAAAATATTCCTAAGTTTATATAAATAGAAAGAAAATTTATTTATATTGATTTTCGATTTTGGGGTCTTTAAATTGAAATTTTTGGTATATTTAAAGTATCCGTATTTTCGATTTGTAGTGTAAAGTGAGTATAAAAATATATAGATGAATATTTATTAATTTATTTAATTACTCATTTAATTATTTATAAATTTATTTTATAAAAAGAAATATATATATTTTTAATAATAATACTAAATAAATAAATAAATAAATAAATAAAAATAAAAAAAAAAGAGGGAGAGGAGATGCAGCGTTTTGCCCAAAAACGCTGCATCCCCATTTTTTTAATTAGGGTTTGAGAAACCCTAATCTTCTCTCCCTCCCGTCTCTCTCTCTACTCTCTCTCTCTCTCCCTCTCCCGCAGCCGCTCTCTCTTCCCCTCTCGCTGTCGTTCACTCTCTCCGCCTCCTTCCTCTGCCACACACCACCGCCACAGTCACCACCTCTCACTCTCTCTCGATTCTTTCTCTCTTTCACTAGTTCTCTCACTTTCTCTCTCACTTCCTGTCTCTCCCTTTCGCGATCTCTCTCACCCTTACCCGCATCCTCTCCGCTGCGACTTGCCATCATCCAACCGCCATCGCACCGCCCACTATTCTCTATCTACCTCACTCAATGTTTCCCTCTCTCTATTGCGCTCTTCTTCCCTCTCTATTTCGCTCTCTTTCTCTCTCTATCGCGCGATCTCTTTCTCTCTCTGTCGCGCTATCTCTCTCACCCTCTCAGTTCTCTCTCTCTATCTCTCTCTCAGTCACTCTCTCTATATTTTCTCTGCCTTTTTCCAGCGAACGAAACAGTCCCTTTTTCTCTCTTGAGGGCACGACCGCAGAGCTCTCTTCCTCTCCCTTGCTCGCTCACTTGCGCGCGGGCTGCTCTCTGTCGAGAGCCTTGTTGCAACCCCAATGGAAACCCCAGACTGCAGTCATCCACCGTGCTTCGAAAACCCTAGACTGCAATCCTTTCTCTACGAAGGTAAGGATGAATTTAGCTTAGGGTTTCGATATTATTTTAGTGTTTTAGCTAAATTTCTAAATTGTACTTCAATTGGAAATGTTACAGGTTTTAGACTGAACCGAATGACGAACGAAAGCTAGAATCTGCGAATCAAGAAACCCTAGGTGAGGAGACTTCTGATCTTTTTAATAATAGAATGAATTTAGAGTTAATTTAGAGTGAAAAGTCTTGTATAGGTCTAGAATGTATGTTCGATTGGAATAGAATGCATTTTCGAAATTCCATGCTTGAATATTAAGGTTAAGTCTAGTGTCTGATATGAAAGAAGCATGTTAAAGGATAATAAAATCATGATGAGTTGATTTGAACGGTTTCCCTTAGAGTTAATTTGAAATGTGCATGAAAATATAAGATTTTGGGGTTGGAATGAAATATTATGCAGAATGAAGGATACTGTTGTGTTAAATATCTTTTTTAGGATGTTTTTGAGTTGTTAATTACATAACGGTATGTAGGTGGAAGGATAGTTTAAAAACTTGGAGTTGGAACTTAAGGATCGATACAGCCTTTTTATTATAAGTTGTCCTGCATATAGGAAATCAAAATACGATCTCCATATTATGAAAATAGACTTTCATACTTTGAAAATGACATATGGTTTGAAGCATTTGGATGGAAATTGAAAAGTATATGATTTTTCAAAGATTTTTCTATTTTGTAGACAATTTATTAATTTACGTATGTTTCTGACTTTGAGTGGTTTTGGAGTTGAATTAGACTTGGTTTTGATCATGTTATTTATTTATAAATGAAATGCAATTAATGACATTAGAGTTTATTCATAAATTGGAGAATTGGGATTTGTACAAAATTAGGGAAAATAGATAAAGCCTAAAAATATTTGGAAATTAATGACGAAATTGTGATTTTATGTTAAGAAAATATGAAAACCCTTGTTATGGGATTTTATTTGATGATAATTGCGATGTTTAATTAGGCTAATCTTTTGGGGGACTTGAAAGGATTCAAATTGAATTAGATCCGATATGTGTAGGAGAAGTTACATCAATTTCTCTGTGGCTGTACAAATGTAAATTCTGAATTGTTTTAGAAAATGATTTTAAGTGGAATTGATGTTCAATGCCTTAGGATAACATGTTCGGGTTCAAAAGAGGAATTTGATTTGGTTTGGTTTGGAATTTGGGAGTGCACACCCTCCCTGAACTGTGAGTGGGACCCGAATCTCTTATATGAAATAATGAAAATCTGATTTTTTTTTGTGTTTTTAAACAAGACATGCTTTGATATGCATTGATTCAACGTGTAATATTAAATCTCAAATCTGTTTTGTGACTATTGGAGTGTCGTAAACTTATGTTTTCTATGATTTTATAGATATGCATCCATGAGTTTGATAACTGGATATTGTGCCATCTTTCTTTGTCATATTAACATGTTTTAATGCTTTCACTGGTATTGGCACATGGTTTTAAATGACTTTACATGTACTATTTGGGGTGTACGCCCGGCCGACGTTACGATACGATGCATGGGGCTATATGCCCAGCCGACATGCTGATGTGATGCATGCGGGCTACGTGCCCAGCCGACTTGATTGATTCCGTAGCTACGATAGACATTTAGTAGAGGCACCCCTTGTACCCGGATACGCTTCGGTCGGAGGTATTCGCCAGATCGTCATGTGTATGGTTGTCCTAGGTTCGGGGAGGACGTGAGTTTACCTTTGTCTAGCACTGGGCGGGGCACCATACACGGCCGACTATTTATATATATATGATTATTATTATTATTATTTACAGGCTAGTTGGAGTAGCCTGTGGCCAACGTTGGGGTAGAGAGCAACTTTTGAAACAAACTTCACATAATAAAGCCCCCGATGCGCCTGTCCTTGGTCATGGTTGACCTTTGCCATGATCATTTTTTGCTTGCTCTAGAATGATACTTGATTTTTAAATGGATGCATAAATGTATGGTATCGTGTGATTGAATAAATGAGTTCATTTTATTGAACGTACCATGATTTACTACAAAACTTGAATTATTGTTTACGAATGATATTATTTGACACTCTAATGTTCACCTACACTATTTGTACTTGAGATTAATCCCCTCACTCACTGGGTATCTTTCTTGATACTCACCACTCTTCTTTCCCTCCTCAGACAGGATTATTGTTGTGCCAGAGCGACGCTTCAGATTTTAGAGATTTTGGTGGATTTGGGTGATTCACGACGGTGAGATCAAAGTTTAATTTGAAAGATGAATTCCGTAATTTATTTTCGACCCTGCGAGGTCTTGACATTGAGGTCTGTAGTTAGCTGTGTACTTATTTTGGGATGAATGTATAATTTATGTACATTATCTGCGAAACTCATTTTTCATTTGCATTGAGACAATTGTAAGTATTTGAATGTAACTTGGGAAAATTGTTGAAAATTTTATAAAATTTAGGTCCGCTCGGTGTGGCGGCTGCTCATGCTCTAGTTGGGCATGACAATAGAGGTCTGTGGCTAGATCTGCTGGAAATTTTTATAGCCTTGCGTTGTTCTGGATGTCGGTTGTGGGATTAGTTGATTTTGGAGAGGCCGGGATGGCCATTTGTTTATTTTACAGGTGAATGTTGATATACAGGTGAAATGTACATGGGAGACCTCCGAAATATGGGGAGATTCTGCCCGATTTTCTGTAAAAATACAGCCGACATCCAGAGCAACGGGCGGCTGTTCACGATCCCGGTTTGGGGCGTGATATAAAGAATATCTTATGTCGTTTCCACTCCTCTCTTGGCCAGTTCCTGGTGAGAAGCTCTATCTCTATCTCTTCGTTTATAACCAAGCCCTCTGTTCTTTCCTTGTGAGACAGGATTCCACTATACAAAGGCTGATATACTATGTTAGCGGCATACTCCATGATTCTGAGGTTAATTATCGACCTATCGAGAAGATAGCTTTTGCCTTGGTTGTTACCCCCAGACGTTTTTGCCTTTACTTTCAGACTCATACCATTATGGTCCTAACCAACCAACCTCTGAAGTAGATCTTACAAAAAAAGGGACACCTCGGGTTGACTTACCAAGTAGAGCATCAAACTGAGTGAATTCGACATCGAGTACTAATTGAGACTAGCTATAAATGGCCAAACCCTCACAAACTTCATTCTTGAGTACACATTCTCAATGCCCATTGAGCAAGTCCCAACTGATAATTGAAAGGAACATATAACCTGAATGGACCCTTCATGTTGACGGGTTGGCTAACTCTTCAGGAAGCAGAGCTAGACTCAGCCTGAGCTAGATATTTACAAAGCTGAAAACGCTCTCTGTTTTGACTTCCAAGTGACTCACAACCATGATGAATACAAAACCCTTCAAACCAAGTTGTGGATCGTAGCATTATTAGGGGCCCAAAACATACGAGTCTTTATTAATAGCCAACTATTCTTCAAGCAAATCAAGGGGGTCTATGAAACCAAAGAGTTGATGTTGGTGAATTATCTATCCAAGATACACCAAGCTATGGATAAGTTCAACAAGGTGGACATACAATAGATCCCTCGATTCAAGAAAACACAAGTTGATACAATCTTGAAGTTAGCCAGCTCTGACTCAGTAGCTACTAGCCGCACCAAGTACATAAAAACTCTACCATACCCCGCACCGAAGAGCCCGAGCAAATATTGTCGGCAAACAACTCATCAAGTTGGAAAGACCCCATCGAAGCCAATCTGAAGTATGAGCAACTACCAAGCGTACCCTCCAAAGCTGCCAAGTTGAGGTACAAGGCTACCCATTATGCCATCGTCTACAAGAAGTCCTACACCCATTTATAGCTGAAGTACCTAACACCGAGGAAGGAAACAATGTGCTTAGAGAAATTCATGAAGGGATATATAGCAGTCACCTAAGCAACTGAAACCTGGCGAACAAAGCTCTTTGACAAGGGTACTATTGGCCTACCATAACCGTTCCCTCCAGCTACCAGACAACAAAAGTTTTAGTCGTAACCATCGACTACTTTATTAAATAGATTGAAACTGAGCCGTTGGCCTAGATAACCACTAGCAAGATGCAACATTTAGTATGAATGTCAATTATCACCCAATTCGGCATGTCCCACATCCTGATCACCAATAATGGCAAACAATTCAACAATAAAAGCTTTTGAGACTTCTACAGCAAACTGGAGATCCAACATCATTTCACGTCTATCACCTACCTGTAGACTAATAGCCTTGCAGAAGTAACTAATCGAACGATCCTACAAGGGCTAAAAGTTGTGCTAGCTGAGGTTAAGGATCATTGGGTAGAGGAACTCTATAAAATTCTTTGGGCTTATCAAATGATGCCCTAAAGGGAAACCAAGGAAACACCACTTAGCTTGATGTACAGTTACAAAATAGTGATACTGGTTGAGATTGAGATCCATTCGTTATAGGTGGATCATTACAAAGAGGGGTAAAACAAATCTACGCTACGTAACACTAGATTTACTTCCCAAGCCTAGGGAACCGCTTCTGTCTGAATGACTGCTTATCAACAATAAACAACAAGGTATTATAATAGGCGGGTCAGGGCTAGCACATTCAAGATGGGCGACCTAGTGCTCAGGAAGGTGGAAGCCACTGGTTAACCCTAACTAGGGACAAACTTGTGCCTAACTGGGAAGGTCCTTACAGGATACGCTTAAAAGTCTGCTCGAGCACGTATCGCCTCGATCACCTAAATGGCTTGACCATGCCTAGGACCTGAAACCCCGAGAACTTGCGCATTTATTATCAATGAGGAATGACACCCTCTTGAGGGAACATGCCCCGCTCCATATAGTCGAATGATCAGGTACGACCTCTACGGCCCCCTAACTTGTCGTGCTACCTTACTTGCCAGCTGGTGTACTTCTATACTGATGTTAATAGAGTTTATCGATAGGGATCTATCTCCCCGAATGGGTAAATATCACCCAATCATCCCAAATAGAGTCTATCGATAGGGATTTATCTCCATTAATGGGCAAATATCACCCAGTACGAATGAGCAAATATCACTCAGTTCTTCCGAATAGAGTCTATCAATAAGAATCTATCTCCTCGAATTGGCAAGTATCGCCCAGTCTTTTCGAATGGAGCCTATCGTTAGGGATCTATTTCCCCAATTAGGCAGATATCGCCCGGTCTTCTCAAACGGAGCCTATCGTTAGAGATTTATCTCCCTGAACGAGCAAGTATCGCCCAGTCCTCCTGAACGGAGTCCATCATTAGAGATTTATCTCCCCAAATAGACAAACTAGCCCATTCTTTCAAAACAAATAAATGGTCAATATAATAAAAACCATTGCTTGGGTAAGTGTGATTCACTCTCTTGGACGTAAACAATCTAATGAGTATGAGAGCAATAGTGCCTCGTGCCTAATGACTAAGTCTTCTGACAACAGAACATATAGCCCATTAGAACATTCACTCGGTGTTTTAGAGCTCATTATTCGCATCAGAACGATACCAACGGACAAGTCAATTACTCTTTTGGCTAAGACATGATCAACAAGTAAGTAACAGAAACTTTTCTTTTATTTCAAAATGACGAATACATATCAGAGTACACAATTGAATACAATACAAGATTTACAAGTTCTTGAGTTGGACCGAGCTATAACAAAAAGATACATGTGAGTTCCACAGTAGAAAGCCAATTGGAAACAAACCAAGAACTGAAAGAAGCCCCGCCAATAGTCGATAGCGATGATGAAAGAGGATAAATAATTTTTTAAACTAATTCTAGTAGAAGCTGGAAAGGACTTGAGAAGGAGTCAAGGAGGGTACAAAAGAGAAAATGAGGATGCATAAAGCCTGTGACCATCTCTTGCCCCTTTTATTCGCTCGAGTTGAGGAAATACCAAGGAAACACCTCAGCCACCTTTTACACCTGAGGGCCGGAGAATAGTTCTGACCCAGAGAAGAGAGCTTACTCTGAGGAATATCTCCTCCTCCTCAAGGTTAAGAACCTTGATAAGAATCTTAATAGATTCCACCACAAAGTTTGAATGTTAGATGACATGATGGAACCTCGCATCAGTAAACCCATCCTTGATAGAACCTTATATCGACAAAACTTTTAAATCATAAGGTTTCGTGACTTGAAACCCATACTCATGATATCTCTCAGAGAAATTAATTCTCAACAGAAGGGATCCACAAAATCACTTTCAGAAGTACTTCATATCACTCTTATGTGATGGTGTAATCCTCCATCCCCTATTTATAGTCGAGGAGGCATGATCTCTGTGATCTTGAGTAGACAGAACAACCCAATGAGAAACGTGAACAATGAATAAAGAAGTCAATCTTTCCAGCTTTCCATGTAACATTTACTTTAGGGTCATTTATTTGGTGGTTATTTGTATTTATGTTATCACGACTTTCTAAGGACCGGCCCTCCATTTACTCCTTGTGCCTCTCCCTTGAAGTGATACAAGAAGTAAGGGGTAAGTGATGGTACCCCGACCCAAATCATATTGGGATTAGGACTAACCAGGGCTCATGGCTTATTGAATAATACCCTCCTGATGTTCACTGGCCGTATCTCTCTTCAGCAATCGGTTGCTCGATCCAACGCTAATCGGTATTTATAACTCCTCGGTGCTCAGTGGTTGATATGCAATCTGCTAATGTAATATTTGCTCTCTATAAATCACAGGGATAATTTCATGTAAATAGATAGGAGACCTACAGTTGTGATCGATAAGGAAAAGGATCTTTATGACAATCTAGACATTCTGAACTGGTGAGAGTTTGAAATCTCTGAGAATTCTACATGATAATCCTAGGAATCTTGGGATGCTTTTATAAGAAAACTAAGGTTTCGACATCTTGGATGCATACGGCTCTCATATGGAAGAACCATATAAATTAGCCGCCTAGTCAGGTATGCTCTCTAGACCTACACTTATATACAAGGCACATGAGCTTTTTGTCAGTCTGTTTCTCTTTTTCAAAAATCGCTCTTTAATTTGAGCGTCCCATTGGAGCACCTTTCGGCGATTCTTTACAGGTCTAGCCAGTCAAGACCATCAAATAGCCAAGTCATCTCGTTTAAGTTAGCAAAGCCAGTATCTGCAGAGCCAAACCCACCACCAACATGATTGAATTTTTTGGGGGAAAAGCATTGTCTAAAGTTAAATTCTAAGAAGTCGATTTCTTAGAAATCAATTTTTGGCCTAATAAAACCCTTGACTAAGGCTCATTTTGTATCACGAAAGCTCTCCCTTCTCTTAAAATTTTCAAACCCATTTGTTAAAACCCATCTATACATCCAACAACGTATTCCTTTCCCGGCGATGTCAAACTAAATTCTAGCGGTGACATCTGTGATAGAATACTTTGCGATCCTAATGCAAGCATCTAATACAAAATTGAGATAAAATAAATGCTTAAGTGAAATAGGGGTTTAGGGTTACCTCCAGATATGCTCCTTTTCTTCACCTCCGATACCTATAAAAGCACCAAAATAATTTGGACATGTAAAAACTCTTCTAAACCCTCAAATTCACTTAATATATAGTGTAGAGTCACAAATTTTGGACTTAGGAATCTTTTGCTTCGAGAAGGGATTTTTATAAACATAGACTACCACACAGTATTCAAACTACATAATTGTTATTAGAAATTAATTCTAAATATATTAGGGAAGAATTTAAATCAATCAAACATGGAAAAACGTAGGAATGTGGTCAAAATTTGTAGGGGCCACAAAATTCCCGCCACATGCATTTCCAATTCAAAAGCTTCCATTTTAAGCCACATTTACTTCCCTTTAGTTATATATTTTCCATTTTATTGGATTTCCTTATAAATTTTGGCATTGAATTCAAATTATTCTCTATTTTGAATTCAAAAATTCTAACCTCCCATTTTGCCAAGGAAATAATTTGAAAACTTTCTCAATTTATAATCTTATAAAAATATAGCACACAAATCATGGCGATAAGTCCCTTAGTATCAAGTACTACCTTTTATGTATCACAATATATTCTATTTCCTAATCTTATGATGATATTTACATTATGAACAAACCCTAAGTTTGTTCAGGATCCAATCTTATGAATTTGAAATACAACCTAGGGGTGAATAAATTGTTTTGAATATTTAAGGTGTTTTTCAATGATTTTTAGAATTAAAAAAAAAAAGAGCTTTAAAAAGGTTTGTAAGAAAAACAAAAATCAGTACAAGGATAGCAAGAAATAAGACACCAAAATTTTTATAATAATTCCACCAAACTTGGAGTATGTCTACTCCCAGATGACCCCCTAGATTTTCCATTATCAGATAATACTGATACAAATCTTGCTTATAGGTGCAAGTGGATCTTTACAGAGTTTATCTCAAACTCTACACAACCTCTTTCTCTCTCTGATACTCAAATTAGAGACCCTCTCTAGTCTTTTCACACTGATACACAAAAAGAAGTGGAATTATTACAATTTTTGAAGCCAAAGTCTTCGGATGTAATGAATATCAGCACTAATAAAATTTAAAAGAATTTTGCTCAAATTGTATTCTGCAGCAATAGCCGTAGCAAAAAGCCCTTGCCTTATTTTTGTTCTAAAGTTGAGAACTTGTGTGAGAGCCTTTGTTATGCGATTTTAATACCACAAATTTGGACATGTATATCTTAGTCAAATATTGTGTATAATGATGAGATCAAATATCATTGCCATGACAATATTTTGTGTTACCAAGTATGAATTACCCTAATCTAAATTGGACAGATCGAATCAAGTTTTGAAGATATTTAAGAAAACTAAAATCAGAATATGAAAATTCTAGATGAAGAAAACCCTAATTGATAAAAAAACTAGTATGATAAAAAACTCTAGGATATCTATTTTATCTATTTTTAACCACTTTCATGATTAAATATTTCAAAACTCCCTAAGTTTTTTGACCATTAAATAATTATTGATGATGAGAGATTTTCCTAAATTAAATTCATCAAATGGCCATGCAATGAAGTCCCTAATTTGATTAATTAAAATTCAATGGTCATGTAATTTTAATTAAGTCAAACTATATTAAGTTCTATGGAAAATCTGTATTCTAGGGTTTGCTCTAAATCCCCACACATGAAATTAATCCAATAGTCATGCTTATAATCTCATATGGATTTTATTGTGGCTACTAGGGTTGCAAAGTCATGGAATCATAAAGAGAGTCATGGAGTTAAATGCTCTGTCCGCTCTAGGGGGTGTTGTATTTATATGACTAAAAGCCGTAAAAGAATTGGTAGTTATGAACTTTTAGAAAACTAGGGTTTTGTACTTGATTTGGAAATTTGACAAGGATCTCTTGCTTTCCCAAAACTTGGAAACTTTCTTTTACTTGAATTTGGAGACTCCTGATACTCAAGTTTCCTTTTTCAGCATGGCATTGCCTTTTCAACATTGCAGCAACAAATTTGGCCCAATTTTCAATAAGCTCCTGCCTGAATTAGTCTCTGGACTCTTAACAAGATTTGTAGGTCTTGAAATGTAGTTTCCAACCAAGAAGAATTACCTCAATTGAATATTGGAGTAGAGAGATAAACCCAAAATACTGGCTATTGTTTGTCTAGTCTGAATTTAGAAAGTAAGCCAAATATTTTCTAAATCAAAACCCACAAATTAAATCAGTATAAAATCATAAAATAGGATTTAAAATAATCCTAAAATTCATAAATAAAGTATAAAATAATATAATTCAAGTGCATAAAAATTATTATTATCAAATACCCCAACACTTGAATATTTGTTTGTCTTCCAGCAAAACTAATAACAAAACAAATTTTTTCTGAAACTAATTCAATTTTTCCAAGGTCTTAACCATGCATATAATGAGTTCAAATCTGAATTGCAATCAAAACAATCAATACTTTGTTGCATTTAGTACTAGAGAAACTATTGTGTCTCATATTGTCTCTTTGAAATCAAGAACAATACAAGATTCAAATACCCTCACATTTGGTTCACTCAATGCAAAGAGAAATATGATAAAGGAAATAATATTTGAGGAAATAAGATTTGACACTTCTAGGTACTCAATATTATGGAAGGATATATGCATCACTCAAATTAGCACATTGGGATGATATTACCATAGATTTGCTAATATATCAAATCTTCACCATTTGAATATATAAAATCCATGCACCAATCAAAAAGTCTTTTATTTGATTATAATGGGGTTATGGTTAAAGATAGAATAAATAGACATAAATGTTGGATTAAAAATAATTCACTAAAAATACTCAAGTATCAAGACATGATATTCTTTACACCGCTAAAGTAAAGAAAATGCAACATCACCAACTTCAAATCCTAAAATATGTAATAACACCGCAACTCCAAATATATAATGTATCAGTACTCCAAAGAAAAGAATATTAACTCCAACTAAAAAATGAACAATACTCAAAAAGGAAAATTATTATTTTTCTTTTTCATTTTTTTTTTCAACCAGCACTGTCTCTTTGTTTTTTTTTTCCTTTTGAATTTGGCTGTTTTTTTTTCGTAACTCAATGATAATTCTCTACATTTTTTACTACACTGAGTCATAATTTGTCATACTACTAGAGAAAAACTCTAACATAATGTCATGTTATAAACTATAAATATATTAGTGAATTTGGTTTCAAAATCTAGAGTTAGAAAAAAATAAGTTATGGGTTAAATTTTGTGGGTAATTTAAAAAAGAAAAGATTTAAGCTCAAATGGGTTAACTAGAGGATATAAAATATTAGAGATGATATTTTTTGAAAGTCAAAAGTGTATAAATTTGGGTGTCTTAATCATTTTGGTACATGATAATAAAAAATGTTATTTGAAAATGCATAACAAAACAAGTTCTAAAATGATCATTCCACGTGTGATATACACTCAACAGAAAAAAAAAAAAAAAATGAGAGCAAGAATTACTCTTTAAGACTCGATTTTTCACTTGGGTAAATTTTTGTGTCTAATCTTGCTATGTATCTTTCAAATCAACTATAAAAAAATGAACAATTAATCATGTATCAAATAACTCCCAATACCAATCATCTTTCGTACAACTTGACTCAAATCAAGTAACACATAAGGACTAGAAAACTCAAGAAAATTTAGATAATATGGAAAAAATTCAACAAAAACTCAAAATTTTTTTCTTTTAAAATTTTTAAGTTTTTTTCTTTTTTTAAAAAAATCAAAAATCATAATGTATCCCCCACACTTAAACCAAACATTGTCCACAATCTGCAAGAAATATAAAGATAATAAAATAAACAAAAAAGAATAGAAATCCCCCTTAATAAAGTAGATAAACTTGTAACTTCCTCCTTAATAACTTTTTTTGTCCTCATAGATCTTGATACTATGTCCACTTATTGCAACATGCTATGCCTTTGTCCTTTTCTTATAAATTCGCACATTCTTATATGCCTCATTTTGCCATTTCTTCATGTTATTTAACCACAACATCCTTTCTTTACCTGCAACAAGACTGCTTTTTGGTTGAAATTCAATTAAATTCATACCCAAAGCAACACATGCATCAATATATTCATTATCTAGGAAGTCATGATTTATACACAACAAATTAATAATACTATTTTTAAGAGGATAACTAGAACAAAAAACATTAAGTTCATGATCATGTTCATTAATCTTATCATTGCAATCCACTCTAAAAATATCTTGTTTTATCAAAATTTCTCTTGGAATGAAAAAGATTGAACTTTATTTTTTCGTTATTAATTCACAAAATTAACCTCCTAGAATAAACATCTATCAGGACTCGTGTAGTAACAAGAAAAGGTCGACTTAGAATCAAGGAAGTACCCTGATCATCATTTATATCTAAGATGACAAGATCAATAGGAAAAATAAATTTATCAACTTTAACTAGTATATCCTTGACAATACCTCTTGGATATTTTATACTTCTATCAGCCAATTATAAAGAAATGTTAGTAATTCAACATTCTTTTAATCCTAACTTAGAGAATATGAAATAAGGCATGGGATTTACACTAGCACCAAGATCACACAAAACTTTAGAAAAATTAGTTTGGCCAATAGTGCAAGGAATAGATAAACTCCCTGGATCCTTGAGTTTCGATGGCAGCTTCCTTTGTAGTATTATAGAACACTCCTATGTGAACTTGACTATTGTAACATCATCCAGCTTTCTTTTGTTGGTGATCACGTCTTTGAGGAACTTCCTATAGCTCGGCATATGCTTGATAGCATCCAAAAGAGGAATGTTAATGTGCAATCCCTTAAAAACTTCTAAAAATTTTTTAAACTATTTTTCTACATTAGTATGCAAAAGACGTCCAAGAAAAGGAATATGGGACTTATATTCACCCAAAGAAGTACTTCCTTTATTTCTCTCTGATGCCTTGGACTTCTCATTAGTAGGTTGTTTGATCTCCTTCTTAGCTTCTTGTTTATTCTCTTCCTCAGTCTCCTGTCTATGCTTTGACCAAGTCGACTCCTTGTATAGTCGCTTCTTGCTCCGCAATAAAATTGCTTTGGCCTACTTTTTAGGGTTCTTCTCAGTGTAACTTGGCAGTCTACCTAATATAAGAGAATGAAAGGTGTTAACCAATTAAACAATTTTATTTTGAAGCCTCTCAAATCTTTCATTTGTTGTTGTTACCAAATGTTCGATTGCTATCTCCCATGATGCCTTGTTTTGTTACGGTTGTAGATTCCGCTTGGTGGATTATTTGGTCTTGGTACTCCTTGACTCTATGAAAAATTAGGATGGTTTCTCTATCCAGGGTTATAGTGTTAGAGTAAGGGTTGTTTTTAGGATTGCCAGAGTTAGAAACATAATTTACTTATTATACGGGCACTTAAAAGCCATATGAATAGAATCTTTACAATAATCACAATATAAAACTTGATTAGTCACAATATTAAGTTGAGTAGACTTTATGGTATTAATCAAAGAATCTATTTTTACATTAAGCATGGTAAAACTATTAGCCTCATACACACCACCATTTTGCCTAGGAATTTCATACTCATTAGATCAATCATATTGATTAAATGTCATATCATCAAGTAATACACATGCTTTGCTATATAACGTACTCATAAAAGCACCCCTAGTCATAGCATCAATGATAATTTTAACAAAATTCAAAAGACTTCCATAAAAAGTTTGTAAAATTAAACAATTAGTTATACCATGACGTGGGCATCTCTTAATCAAATCCTTAAAGTGCTCCCAAACATTATATAAAGACTCACAATCGAATTGTCTAAAAGTAGTAATATCATTTTATAGTTTAGCAATATTAATAGATGGAAAATATTTAGATAGGAATGCTTGAGATAAATTCTCCCCATTTATAAAGTGATTAGTAGGGAAAAAGTTAAGCCATAACTTTGCTTTTCCCTGGAGAGAGAAAGAAAACAATCGTAATCTTATTACATCAGGGTTCACTCCATTCAACTTGATGGTGTCACAAATATCTAGCAAAGTTTTTAGATGGCTGTTGGGATCTTCAAAAGTTTCTCCTCAAAATTGATCTACTTACACTATGCCAATGAGATTCGGTTTAAGCTTAAAGTTGTTTGCTTCAATGGGAGGTCATATACCCTGTACGAACACAAAAATAATACAAAATTAGATTTTTAAAATAAATTGTAAAAGCTATTCAAATAAATTTAGATTACCTATATAAAAGTAGAATTCACAAAAACATGGCAAATGAATACACAAAAGTCACCTAAACAATCAACCAAAAAACTAAAAAAAAAAAAGTCATATAAAAATCAAAAAATAGAAAATTGACTCTATAACCAAAATCCTTGTGGCCAAAATAGGGTGGTGGCTATAGTTGAACTATGGGTTTCACTCAACATACCAAAATCATTTGAAATAAGTGGTCGCCTAACTTTAAATCAATTTTTTTTTTCATAGACAACAATTTTCCCTGCCAAAATTCCATAACGATTCTAAATACCCTAGAGTAGTAACTCTATAACCTATCTAATATGAGAAAGAAAGAAAATAAAATTAAAAAAGAATTTAATCTCAAACAAGATTATTTTAATTGATATACAAAGATATCCCCGACAACAACATCAAAAACTTGTTATGCAATTTTAATATCATGAATTTAGACAAATATATCCTAGTCAAATGTTGTGTATAATAATGAGATCACATATCATTCCCACAATGATATTTTGTATTACCAAGTAGGAATTACCCTAATCTAAGTTTGATCGATCGAATCAAAATTTTGAAGATATTAAAGAAAACTAAAATTAGAATTTGATAGCCCTAGATGATGAAAAACCCTAATTGATAAAAAACTAGTTTAATAAAAACTCTAGGATATTGATTTCATCTATTTTTAACCTCTTACATAGTCGAATCTTTCAAAATCCCTAATTTATTGGCTATTAAATAATTGTTGATGATTGTAGAATTTTCCTAAATTAGATTTACCCAATGGTCATGCAATAAAGCCTCTAATTCGATTAATCAAAACTCAATGATCATACAATTTTGATTAAGTCAAATTGTATTAAGTTCTATAAAAAAACTATACTCTAGGTTTTCTCCTAAATCCCCACATATGAAATTAATCCAATTGTCATGCTCATAATCTCATATGGATTTTATTGCTCGGACTAATCTCATGTAATTATATTCGTCATGCATGCATTTAATTTTGAATCATATGAAATGCAGGCCTAAATGTTTTGAAGTATCATAAACAACAATAAAATCTCATCAATTAATAATCATGCTAATCAATCTTAGGGGGAAGAAATAAATCAATCAATGTAATTAATCAAAAACAGAATCTATCAAGTCCTAGGAATAAAAGAAATTAGCTAGACATCAAAAAGAAAAAGGAGAAAATCAAAGAATACATTACAACCCTTTTGCACATGACGAAGGAGGTGGAAGATGGTTGCTAGGGTTCCAAAGTCATGGAATGATGAAGAGAGTCATGGAGTGTATGCTCTATCCATCCTAGGGGGTGTTGTATTTATAGGACTAAAAACCCTAAAAGAATTAGTAGTTATGAGCTTTTAAGAAACTAGAGTTTTGTGTTTGATTTGGAAATTTGTTATTGTTGTGTGACAAGGATTTCTTGCTTTCCTAAAACTTGAAAACTTCCTCTTCCTTGAATTTGGAGACTCCTAAAGTAATTAGGAATTAAATCTCAAAATTCTCTCCTTAATATGCTCAAGTTTCCTTTTTCAGCAAGGCATTAACTTTTCAACATTGCAATTACAATTTTAGCCCAATTTTTAGATAAGTTCCTGCCTGAATTATCCCCTAGACTCTTCACAAGATTTGTAGGCCTTGAAGTCTAATTTTCAACCCAATAAGAATTACCACAATTGAATGTCAAAGCAGAAAGTTAAACCAAAAATACAGACTGCTATTTGTCCAGTATGAATTCAAAAAGTAAGCTCAATATTTCTTAAATCAAAATCCACAAATTAAATCAGTGTAAAATAAAAAAAAAAAGTTTTAGAATAATCCTAAAATTCAGAAATAAAGTCTAAATAATATAATTCAAGTGCATAAAAATTATTACCATCACCTTTCTTTTTCATTAGTATATTGAATTGAATCCCTTTATCTACCTTGGTCAGACATCAGTTATCTTTTGCAAATATTGTGCTGAGTTATGACAAAAAGCTATTTTTGGTGGTTAAAATATTTAATGCTCATAGCTGTGCCTTTTGAAGTTTAAGAAATAAACATTAGAGCAAAATGATGGTCAACTGATTCTAGCAAAATTCGACCCTTTCAAGTATTTAGATATGTCAATAAACCTTTTGATTCAACTATAAACAAGTAACATTTAACTTTTCTTAGCATATCTATTAAGTGCATTCGACTAGATTTAAATAGTTAGTTGATTGGGTTTAGTGCTAAGAAAAAGATGGTCGAATCAAGTTGCTATCAGTTGAATATTGCAAGGTAATTTGCAGGCTTATTCAACCATTTTAAGCATGTCATCCAGCTAGAATAGACATTGAGACTTAGGTCAATTGAATGTTCTTGTACAATTTTACTAGCATAAGCAAAGTGTTTAAGTCGGTTGAATAGTTAGTTGACTTCGTCAAATCTTTTTAGACATCATGCTCTAGTTGGGTTCGACTGGGTCTCTCTCTATTCGATTAAGAAATGTATTTCTAACTCTTCCAACAGTGTCTATTAAATAGACCTTAAGGTTGGTCGAATGATCTTTGAGGATTTGCCTAAAATCCATTCAACAGTCTATGAGACATAGTCAAATGCTATAGTCCTAATCGACTAATTATCTATTTTGGTCGAATGATTTCTTAAGCTCTACCCAAGTGTTCATTCAATTGTTTGTTCAGACTAGTAAAAAATCCTCTTCGACTATGACTACCTTAGTCTAAGTATAAAATTCTAAGTTGTAAGATCTATTTATCCGTTTCAGCATATTGGTCGAATGCTATAGTCATATTCAATTGGTGGAATATTTCAGTTGAAGCTTTTGAGTATTATGTTCATTTTGGTCAAATGCTCATAGAGAATGATTGAATTGTAAAATGGGTTTTAAGAATCTAAGTTATTCAAGTTACTTTTTAAGATTTCCTATCGAGTCACGAGTCTGCTCATGAGTTAGGAATGCAGGCTTTAAATTGAGACTTAAATTGGTCGAATGACTAAGTAGGCTGGTTGATTCTAAGTTTGGAAATGATTAAATGCTCATGTGGTCATTCGACTACTTAGTACCTATTCTAAGTTCCATTGTTTGAGTCAATCGAATGGCCCGACTGGGCGGTCGAATGTTTTATTGCTAAAAATTAAGTTTAATTTATTGATTTCTTCATCATTGGACAAGGCTACTCTTGGTTTTGGTCAAACTATCTGATTACCCATTTGATTATTTTCTATGTTTTCTTTAGAAATTGGTCGAATATGAGCTATATTAATCAAACGGCTAAGTTTTATGGTTGATTTCCAAACTTTGCGGACTAATTTCTTGAATTGTTTTACTTATCATCAAAACCTAAATATACCAACAATCTCCCCCTTTTTGATGATGATAAAACATCCAAAAGTTTGGAATTTTCTCCCCCTTAATCTAAGCATTCTCCCCCTTAAAATATGCTTAAATGACTAACATGCCAGTTTACTTATAAAGTACAGAGTGAAATTAGAGTGCCAAACTGAAATGCAATAACTTCATACACATGCATGTTATTCAGTAAAAACTTCATAGACATACATGTCATTCATGTTATTCATTATTTATGCACGCAGATCTCTCCCCCTTTTTCTCATTATTAAAAAAGGGAGCCTAAACAAAAGAAACAACACATATTTTAGCTCATTTATCTGCAGTATGAGGAATTTGTGAAGAAGTTGTAGCCAAATCATCTTTAGTGATTACTTTTGGCACAGGGACATTAGAAATAGTGGATGGTGTAATAGATGGGGTAAACTGAGTCTAAGCTGATGTGGGAGTTGGATCAGCTTTAATAGACTCATTAGTTAAAGAGTTTGAGATGGTTGTAAGAGGAATTGGGGCTTTCTCTTTATGACAAGTATCTTTCTTATCCATGAGATTGTAGGAGTGATAGCACTTGAGATGATGGCAGAGAAGATTGTGGGACCAGAAGAGGCAACTTTAGGAGTTGAAGTTGGTTGGTTGTGGATAGGGATAGGAGGTGCACATGAGACTGCAAGTTCCTTATTAATAGCTGATTGAGGTAGAGGTATTGTGATTACGGCAAGAGAGGATGAAGGTAGTGTAGAGGCTGTAGTTATAGGAGTCGATAGTGAGGGTGATGGGGAAATTGTAGTTACAGGAAGTGTTGGTGATGGAGGAAAGAGAATAGAGGCACTAAGCATTGAAAATTCAAGGGATGGAGTTCCTTCACTGTCAAAATTTGAGGAAGATCTTGGCTTTTTCTTTGTTACTTTCTCTCCAGACTCTATTGTAGCAATCAAAACAAACAGTTCTTTCTTTATTTTGCTTTGACTTTCCATTAAGGACCTATTTTAAGCAATGAGAGAATCCACCCTTTTATGTAGGCTCAAATTTGAAGATACCAACTTCATCAAACAATTTCCACCCAGGATAGATATCTCTAAAAATGATTGAATAATTATTCAAATATCATGATTAAATATTCATCGTAAAACATACGGACCAATTTCTCTTATACAAACTTATTTGGAAATTGTAACCACCCAGGATAGATATCTCCTAGAGATGCACCATAAGCAAACCTAATACTTTCTATACAGTTCTAATAAATCATTCTTCCTAGATTAATAGTGCAAAAGGAGAAAATTTCTTTGTTGGTCTTACTTTGTTCAAGAGATTGGAAAAGGATTTGATCATACCTTACCAAAGATTTGGATTTCAAAGTGTTTGGCATTCTCGTTTTGGGCGCATTTGAAGATTAGGCTTACAGATTATAGAGAATTTTAGATTTATTAGCTTATTATAAGCTAATTATAAAGATTAGGCTTGCAGAGAATTACAGAGTACTAGCTTCTTAGAAGTTAATTAAAGAGATTCGACCATTTTAGGAGATGGTTGAAAGTTTAATCATGATATTTGTAATTTATTATTATTTTTCTTATATAGCCTACAATTGTTCGACTGCTAATTCTAGACATTCAACTGTTTTGGGTACTGGGTTACTAAACTTAATCCAGAAAACACATGATGGTTGACCAATTCACTAAATCGGTCGATTGCTTTTGTAACTTCAGTCGATTGTGCAATGTTTTTTAGTCATCAGTAATAATTACATGTTTAGTCCAGGCATTCGACTGTTTTCTCTTGATCAGATGATTATGAGAAATGCTTCAGTTGATATATATAGTATTAGTCGAATGTTTTGTTCACACATTAGACAGATTTTCCTGAGGTCATAAAACTTTGGTTGACTGGTTGAATTTTTAGTCGATTGTTACAGTAACATTCGACTGGTTTATCAAGTTGGTTGAATATTCACTGAGGTTATTTCACCGATTTGTTGATTGTCTTCTTAGGATGTTCAACCATCTTAGCCATTTGGTCGATTGAGACTTTATTTTAGTTGAATGTTTTCTTATTTTCTCATACAATCGGTTGAATTACGAGTGATTCGGTGGGATGTTTTCTATTAAATTTTCTAGTTTCTTCTGAGATGCTTTTGAATCTTTGCTTTAACTTCTTTTTAGCATTCCTAGTTCTCATTTAAGTTTATTCAACCTAGTTAATCTGAGTCACATTTCACTTCTCCTCCTTTATTTTATCCACATAAAGGGCAGTGCATTATAGAAACTATAAGGGCAAAAAAAAAAGGCCAAAGTTTAAAGTCATTGACTAATGATGAAGTTGAAAAACTCCCCTTGAAAATGTGCTTAAGTGCTCTAGTTATATGTGAGAAGATTATACCTATAAAAATCTTGAGAAATATGAAGTTTAGGCATGAACAATCCAATCGGTGAAATCTGAGAGAGCAAAAAATATTGAAACATGAATAGAGAACATCATGAGTTTGGAGCATGATCAATAAAAATTCAGAAGATGACTGATTTACCATAGTATTACTATGTTGTCACAGGCATCTATAATTAATCAATAGCATAGGCACAAGCAAAAATGTAAGACAATTATCACTATCAAGAATACAATTTACTACCTAGAACATAAACATAAGTGTTTCATTACAATCCTTCAAAGAAACAATATCTATAAGAACTAGAACGTCATTGTAAATAAATCCATCTTACCCATCCCTATACACAGATGCATGCATCGGGACACAATCAGGGAATCCCTGTATATGCATACATGCAGTATGACCATTTCAGCCAATCTAGAGTTCTCAATTATTCAATAATTTTACAAATCTGAAGTAAAATATCAAAATCTATAAATATAATCCAAATATCCCAGTACAAATAAAGCATTTTCCAAAAATATTTTCAATCAAAATGAATGAAGTCCAAAATCTGCATGGTATGAGATGTACAGAACTTCCTTTCCATGGATTTTTATGATCCTAATTCCAAAAATGAGTATTCATCTACAACCTACCAAAATACCACAAAAGATCTTTGTATCGCCCTTGGAGTTGACATCAGCCTATACTTCCTCTGAAAAATACAAAGGAGAGGGTGAGTATTTTAAATACCGAGTGAGTGGAGTGCAATGGTATGTAGCATATAAATAAGGGGTGAGGGTGGTGATGCCAAAGACATGTATCAAATACTATTTAATACAATAAAGAAATTCATTTACATAAAATCATTCATATCAAACCACTATGACTCATATAATCAAATCAAAAATCCATATTCATTTTTTCACAATTTTGGGATGTGCCAAAATTATTATCCTACCAATGGCCGTTGGCAGGATCCGCCAAGGGATTTTCCACAGTTTTTATAAAATCCCCCCTTTTTACCTTGGCGTTAGCCCGGACCTCCGTAGGGTGCTACCACGTTATCCGGCAGCCAGTGGAGGCTCTCCAACCCACCTCCCCTAAGCCAATTTAACCAGCCTTAACCATGCCGCCCCGATGGCCCGGTCCGTGGCAAGATTTAGACTATAGTCATTTTATTTTCCAGCACCACATTTCCAAATTTCTATTCACAAATCAAATCATGCTCAAATTTATAGTAGAACAACATTCAACAATTCACATGAGCATTCATATATAACATAGAGCAAACAAATCAATATTCAACTCACTAGTCATCGATTTATCACAAAATTCATTTCAGCTTCACCACAATCATAAAATATTATAAATTTATTACAAAATTCATTTCAAAATCAAATTTGCAAATCATATTTAAAATCATTTACTCATTTACACGATACATAACCATCCACTCACCTCTAAGGAGGGTACCCACTCCCAATTTTCACAATTCAATCCAATAAAATCTTACTTCGATCCTCAATTGATTTTCCTAAATTCACAATCACAATTACATCATCAATTTCTAATTATATATATATATTTTAAAGACATCATCCATAGACTATTTAATTTAAAGATATTTTCCACCCTGGCTTTTCCTCCCTCTTCACCTAGTCAAGCTGTTGTCATTTTCTTTTCAGTGTCTTTTTATCTAACAATCTCCACATTTCATTCAATGTATTCTCAAAATTATGGTTTAAAAAGAAATATTTTTCTTTCATTTTCTTCCCTTTTTTTTTTGTTTGGGTAGAGGGGGATGACAAAGACATTAAATCTGCAATACATATAGCTTTATCTTTCTGATTAGTGTTGATTCAAAAGCAAATTCATGCACATTATTAATCATGATTAGATACAGAAGAATCTGCAGAAAGGAATCAAAACATTTCAAACTCCTGATTGTCCAAAAATCATGAATGTACGTCCTAATGTCATTAATAACACCAAATGTATATAGAAAAAAAATGTTCACTCTGATTTTCCTAAAATCTACATAATTCGTAGACCTAGGGTTTTGGTTCTCTAAGGTAATTTCTTAAATCTCCCTAATACAAATTAAATCTAACAAAAACAAAGTTAAACCCAAGATTATGGATAGGAAATTATCTTCATTTGAAAATTGGATCGCGTTTTGGGGTTGGGTTTCAAAAACCCTAATTTTCTCCCTTCTTAAAGCCCTAGATTTCCACCATTTAATCCTTCATTTCTAGAATTGACTGAAGAATTTGGGTGTCCCTTTAGTGTGTTTAATGCAAAATGAGGTTGGTTGGTAGAAAAACTAAAGAGAGAGAGAGATTTGAGTGAGAGTGAGAAAGAGAGAGAGAGAAAGAAGCAGTCGCGCGAAGGAGAGAAAGAAAAAAAATATAAGGAAGACCTTTTGTGCGTGGACATCAAATTGGGGGTAAAATAACCGTTTTACCCCTCTCTTATGTTAAGTGTTCACTTAGGCTCTAAGGGTAAATTGGTCTTTTTACCTTTCACTATGTGCCTATTTGTTTCTCCTTCTCTTGCGAATTTTCTCCTCTGTTCCATGCCAATATCTTTTTTTTATATATATATTCAAATAAATAAATATATATTCATATATATTCATACCCACATTATATTAAAACTCCAAATTTATCAATAATGGAATGCATTACGAATTTGAAAACACAAATGTTTTAAATATACCTAAAACTCCAATTTAATACCCCAAAATCAAAAATTAATAAAATTTAAAATTTTTCATTATATTGTAAAGATGTTTAACAAAATTTCTAGCATCGGATTTTCGGTGTTACAACATTTAACCCTCTAAAACAAATTTTGTTTTCAAAATTTCAAAATATAAGTTATACATCAAAGAGCTACGGGTGTTGCTTCCGCATTGATTCTTCAATCTCCCAAATATGTTCTTCCACTTGGTTATTTCTCCACAACACTTTAACCATAGGGATTCATTTGTTTCTCAACTGCTTGATCTGTCAATCTAGTATTTGCACGGGTAGCACTTTGAAACTCAGATCTGGATTCAACTTTATCGGAGGAGTTTTAATTATATGAGAGGGATCCGGTAAATACTTCTTTAGCATTAACACATGAAACATATCATGAATCTTCTCCAAATCTGGAGGTAATTCCAGTCAATAGGCTACTTCTCCTATCCTCTCAAGAATCTTGAATGGCCCAATATAACGAAGATTCAATTTATCTCATTTTCGGAATCGAATCACACCATTCCAAGGTGAAACCTTCAGGAAAATCATATCTCTGACCTTGAATTCCAAAGGTCTTCTCCTTTTGTCAGCATAACTCTTCTATCTACTCTGAGCTGCTTTCATTCTCGTTCGGATCACCTTCACTTTCTCTATCGTTATTTCAATTAGTTCCACACTTTTAATCTTCCGCTCTCCAATTTCATCTCAACAAAGTGGAGTTCGACATTTCCTTCCATAGAGAGCTTCATAAGGAGGCATCCCAATACTATCTTGATAGCTATTGTTGTATACAAATTCGATCAACGGTAGGTGTCTATCCTAACTCCCTTGGAAGTCCATCACACATGCCATCAACATGTCTTCCAATATCTAGATTGTATTCTCAGATTGTCCATCCGTCTGTGGATGAAATACAGTGCTGAATTTTAACTTAGAGCCCAAGGTCTCTTGTAACTTAGGTCACAATCTAGACATAAATCGGGGATCACGATTCGATACAATCGATACCGAAACCCCATGGAGTCGAACAATTTCATTAATGTATAACTTGGCTAATCTCTCCAAGGAATAAGTATTTTGAATTGGAAGGAAGCGTACCAATTTTGTGAGCTTGTTTACTATCACCCAAATAGCATCGTGATGACTTGGAGTGCGTGCCAATCCTATCACGAAATCCATGGTGATGTGCTCCCATTTCCATTTAGGTATAGGCAATGGCTGAAGTGTCCCAGCTGGTTTCTGATGTTCGGCCTTGATTTGTTGACACACAAGGCATCTTGCTACAAATTTGTCAATCTCCCGCTTCAATCCCAACCACTAATAAGTTTCTTTGATGGTTCTGTATATTTTAGTGCTTTCGGGATGCATAGCATAAGCCGAATAGTGCGCTTCTTCAAGTATGGCCTTTCAAAACTCATCATTTTTGGGAACACAAATTCATTTCTCATACATCACCATGCCATCCTCCCGAATATAAAAATTACCACCTTCACCCTTGTGAACCTTTTCCATTATCCCCTTTAGCTCCTCATCGGTTGCGTGGAGCTCTATAATATGATCCACTAGGGTTGGTCGAATTTCAAACTTCGTCAATAATGCTCCATTGTCATCACAAGCAAATTTGGCTCCAAGAGCACGAAGTCCCACTAGACATGAAAGGTAAGAATTCCCTTCAGTTGGAGAAGAAGATGAGGACTTGCGGTTTAGAGCATCCGCAACTACGTTTGCCTTACCCAGGTGATAATCAATCACCAGATCATAGTCTTTAATCAGCTCTAGCCATCTCCATTGCCTCAAGTTGAGCTCTTTTTGGGTAAGCAAATACTTGAGACTCTTATGATCAGTGAAAATTCTGCATGTGGCTCCGTATAAGTAATGCTGCCAAATCTTCAAAGCAAATACAATGGTAGCAAGTTCTAGATCATGGGTAGGATAATTCAGTTCGTGTTTCTTTAACTGTCGAGAAGCGTAGGTGATAACTCTGTCACCCTACATTAGAATGCATCCTAACCCTTGTTTGCTGGCATCGCTGTAAACTATATAATCACCACCAGCAGTAGGAAGAGCAAGTATGGGAGCCGACGTGAGTCTCCTTTTAAGCTCTTGAAAACTCTACTCACATTTTTCATTCCATTCAAATTTAATCCCCTTCCATGTCAAGCTAGACAATAAAGTTACAATTTTGGAGAATCTTTCAACAAATCTCCGGTAATAACCTGCCAATCCAAGGAAACTTCTCACCTCGGTGACGTTCTTGAGTTGTTCCCATTTTAGAATGGTCTCTACTTTCTTTGGGTCAACAAATATTCCTTCTGCGGATACCAAGTGTCCTAAGAAACCAATTTCCTTCAGCTAGAATTTACATTTTGAGAACTTAGCATACAATTGCTTTTCTCAGAGAGTCTATAACACAGTCCAAAGATATTCTGCATGTTCTTTGTCATTCTTGGAATACACCAAGATATCATTAATGAAGACAATAACGAACTTGTCAAGATATGAATGGAAGACATGGTTCATGAGATCCATGAAAGCTGCTGGAGCATTCGATAAACTAAAAGGCATCACCAGAAACTCATAGTGCCCATACCGTGTTCTAAACGCTGTCTTGGGAACATCATCTTCTTTTATCTGCAATTGGTGATAGCAGGACCTCAAATCAATCTTCCAAAATACACTAGCCCGTTGGAGTTGATCAAATAAGTCATCAATCCTCGGCAAGGGATATTTGTTCTTGATGGTCACCTTATTTAGCTATCAGTAATCGATATATAACCGAAGCGTGTCATCTTTCTTCTTCACGAACAGAACCAGAGCGTCCTAGGGTGAGGTACTCGGTCAAATAAATCCCTTGTCCAACGATTCTTGTAGTTGGACCTTTAATTCCTTCAGTTCCGCAGGTTCCATCCTATATGGAGGAATAAAAATAGGCGTAGTGCCAAGAGTCAAGTTGATAACAAAGTCAAACTCCTGAATCGGGGGTAAACCTGGCAACTCGTCCTGAAAAATATCAGGAAACTCATTTACTACTGGAACATTTATCAATTCTGGACTTTGTACAGTGGTGTCAACGATATGAGCTAGGTAAGCTTCACAACCCTTGTGCATTAATTTTTGTACCTCCAATGCCGAGATTACACAACTCGGTAGGACTCGCCGTTCACCAACAAATACAAGTAGAGGATATCCCAGTCTACAAAACTCTACCTCCTTAATAAAGTAGTTTACAAAAGCCCTATGAGAGTGAAATCAATCCATGCCCAATATAGCATCGAAATCCCTCATTTCTAACGGAATCAAGTCCGCTTCAAGAATTTCTCCTTCTACCTCTACTTCACAAGCCTTGAACACTGTGTTTCTGTATAGCCATTCCCCCAACAGAGTGATAACTAATAACTCCTCTTCGAGTGGGGTTAAGAGTCTATTAGAATGCTTGGCAAACTCAGTGCTCACAAAAGAGTTATTAGACTCAGTATCAATTAAAATACGAGTATCAACTCCAAAAATTTTCATCATACCTATACATATGAAAAATAAGGATTAATTCCTAAATTAACCAAACACAATCAGAATTTTAAAATCCTCAATGTCATCAAATCATCATCAAATATCAAAATCATCTCTATTCACCTTAATATCATGCAAAGTCTCTAACATACCTCAAATTCAGAATTAAGCAATCAAGATCTCATAATGTTTTAAAATATTAAGTTTGGGTTCTAAAAAATTTTCCTATGACTATATCAGGGTTGTTCTGGGTATCCTCATTGGTCATAGCATATATCATGGTCCGTGCCCTAGTTTGTGGACGTTGAGTTGGAGCAGCTACAGTGTTGCTCCCTGTCCCCGTCCGTGGTGTGCCAACTCGAGGTGGAATAGAAGTATTTGTTTGGTTGCATATAGATCTACTAGGGCGATCTCTACTTGCTTGGCCTTCTCGTCCCAATTCTGGACAAACATTACAGAAATGACCTTCCTTTCCCCAGTGGTAAAACCTCTTGGGTGCTTTGCAAACCCGAAAATGAATCTTGCCATAGTTCTTACACTTTTCCCTCCTATTTCCCGTTGATTGGCTTCCTAAAACAGTGCTGGGAGTAGGAGTTTTAAATTGGGACACGCGTTGGCCTTGTGGATAGCCAACCGGTCCTGAAACAGATTCACCCCTGAAAGAGCCCAAACTCCTACTCTTCTTAGAACCTTGGCCCGATATAAAACCACTGGCCTCTTCCTCTTCCCATGCTCTCGGACTTTCCCTCTTTCTATCACCATTTTCTTAGCCCTTAAAGCTAAATCCAGAACATCTTGGAATGTATGCCCTTTGTGATTGACATTTTCTCCCTTATGCTCAGATTCAGTCCCGATTCAAATTTTGCACATAGAGACTCCTTGGAGTTTGTGAACTCCGGAATATAGGTAGCAAGTTCTCTCAACTCTGCCTTGTACTCGAACACCATTTTATTTCCCTGAACAAGCTTAAAGAACTCCTCTCTCTTCTGGTCCTTATAAAACCGAGTGTAATATTTTACTACCATCCGCAACTTTATGTCATCAGTTAACCTCATATCGGTGACAGTTTCTTGAATTCGGCCAATCCATTCCTTGGCCACTGAGGCATCGCAGGTGCCAGAAAAAGTTTCACATCCAAGCTGCCTCGCCTCTTTGAGTAGCTTTGACAACTCAACCGTAGGACGATCGGTCGACACAACAACTGGTGAAATAGGTGCTATGGGAACACTAAGTGCCACAGCCGGCGTAGGCGGAACCGACGGAGGAACAAAAGGTTGAGGAGGAGCTTGATATTGTGCCCTGAAAGAGCTCCACCACTCCATCACCCGCTGGAGGGCGGCTATAGGAGGTGGGGGAATACTAGTGGAAGGAGCCGAGTGTGTGCTTGTGGCAGCTAAAAGAGAAGTTGAAGCATGTGAGGATAATTCATCCTCACACTCAGGAAGAGGAATCTCACTAATGTTCCTCATCCTTCGTCTAGGCGGCATGGTTCCTACAAGAACAAACACTGTCTTGAGCTCACTAGATTAGGTATTGGACTAAACGTTTAACCCTCTAAAAATAAAAAATTAAACCTATTTCATAAGGATCCATGGAAAGTTCTATACATTTCTTAAATGTAAATCTTTAAAAATTGAAATTTTCAAAGCAGCAAACATTTCAAAACCTTTGGAAAACCATCGGGGACATTTGGAAGTAGTTCAAACCTTTAAACATTAAAAATCATGAGCCTATGTTCTAATACCAATAGAATTGTCACACCCCGACTCTCCCGCCGAGCACGTAACAACTGCTGCATTATCTTGGCATATGGGCATGACCTTCCCATATACCGCGATAACGCAAGGCATTCCAATTTATATAATAAATTTTCCAAAACATAAAAATCCATTAAAATAAGAAATTACAAACACAACACATATGCAAGGGACCCATCTGGCCCATCCCTATAGACACATGCATGCATCGGCACACAATCGGGGAATCCCTGTACATGCATACATGCAGTATGGCCATCCCAGCCAATCCAGAATTCTCAATCATTCCATAATTTTACAAATCTAAAGTAAAATATCAAAATCTATAAAT
The DNA here is from genome assembly GCA_037126225.1 of Dillenia turbinata. Taxonomy (NCBI): domain Eukaryota; kingdom Viridiplantae; phylum Streptophyta; class Magnoliopsida; order Dilleniales; family Dilleniaceae; genus Dillenia; species Dillenia turbinata. Next base: position 12,274,087 of record JBAMMX010000017.1, read on the forward strand.
ATAATCCAAATGTCCCGTACAAATAAAGCATTTTCCAAAAATATTTCCAATCAAGATGAATAAAGTCCTGAATCATAGTCGTATGGATTTTACTAATACTTGCTTGAAGAATTCAACCAGTGTCAGTAAAATCAGCACGGTATGAGCTGTACAGAACTTTTTTTCCATGAATTTTCATGATTCTAATTCCAAAAATGAGTATTCATCCACAACCTACCAAAATACCACAAAAGATCTTCGTATCGCCCTAGGAGTTGACATCAGCCTATACTTCCTCTGAAAAATATAAAGGAGAGGGGTAAGTATTTAAATACCCAGTAAGTGGAGTGCAATGGTATGCAACATATAAATGAGGGGTGAGGGTGGAGATACCAAAGAAATGTATCAAATACAATTTAATGTAATAAAGAAATTCATTTCAATAAAATCATTCATATAAAACCACCATGACTCATATAATCAAATCAAACAGTTCACATTCATTTTTCCACAATTTTGGGGTGTGCCAAAATCATTATCCTACCAATGGACATTGACAGAATCCACCAAAAGGTTTTCCACAGTTTTTATAAAATCCCCTTTTGACCTTCGCGTTAGCCCGGAGCTCCGTAGGGTGCTACCATATTATTCGGCGGCCTGTGGAGGCTCTCCAACCCACCTCTCCCAAGCCAATTTAACCAGCCTTAATCACGCCGCCTCGATGACCCGGTCCGTGATAAGACTTAGACTATAGTCATTTTATTTTCTAGTACCACATTTCCAAATTTCTATTCGCAAATCAAATCATGCTCAAATTTATAGTAGAACAACATTCAACAATTCACATGAGCATTTATTTATAGCATAGAGCAAATAAATCAATATTCAACTCACGAGTCATGGATTTGTCACAAAATTCATTTTAGGCTCACCACAATCACAAAATATTATAAATTCATTGCAAAATTCATTTCAAAATCAGATTTGCAAATCATATTTAAAATCATTTACTCATTTATAAGATACATAACCATCCACTCACCTCTAAGGAGGATACCCACTCTCAATTTTTACAATTCAGTCTAATAAAATTTTACTCCGATCCTCAATTGATTTCTTAAATTCACAATCACAATTACATCATCAATTTCCAATTATATATATATATATATTTAAAGACATCATCCATAGACTATTTAATTTAAAGATATTTTCCACCCTTGCTTTTCCTCCCTCTTCACCTAGTCAAGCTGTTGTCATTTTCGTTTCAGTGTCTTTTTATCAGCGCTAACAATCTCCACATTTCATTCTGTATTCTCAAAATTGCGGTTTAAAAAGAAATATTTTCCTTTTATTTTCTTCTCTTTTTTTTGTTTGGGAAGAGGGAGATACAAAGACATTAAATCTGCAATACATACAACTTTATCTTTCTGATTAGTGTTGATTCAAAAGCAAATTCATGTGCATTATTAATCATGATTAGATCCAGAGGAATCTGCAGAAAGGAATCAAAACATTTCAAAGCCCTGAGAACCAAACTATATTAGTCTACAAGACATTGTCATACGAACATCTGAGGTGCTTCCTTGCTGAAGTAATAGAAAACTCCCTACTAGGCATGACCATCCACAGAATCCTATCATGTCTAGTGGATGAAAGGTTAGACTCCGAGATATGCTCTTGGAGACTATCAAAAAAGATACGTATCGATCTCGAAATCCACTGTCCCTAAACATATGCTAACTAATGAGTACTGAAAAAATATCCTGTATGGTGCAAATATCAATAAAACCTGACCTTTCTATAGCCTGTCTCCCTAGGACCTCTATCAAAGGCCCTGTAGACAACCAAGAGTCATACTAGAAAGAAATACGGCTGCCATCACCCATCCTCCATGCCACAAGCTCCCGAACTAAGTGCCAAAGGGATAAGAGTTTTCTCCAAATCCACGAGCACCTGTCTAGAACTCTGACATACCAAAAGCTACAACCTTGTAGAAGATAAGTCCTCATCCATCTAGTCCATACATCTGGTCAAACCTTGGCCCCTCCTTCTTGGTACAACAAACAAGGGACCAGGCTACCTTGGCTTTATGGCAGTCTAAAGATGGACTAGACCATAAAAATCGAGACATGACCTGCTCGAGCTCCTTGCAAACTGTCTTTGGAAGGAGAAACATTAAAGACCAATGTGTCTGAATCGAAAAGAGTATAGAACACACCAACTGTAACCATCCAGCGTAAGATAAATGATGACTCACCCAATGCTAAATCCAAACCGTTACCCTCTGAACAAGCTGAACACACTCTGAGGATTCTTCTTCATTATTCTTTGGGTCGGGCGACAAGAGGAGTTGTGAGATTAGAGGAGACTGGTTGACGGAAAAGGAATAAAACTTGATGCAAATTTTCTATCTCTTTTTGGCTATCTCCCACTCTTTCAAAGTCCTCTCCAGCCTCTCTTGTAAAAACTTGTAATTTTTTCTTTTGATTATATAATGTCTCTTTTTCCTTGTGCAAGACTTCGTACTTCTCATTGACTTGTATTTACTCTGTCATATGATAATATTAGCGAATGAGCTTCTTATCTTTTTTTCTTAGAAATTATACGGTATGTCTGTCATGTACCTGCAATACAAAGTATAATAATACTTCTTGATATATTTGAATCATTTGACTAGTGTTTTCCTTTTTAGATTATGTGTATTTAATCATTGGTTAGCTCATTTAGGAGTTAATCAAAAGTATGGGCTGTGCCTATCCATCGGGGAGATGTATCCCTTGCTAATGACATGCTACATTTGATGGAGTATTCAATTGTGAGAGTTCATAAGAAAGGGCAGGCCGTGTCTACTTGATAGGGAGATACATCTCTTATTGATGACACGCTTCGTTTAGTAAGACATTTGAATAAGAGAGTTCAGATGATAGAATGGGCCATGTCTACTTAGCGGGGACATACATCCATTATTGACAACATGCTACATTTGGTAGGACATTTGACAGAGAGAGTTCAAACAATAAGACAAGTCCTATCTACATGGGGGAGATACATCCATTATCGATGACACGCTACGTTTGGTAAGACATTCGACTGAGAGAGTTCAAACGGTAGAATGGGCCATGTCTCCCAAACAGGGAAATATATTCCTTATTGACGACACATTACATTTGGTATAGATACAAAAATAGATTAGTCGGTAGATAGGTCTGCATAGCAGGGTAGAGAACTGTAGAGGTCTTACTTGACTAATCAGCTAGGTAAGGAACAAAGTGTTTTCCCTTGAGAGAGTGATAATCATCACTGATAATAAATGCACAGGTTTTCAGAGTTCCATGTCCTGGGTATGATTGAGCTATCTAAATGGTTGAGATAATATGTTCCCAGGCAAACTTCCAAGCATACCTAGTAAGGGCCTTCCTAATTAGGTGCTAATTTCCCCCTAGTTGAGGTTGGCTGATTGCCTCTACCTTCTTTGACACTAGGTCCCCCGGCTTGAAAGTTCTTGTCTTGACTCACCTATTGTAGTATCGCACCATCTACTATTGATAAGCAGTCATTCGAATAGATACAGTTTCTCACAGTTTGGGAAGTAAATCTAATCATTCACATGTTCGTATTGATTTAGTCGGAATGAATGGATACCAATCTCTACTAGTGTTATAGCTTTATAGCTATAAGTTATACTGAATGACGTTTCTCCTATTACCCTTTGGGGCGTCGTTCGATAGTTCCAGAGAATACTGTATAACTTGTCCACCTAGCGACCTTTAACTTTATCTAGTGTAACTTTTAGTCCTTGTAGGATTGTTCGGTTTGTTATCTTAATGAGGTTGTTAGTTTGTGGGTATGCAAAGGAGGTGAAGCAATGCTGGATTTCTAGCCTACTGTAGAAATCTTAGAAATTTTTCTTGTCGAACTATTTGACATTGTCAATAATCAAAATGTGACTCCAAATCGGGTAATGATGGATGTCCATATGAAACTTTGCATCTTTCGAGGGGTGATCTGGGCCAATGGTTTGGCTTTTACCCTTTTGGCAAAATAGTCAATAGCCATGACTAGAAACTTTTGCTGTATAGCAGCTAGTGAGAATGGCCCCAGGATGTCCATTCCTTATTGTACAAGTGGCCATGGGCTTACTATTAGGCAGAGTTCTATAGACAGCTGATAGGGTATCGACGAGAAGCATTGATATTTGTTACATTTTTTGACATAATCATCTGCGTCGGTTTTCATAGCAGGCTATTAATACCCTTGTTGAAGAGCCTTGTTTGTCAAATTTTGAGTGCCTAAGTGACGGCCACATATCCCTTCATGGATTTCTCTGAGCATATAATTTTCTTCCTTGGGTGTTAGGCATTTCAAGTATAGATGGGTAAAGGACTTATTATAGAGAGCCTCGTTAATAATGGCATAATGGGCAGCTTTATGTCTTGACTTAGCAATTTTAGAAGGTGAGCTTGGCAGTTGTCTATGTTTCAAATAGGCCTCTATGTGGTCTTTCTAACTTGGTGAGCTATTCACCAATAAGATCTTCTTGCACCCTTTAATGCCCAGGTATTGTAAGCTCTCTATATAAACAGTTCAGCTGGTTGCTACCAAGTTAGAGCTGGCCAGTTTTAAGAGAGTGTTAGCCTATCTGTTTTCTGATTGGGGGATCTACTGTATATCCATCTTGTCGAATTTATCTACCACCTCTCGTAACTTGGCTAGATACCTTGCCTTCGTTGGTTCCTTAATTTTGTAGACCACTTTAATCTACTTTAAACCACAAATTCAGGCAAATGTATCCTAGTTGAAATTGTGTATAGAGATGAGATCAAATGTTATTCCCATGAGAATATTTTATATTAGCAATTATGAATAAAACTATTTAAGTTGAACAAATCAATTCAAAACTATGCAAATATTAGAACCTACTAAAAACAAGATCAAATAAACGAAACCCTAATGTGATGGAAACCCTAAGATATCGATTTCATATATTTTTAATTTCTTACACAATTGAACCTTTTCAATTTCTAAGTTCATTGGTTAATGAATTATTGTTGATGATGACAGATTTTCCTAAATTAAATTCACTTAATGGTTATGCATTGATCCCTAATTTCACTAACCAAAACCAATGATCATGCAATCTTGATTAAATCAAACTGTATTAAATTTTATGAAAAATTTATAATTTAGAGTTTCCCTTAAATTGTCACACATGAAATTAATCTAATAGTTATACTTATAATTTCAAATAGATTTTATTGTTCAGACTAATTTTTTGTAATTATATTGATCATGCATACACTCAATCTCAAATCATACAGAACGCAGGCCTAAACGTTTTAAAATATTAATTTCAATAATAAAATTTTATCAAACAATAATCATTCCAATAAAAATTAAGACAGAGAATTAAATCAACCCATATAATTAATCAAAAAATAGAATCCATCAAGTCTTAGAAACAAGAAAATTAGCTAGACATTAAAAAAATAAATAAAAAGATAACAAGAAACGTTACAAGCCTTTTGCACATGACGAAGGAGGTCGAAATCTGTGGTATGGAGGTGGCTATTAGGGTTTGTAAAATGGTAGAGGGAATAATGGAATGACGAAGGGAAGGCATGGGGAATGAACGGGAGGCTAGCCTAGGGCTGTTGTATTTATAGGACTAAAGAAAACATAAGAAAATAAGGAAACTTGAACTTTTTAAAAACTTGGTTTTTGTCTTTGATTTGGAAACTTATTTTTGCTGCGTGATAAGGATCTTTAGCCTTCCCAAAATATTGGAAACTTCCTCTTTCTTAAATTATGAGACTTCTAAAACTTTTAGCAAGTGAATTTCGGTAATATCTCCCCCAATACACACTTAGTAGTTTACTTTTTTAGTATGGATTCCCTTTCAGTGCTGTAACAAATTCGGGCCAATTTTTAGACATTCTCCTGACTAAAGCCGCTTCTGGGCTCTCCTTAAGATTTGTTGGGCTTGAAGTTTTCTTTCTAATGCTGCAAGAATCACCTAAATCGGATATCGGAGCAGAAAGTTGGGCTTGAAGTTTTCTTTCTAATGCTGTAAGAATCACCTAAATCGGATATCGGAGCAGAAAGTTATGTTCAAAATACTAACATCTATCCGTGCAATCCAACATTTATAAACTAAGCCCAACATTTCCTAAATCACAACCCATGAAATTAATCAATATAATAACATAAAATATGATCTAAATCAGTCCTAAAATTCATAAATAAATGCTAAAAAAATATAATTTAAGTATATAAAATTATTACAATCAAATATCTCCACACTTAAATATTTGTTTGTCTTCAAGCAAGATAAATAACAAATCAATTTTCTTCCAAAATCACTTCAATTTTTCCAAATCCCTAACTATGCATATATCAAGTTAAATTGGAATTACAATCAAGACAATCAATATTTCACACATTTAGTACTAAAAAAACAATTGCATCTCTTATAGTCTTCTGGAAATCAAGAACAACGTAAGATTCGGACACCTTCATAATCGGTTCACTCAATAGAATAAAAGGAACTAAGATTCAATTATTCAATGCGCTCAATTTTATGACATGGTTTGTGTATCACTCAGATCTACACAATGAGATAACATTACTATAGGCTGCTAATATATCAAATTTTCACCACTCACATATAGAAATTCATGTACTAATCAAAAGGTCTTTTATTTGGTTGTAATGGAATTAGAGTAAAGGGAAGGATAATAGGTAAAAATGTAAAATTAAAATTAATTCATTAAATATGCTTAAACATCTAGATATGACATTCTTTCCATCAGAACAAAGAAAATACTAAATTCCACAATTTCGAATCCTATAATATATAGCACTTTAACTATATATATGCAATATATCACTCTTTCGTAAGAAAGAATATGAAATAGAGTCTCATTATAAAAGTGAACAATATCCAACAATGAAAAATACTTTTTTCTCAATTTTTCCTTTTTTTCACTTTTTGTTTTTTCTTTTTTTTTTTTTCAATTTTTGAACCATTTTCATTTTTTTTCTTTTCTTTTTTTCAACTGGTTTTTTTTTTCTTTCAAAACTCAACATGATAATGACTAATAAAAAACAAATATAAAACTCCTAGATATAAGAAAAACATAATGCCTAAAAAATACAATGTCATGCTATCAACTATAAATATATTAGTGAATTTGGATTTAAATTCTAGAGTTAGAAAAAAAATAAGTAATAGGATAAATTATATGGGTAATTCAAGAAAGAAAATGTCTAGGGTCAAATTTGTTGACTAAGAGATATAAATTGTTATGGATGGTATTTTCTTGAAAGTCAAAAGTATGTAAATCTAAATGTTTTAATTATTTTTATACATAAAAATAAAAAATGTAGTCTGAAAATACATAACAAAGTAAGTTCTAGAATATTCATTCTATATGTGATATACGCTCAATAAAAAAAAAAAAAAAGCACAATGAATTACACTTTAAGAGTCAATTCCTCATTTGGATAAATTTTGGTGTTGAATTTTGCATACCTATCTTCAAATCAACCATAAAAAAGTGAACAACTATTCATGCACTAAATAACCACTAATACCAATTATCTTTCATGCAATCCAATTCAAAACAAGTAACACACAAGAATTAAAAAATTCAAGAAAATTTTGTTGGTATGTAAAAAATTTCAGCAAAAGCTTTCGAGAACTAAATAAGAATTCAACATTCAAATTCCTCAATTCCCAAAAAAAAAAAAAAAAAAAGCTTATACATACTTCCTCCCACACTTAAACTAAGCACTGTTTAGAAATATGCAAAATAACTAACAAATAAAATTAAAAGAAAAAGAACCGAAAACTCCCCTAATAATACAGATAAACTTGTAACTTCCTCTCTATCAACTTCTTGCATCCTCATTGATCATGACAATATGTCTATTCATTGCATCATACCATACCTTTGTCCTTTCCTTATGAGTTTGTGTAGTTTCATATGCCTTGTTCTGTAATTCCTCTATCTTACTTATTGTTTGCAACTTTCTTTCTTTATCTGTATCAATCCTCATTTTTTATTGAAATTTAGTTGATTTCACACCCAAAACTGCACATACATCAACATATTATTTAGGAAGTTATGATCTACATGCACCAAATTAATAATACAATTTTCAATAGGATTGATAGGATGAAAGACATTAAGATCATGATCATATTTAATAATCTTATCAATGCAATTCACTCTAAAAACAAGTTGTTTTTCATAATTTTTCTTGGAATAAAAAATTTTGAACTCAATTTTCTTATCTTCAATTCGCAAAATTAAGTTTCCAACATAAACATCAATAAAGACTCATGCAATATTTAGAAAAAGTCAACCTAGAATCAATGAAATACCATCATCATCATCCATATCCAAGACAACAAAATCAATAGGAAAAATAAATTTATCAATTTTAACCAATATATCCTTAATAATACCTATTGGATAGTTTATACTTTTATCAGCTATTTGCAAACTAATACTTGTATGTCAACATTCTATTAATCCTAGTTTAGAGAACATAGATTAAGGCATAATATTCACACCAGCACCAAGATTACATAAAATATTGGAAAAATCAATTTGGCCAATAATGAAAGGAATAGAGAATCTCTTTAGATTTTTGAGTTTCGGTGGTAGATTTCTTTACAAAATCGCGGAGCACTCTTCTATAAGTTTGACCTTTAAAACCTTATTAAGTTTCCTCTTCTTGTTGATCACTTCCTTAAGGAACTCCTGTATTTCGACACCTATCTGATGACATCCAAAAAAGGAATATTAATGTGTGCTTTCTTAAAAATTTCTAAAAACATTTCAAATTCTATTTTTGTATGTAAAATACGCCTAGGAAAAGGAACAGAGGGCTTATAGTTGCTAAAACATAAAGTACTTCCCTATTTAAAATCTGGTGTCTTAACTTCTTCATTTATAGACTTTTGGAGCTCTTTCTTTTCATCTTTCTTATCCTCTTCATCCTTCGATGGATATGGTATCTCCTACAATTCTTTGCCACTTCTAAATATAATTGCATTAACATGCTTTCTAGGGTTTTTCTCGGTATCACTTGGCAATCTACTTGGTACTTGAGAATAAAAGACGTTAATTAATTGATCAATTTTATTTTCAAGTTTTTCAAACTTTTCATTAGTTGCTATTACCAAGCTCTCAATCCTTTCACTTGTTACTGCTGCCAAGCATTTAATTGCAATCTCCCATGATACCTTGTTTTCCCTTTATTATAGCTAGGGATTTGAGTTAAACCCTGGTGGATTATTTGGTCTTTGTGGTGCTTCTTGACTCCATGAAAAATTAGAACGGTTTCTCCACCTAGGGTTATACGTGTTGGAGTAAGAGTTGTTTTGAGGCCAGCTAAAGTTAAAAACATAATTTGCTTTGATTAGTAATAACATTAAGTTGATTGGTTTTCTTTGCATTAATTAATGAATCAATTTTTGCACTAAGCATGGTCAACTTCATACACACCAGCTTTCTGTCTAGGGATCTCATGCTCATTAGACCAATCATACTGGTTAGAAGCCATATTATCAAATAATGCACATATCTCATTATATGGCTAGCTTGTGAATGCACCCCTAACTGCAGCATCAATTATAATCTTAACAGAGTGTAAAAAAGACCACAATAAAAAGTTTACAAAACTAACTAGTCAGGTATATCATGATGTGGACATTTTCTAATCAAATTTTTAAAATGTTCCCAAACACTATATAAAGATTTACTATCAAATTGTCTAAAACTAATAATATTATTACATAATTTAACAATTTTACTAGAATGAAAGTACTTAACTAAAAATGCTTGAGATAGGTTTTCTCAATTTGTAAAATAATTATGAGGGAATGAGTTAAACCAAATATTTTCCTTTCCCCTAAGAAAGAAAGGGAACAGCCGTAACCTTATGGCATCAAGGCTTACTCCATTCATTTTGATTGTATCGCAGATCTCCAAGAAATTCTTCAAATGATTATTGGGGTCCTCAAAAGTCTCTCCACTAAACTGATCTGTTTGCACCATACCAATGAGACTTGGTTTAAGCTCAAAATTGTTTGCTTCCACAGGGAGTCTTGCAATGCTACTTTGTATGTTCTGAGGTTTAGGCATCGAAAACTCCATCATTGTTCTATTCTCATAAGCCATTGCTTCATCTCATTTCTTAGCTTTCTTATATTCCTTAGATCTCAGCATATACTATGTAAAGCACACTCGAATGACACAAAATTAGATCTTCGAAATAAATTACAAAAACCACACAAATAAATCTAGATTTCTTATATAAAAGTAGAAATCACAAAAATACGACAAACAAATACACAAAAGCCATCTAAGCAATCAATTGAAAAATTAAAAAATCTCGAAAAAAAATCAAAGAAAAATAGAAAAATCTATGGAAACGAAAGAGTTTGGCCAAGATAGGTTGTGCTGGTAGCAAAGCCACAGGTTTTGCTCAGTAGCCCAAAATCTTTTTCAACAAGTAGTCACTTAACCTTAAGTCAAAACTTGTTTCTCAAACCCTGAAAATTCCAAAAAATTGCCTCTAAATTTTAAAAAAACCAAACTAAAATAGTAATTATATAACCTAACTCCTAATCTGAGAAAATAAATAAAAACTATTAAATCCAATCTCATATAAAATTATTCTGATTGATATATAAAGATATCTCCGATAACGAGGCCAAAAACTTGATACATGATTTTTAAACTACAAATTCAGGTAAGTATATGCTAATCAAAATTGTGTATAGAGATGAGATCAAGTGTCATTCCTACGAGAATATTTTATATTGCTAATTATGAATAAAACTATTTAAGTTGACAAATCAATTCAAAATTGTGAAAATATTAGAAACTACTAAAAATAAGATCTAAGATATGAAACCCTAATATGATGAAAAATTGAGAACATCAATTTTATCTATTTTTAATTTCTTACATGATTGAATCTTTTCAAACCCTAAATTTATTAACTAAGGAATTATTGTTGATGATAACATATTTCTCTAAATTAGATTCACCCAATAGTCATGAAATGAATCCCTAATTCGACTAACAAAAATCCAATGCTCATACAACTTTGATTAAATCGATCGGTATTAACTCTAAACTTTAGAGTTTCCCCTAAATCTCCACACATGAAATTAATCCAATGGTCATGCTCATAATTTCATAAAGATTTTATTGTTTACACTAATTTTATGCAATTATATTAGTCATGCATGCACTCGATCTCAAATCATGCAAAATGCTGGCCTCAACATTTCAAAACATTAAATTCAATACTAAAATCTCATCAAATAATAATCACACCAATAAAAGTTAAGAGAAAGAATTAAATAACCCCATATAATTAATCAAAAAATAAAATCGATTGAGTCCTAAGAACGAGAAAATTAGCTAGACATTGAAAAGAAAAATGAACAGATAACACGAAACCTTACAACCCTTTTGTACATGACAAAAGTGGTCGAAATCTATGGTATGGAGGCGGCTACTAGGGTTTGTAAAATGGTGGAGGGAATAATGGAATGAAGGGGAGGCATTGAAGAATGAATGGGAGGTGTGTCTAGGGCTGTTGTATTTATAGGACTAAAGAAAACATAAGAGAATTAGGAAACTCAGGCTTCTTGGAAACTTGGTTTTTGTCTTTGATTTAGATATTTCTTCTAGCCACATGATAAGGATCTTTAGCCATCCCAAAATGTCATAAACTTCATCTTTCCTGAAATAGGAGACTTCAGAAATTTTTAGCAAGTGAATTCTGCTAACATCTTCCCAATACACACTTCGTAGTTTCCTTTTTCAGCATGAATTCCTTTTCAATGTTACAGCAACTTTGGGCCAAGTTTCAGAGATTCTCCTGATTTAATCTGCTTCTGGACTCTTCATAAGATTTGTAGAGCTCAAAATCTTCTTTCAAACATTACAAGAATCACCTTAATTGAAAGTCGAAGCAAAAGTCATGTATAAAATACTAATAGCTGTCTGTGCAGTCCAACATTTAAAAACTAAGCCCAATGTTTCCTAAATCACAACCCACGAAATTAATCAGTGTAAGAGCATTAAATATAATCTAAATCAATCCTAAAATTCATAAATAAATGTTAAAAAAATATAATTCAAATGTATAAAAATATTGTTATTGTCTACTTGATGACCAATGACTATCGGTAAAGACCCGTATGTTTTGGGCCCATAATGACACTATGATTCACAATCCGGTTGGAAGGGCTTTATATTCGACTTGATTGTTTGTTGTTTGGAAATCCGGTTCCATAAGAATGAGTCTGGCTCGACTTCCTGAGTAGTTAGCTGACCCATCTACATATAGGGTCCATTCAGACAATGAGCATTCTTCTCTATCATTAGCAGTGGTTTGTTCTATGAGTGATAGGAGTGTGCATTCGAAAATGAAGTCGGGGAGGGTTTGGCCTTTAATTGCTAGCCTTGATTGATACTCGATGTCGAATTCACTCAACTCGATACTCTACTTGGCGAGTTAACCTGAGGTATCCCTCTTCTATAGAATCTGCTTAGAGGCTGATTGGTCAGTGCGACAATGGTGTGTGCTTGGAAGTAAGGCCAGAAACATTTGGTGGTTATGACTAGGCCGAAGGCTATTGTAACACTAACACTACGGTGTCTGTATTGTACTCCTATATTTGAAATGTATAAAAATATTTCCTCCATTTATATATATATATATATAGAAAAATTTTAAATTTTATATTGATTTTCGATTTTAGGGTATTTAATTTAAATTTTTGGTATATTTTAAAAGCCATCTCCGTAATTCGTAGTGAACCCTATTTTGGTAAAATGTGGGTGTGAAATTTATATAAATTATATATATATAATTTATTTATTTATATATAAAAAAAAGGGAGAGAGGAGCCAAAACGTAGCGTTTTGGCCCCCTCCCCCAAAATTCGATTAGGGCTAAAAGCCCTAATCTCATTCCTCTCTCTCTACTCCCTCTCTTCCCGCGGCCTCCTTCCTCGCGCCTCCGCTGCCGTCGCTGCTCTCCGCCCTCCTTTCCGCCGCGAACGGCCACCGCACACTACCCTCGTCTCTCCCTAACAGTCACTCTCTCTCTACCGTATTTCTCTCTCTCCCTCGAACTCTCTCTCTCACTCACAGTCGCGCGATCTCTCTCTCCGTCGCGTTCTCTCTCTCCCTCCACCGCGAACGGTCGCTTTCCCCCACCGTCCGCCGTATCTCGCCACAACCCATCGGCGGTTCCGACTACCTTGTCTCCCTCTCTCGATCGCTCACCCTCGGTCTTCTCTCTCTCCATTTCTCTTTTCTCCTTCGATTTCCTCTCTGTATTTCACTTTCTTCCCTTCACTCATTCGAATCACTCGCTGTTCTCTCTCTCTTTACCTTACTGTCTCTCAGTCTCTCGCTCTGTCTCTCCCTACGCGTGCGTCGCGCGCGACAGTTCCTTGCACGCGTGTGACTGCTCGCGCGCTGATTGCCCCTACGCGTGACTGCTCGTGCGCTGACAGCCCTCCAGCGCGAGACCGCCTTGCGCGCACGTGGATCGCGCGATGGCTCCAGCGCGGCAGCCGCGCGTGCCCGCCCGGCGCCGCGGCTGTGGGTTGTTTTTGCCCTTGCTCACTCATTCGAGCAGTCTGCACTCCTTCGAGAGCCCACTGTGACCCTTTCACTGCATAGGTAAAGGCTGAGTCTGCACTCATCTACTGCGAAGGTGAGGATAACAGCTTCGAGTTAAATACTTTAAGGTTTGAATGTTCTCAGTAGCTAAGTTAATTATTAACATTGTTTTAGTTGGAAGTGTTACAGGTTTTGGAGTGACTTGAACGGAGCAAGGAACTTAGGTCTGCGACCCGAAAACCCTTAGTGAGGTAAAATGAAAATTTCTTCGATAAATTAAGTGAATCTAGGATGGAGAGATCTTTATATATTTGGGATGTATTTAGATTTGATCTGAATGAATTTATGAAATTCTATGTTTGAATATTAAGGTTGAGTCTAGTATCTGATATGGAAAGAGAATGTTCCGGATGATAGAATCATGTTGACTTGATTTGAATGGTTGCTTTTAGAGTTTAATTTGACGAATGCATGAAAATAGTAAGAAATTGGGATTTGAGTTTAAGGATCGATGCAGTCTTTTCATTATAAGTTGTCCTGCATATAGGCGATCTAAATACGATCTCAGTATTATGAAAATAGACTTCCATACTTTGAAAATGACTTATGATTTGAAACAATTTGACGAGAATCGAAAAGTGTAAGATTTTTTAAAGATTTTCTATCTTGAAGGAAGTTTAATTATTTTAGACTTGCTTCCGACTTTGACAGATTTTTAGAATTGAAGTTGACTCGAATTTGATTTTTGTTAATTATTTATAAATGAAATACCATTGATGACAAGATTGTGTGGCTAGAATTTGGGATGATTTGAGTGTATTTTGGAGTGTTGAAAATTTGGTTTTAATGTACAAATGTATATGCTGAATTGTAGTGCTAAAGTGGTGTATTATATGTGTGTTTGTTGGTGGAGATGAAGTTGAAAGATGTGTAGAGTGTTAGGGAGAGAATGATGTATGTGTATTGATTAAAATGGAAAAGAAGAATATGTGTATGTGCATGTATGAGAAAATGTATGTGTGTATTGCTGTTGAAGAAGAGATTTGAATAAAGGTATATGAGTATGAGTGTGTGTATAAACCTTGGCCAAGAGGATGGATTATGTTAATATGATTTGTGAGTTGAAAATGATGTTTCCGAATGCAAAGCATATGTTAAGAGTAAATATGTATCCTTGTATAGTTGTTCTATATGTGTTGTGTAGGTATGTCGAAAGAGAGAAGTTTGTAAGAATTTGGAGTGTAAATGTGTGTATTTACTTTGACTGAGAACCTTGAAGAGAATTGGAAATAGAGGGTTATGTAAATTTTGAGTTGTATATGTATGAATGATGATCTTGATTGTTGAAAATGACATTGTGTTGATTTAATTTTGTACCTTTGATAGGGTGTGAAAGGGGTGGTTTTGGATGATTTAAAGTGGCATTGTTTATTAGGAAGGTATGGGAAACCTTAGAACTTATGGGTTGAATTGTGTGCCTTCGGAAATGAGGAATTGAAATTTACATTTGGTGATGAAAAGGGGACAGCACTTGTGCACATGTGAAGCCTAGCTATGAGACCCTAAGTCTTAATCCTAGACATAGGATTAATTAAAAGTATAAATTTAACATAGTGGCTTTTGAAATATGTAGCACAAATCATATATATACATATTGTGTTTTGTCATTGTAGTGACGCTTGGAGACCGATCGAGGGGAGCACAGTTTCAACACTTGTTGTGCATTGTAGGGAGTGATTCACCCTCCCGTATACTGTGAGTGAGATTTATTTCAATGTTTTCGTTTAATATGTAAACCCTGCTTTACAACACTTTGATAAATGAGCATGATCTATCGTGTGCTTAAAATGTTTTGAATGGTTTTGGAAATGATTTTTGTGAACCGATGGAGTGTCCAAAAATGTGGTTGAATTATGAAAATATGCATCCATGTGGTTGAAATGTATAATGTGCCATTTTATGCTATATGTTGTATTTGGTTTGTGAACATGATTTACGGCACATATTTGATATGATATTGATTTTGCCCTTGAGGGCTTTGGTATGTATTGTTCCGTAGCTACGAAGGACACCGTGAGAGGCGCTTGGGTGGCGTCCGGATATGCCTAAGGCCTGGGGTATCCCACGAGTTGTCGAGATTATATTTACGACACGGTACTAGCCAGGTTGGACCCGAAATGGGGAGGATTTGGATGCTATCCAAGTCTAGCACCTGGACGAGGTCCGTCGCCAAAGCCGGGGTAGAGAGCACTTTAAATAAAATCGCATATAACACCCCCGGTGCACCTGTCATAGGTCGCTTTTTGGTGGATTGGTGTTTACGACGGTGAGATTAAGTTTTAATTGAAAATATGAATTTTGTACTTTATGTCGACCCTGTGTGGTCTTGATATTGAGGTCCGTAGTTGACCGTGTACATATTTTGGGATGACTGTATAATTTTTGGACTTTTGTTTGCGAAACTCTCATATTTCACTTGCATTGAGGCATTTGTAACTATTTAAAGTGTTAACTTGGGAATTTATAATATATTTGTATTAATTTAGGCCCGCTCGGTGTGGCGCTGTTCATGCTCTAGTTGGGCATGACAGTAGAGGTCTGTGGCTAGGACTGTTGTTGATTTGTTAGCCTTGCGATGTCTGGATGTCGGTTGTGAGATTTGGTGGATTGTTTTGGAGAGGCCGGGATAGCCATTGATTTAATTTACAGGATGTTTTTCATTTATACAGGTTTACAGGTTTAATTGTACATGGGAGACCTCCAAATTATGGGGAGGTTCTACCCGATTTTCTATAGAAATACAGCCGGTATCCAGGGCAACGGGCGACTGTTCACGATTCCCGGTTCGGGGCGTGACAGCTATCTTCTCAATAGGTTTATAGCTAGCCTCTAAGTCTTGAAGCATACGATTGACGTAGTATACTGACTTCTATATGGTGGATTTCTGTCTTATAAGAATAGAGCAAAGGGCTCAATCAAAGATAGAGAGGTAGAGATAAAGTTTCTCATCAGGAACAAGTCAAGAGAGGAGAAAAGGCAATGTAAGGTACTCTTTGAGTCATTTAAATGCTACTTGGCACTCTGGCGTCCACATGAATTTCTGGGACTTCTTCAGAGTATCATGGAAGGGTTTATACTTCTCCCCCACTTTTAACATTAACCAGTTTAAAGTTGCGATCATCCCTGTGAAGTGTTGCACATTCACTGTCCTCGACAGTACTATTTCCAGTATGACTTGTATCTTCTCTAGATTTGTTTCGATCCCTCAGTTGTTAATAAGAAAAGCTAGAAAATTTCCAGAGCTGATTCTGAAGGTGCATTTTGCTAGGTTCAGCATCATGTTGTAACATTCTAATGTTTGGAATGTTTTCTCCAAATTTGCCATATGATCTTCAAGATTAGCACATTTAACAAGCGTATCGTCGACATAGGCTTCCACATTCCTACTGAGCTATTCGCTAATGACCTTGTTGACTTATTGCCGAAAAGTTGCCCTAATGTTATTGAGGCCGAATGACATGACCTTATTACAGTAGGTACCAAACTCCGTAACAAAACTCATTTTTTCTTCATCCTCAAGGGCCAAGTGTATCTAGTTGTAGTTGGAGTATACTTCCATAAAACATCAGAGTTGGTGACCCAAAGTGTTGTTTACTAATTTATTGATGTTGGGGAGTAAATAGCTGCCATTTGTGCATGCCTTGTTAAGGTCGGTGAAGTTTACACACATCCTCCACTCGTCGTTAACTTTTTTTACCATAACCATATTGGCTAGCTATTCTGGGTAGTTTACTTCTTGAATAAACCCTACTGTTAGAAACTTTTAAACTTCTTCTTATATTCCACATTGACATTCTAATGCGAATACACTTTTCTTCAACTTAATAGGCTTACAACTTGCATTTACAATCAATTTTTGTAGTATGAACAATGGGTGGATTCCTAGCATGTCCTTTGGAGACCACATGAAGATTTGGGAATGTAATCAAAGACAATCTACAATTTCCTTCTAAAGAGATATTGGGCTAAAGCTTGGATTGATATTTGGCATTGTCTTTAAGCTCCATTTCATTTACTCAGAGAATTTCTTTCTCTTCTCCAATGGAGGGGACGGTTGATGAGTCGGTATAACCATGAAGTGTTGCAATCTCTAAGGGTGTCTTGAATTTGATATTCATGTCTTTTGCGCTTAATAGTGTTTCAAGACCATCCAAACTAGGATGACACAAGATGGCGTTGTAAGGAGACAAAAGTTTCACTATGTATAAAGTTGTTTTGGTAGTAGCATAGTAAGGAGGCATTCCTAAGGTTATGACAAGTGAGATAATACCTTCTAGATATATACACTCATCAATGATTCCTCTTATGGGTCCTTCAGATGGTTGAAAATGAGATGGGGTGAAACCCATTTGCTAAAAGGTATCCCAGAAAAGGAGGTCTCTATCTGCTCCTTGATTAATGAAAATCCTTTTGATGAGGCTAGACCCTATTCCTACACTAATGGCTTGTTTTGGTCGATGTCGACTCCTATTAGATCGTCATCGTTGAAACTGATGATTGGCCTTTTTTTCTTCGTTGATGCCATGAATGTAAAAAGAAGAGGATAGCGAAAAGAACTCAGGAGATCAGTCTATTCCCATGGATGGTACTAATTTATTGCAGATGGGTTTTACTCTATAAATAATGGCTCTACTGACTCAAACGGGATGTCTGGCCATCAAGCAATCTTGATCGATAGGACTTGCAAAGGACCACCGGAGGGTACTCTAACGGAGAAGACTCCGATACTCAAATTCGAAAGCAATTTTTAGAAAGAGATATAGACTGAAAGAAAGTTTTGTAATGCCCTTGTGTGCTATGTGTGAGATTAGGGGATTTACCTAGCTAATTGGCTTAATGATATAAATGTAGTATACATTTGTGAGTTTTGTATGTATTTGGGGTGTTAAAAGCTTAGTTTTATATGAAAGTGCCTCCGAGATTGTAGGACCCTTAAGGAAAGATTTCCATGAGATCCATGATCCTTTTAATTAAGAAAGTTCTAATTACTAAATGATTTCTTTCCTTATCGATTAGGAATCAAAATCTCCCTTTTGATTATGAAATGTTGCTTCTGTGATTTAAAGGAAGATGAATATTGCTCCGAGTTGATCGAATACTGAGAACCAAGCATGTGTTGACCAATCAACCATTTGTGGAGAAAAGAGTGGTTGGTGAGTACTGAGAAAGCGGGTTGCGTCTCCCCAATTGAGAGCTTCATTTCATTCAAGCAAGCTACTGATCTTGAGCTTAAGTTCTATGTTAATGGGCCTTTGGACCATGCATTATCAGAAACTATTTTTTATTGAAAAAAGTATGAAAAAGGAAAAAAAATAGCAAGTAAAAAAGAAGGAATATTTCTACAAAAAATCATACTTTTGCCGACATTTTTTTATCCATTCCTGACATCTTTTAAATGCTACTAAACGCTAAACTGACAAAAGAAAAACCATAAGTAAAAATGTCAGAGAAAAATGTTGACGATTTTCCTGATGTTTATTGACAAATGTCGGGAATGCTCCACCTTTCTAATGTTTGCAAACATCGGCAAATGCTTGAAATTGTTATCATTTTGGAATGAAAAATGTCAGGGAAAGAAGGGTCCACCGATGTTTGTCCACAAACATTGGTAAAAGTAAGTACCCAACGTTTCTTTGCCGAAACATCGACAAATGCTAAATCTTTTAATAATGCTTTTTCTTCAAAAATGTCGGTAATCCTCCGTGCATTTAGCGACATATTCTGCTACTAAACATTGGAAAGTGCTAGTATTATTTTGAAAATTTTGATTCCTTGACAAATGACACAAAAACCTACTTATCAAATATCCATCAACTACAATACAAATATTTCATCCATACTTCACATTTTACCCAAACTTCATTCTCGCTTAATGATCCCAACATCCATAGAAAACACTTCAAATTTCAAATAAATGACCATCAGCCATAAATATAAACTATAACCCCAAACGTCCATCAACCACACAATCATAGAATATAAATTCAAAATTCAATTAAATACAAATATAATATAAACAAAATTTCAACTATAAGAATAAAGAACTCATGAATAACTATTTTATTATGTTAAACGATTTTGTATTCAATAGTTAAAATATATCCCTACCAATATCTCATAAACTAACTTACATATAATATCTCATCACGAAAATTAATCACAAAACATACAATTGCTTGTATATATGGAGAGGCATGACCATCACATAATGTTGATACATCATAAATAACACCTCCCTTTTCTACTTTCTATAAAACTATATATTCGAAAAGACTGTACAAATTCATCAAACATAAGATTATAAATTCTCAAATAAGACCAAATTACAATCAAAACATGTAAAATAAGTAATAAACAAAAGGATACCTCAACGGAACCATTAACCTTTTCCAAGAAACTATTTTGTCAATTATACGTCTAGATGAATATGTATGTGTAAATGGAATTTTGTGCTACATTACCAAAAGGTATTCTTGTGTGAAGCGTGGTTTCCATATACATTCGGACACTTATCAATAGCTGCTCATGATGCTTTTTCAGATGTTTTCACAATCTTTATGCCTGTTAATTTTCCTTACATAATTATAATTAAATCAACACATATTAATCAAATTATAAGTATAAAGCGGGTCACTCTTAACATAATCATAAGAAACATATATTAATCAACAATAACTCTGAATATAAACAATTCAACACAAGTTTGAAATATATATATATATATATATATAAAGATACATATAAAGTCAACAAACTATTATTCATCATATAAATTTTCAGTTATATAATTCCGAACTCAGGTTGAGTTAGAGGCATGATACAACATTTGCATATTAGTAGAAACAAATATTTTTCATAATAGCATTTTACTAGAAATATTATTAATATCATTTGTTTATTAATAGAAACAAATAATTTTCATGGCATCATTTTATTAGAAATAACATCAACATCATTTAGATATTAGTAGAAACAAATAGTATTAATAACATCATTTTGTAGAAATATCATCAACAACATTTGCATACTAGTAAAAGCAAATAGCTTCCATGATATCATATTGTTAGATACATGATAAAATATTTGCATATTAACAGAAACAAAGAGTTTTCATGACAATCATATGCATGCCAAATATATAAGAGTGAGACATGATAGAATATTTGCATATTAGTAGAATCAAATGGTTTTCCTAATAGCATTTTACACATCATATAAATTCTTAGTTATATCAACATTTGTATATTAGAGACATGATAGAACATTTTCCAATTAGTAAAAACAAAAAGTTTTCATAATAGCATTTTTCTAGAAATATTATCAATATCATTCGTTTATTAATAAAAACAAATAATTTTCATGATATTATTTTATTGGAAATATCATCAACATCATTTACATATTAGTAGAAACAAATAGTATTCATAACATCATTTTGTTAGAAATATCATCAACATCATCAGCATATTAGTATTCATAACATCAAATTGCTAGATACATGATAAAGTACTTGCATATTAGTAGAAATAAAGAGTTTCCATGATTATCATATGCTTGCCAAATATATAAGAATGAGAAACATATATAAAATAATTTTATCTTAATTGTGCTAATTTTGTGTTACTTTTACCCAAATATAAATTATTTTTGCTATTATTTTACCCTAACATAAATTTATTTGTCCTAATTGTGCCCTAATTATGCCTTAGGTTTACCCTAATATGATCAAAGTATTAAATAATTTATTATAAATTAATTTTCCCTAACATATGATTTATGTTTGTAAATCATATATAAATATATAATAATTGTGCTTTAAAAAATTTATTAAAATAATTGTGACCTAACTTTATTCTAATAATTTATATAAACATAAATTATTAAAGGCTAGTTAATTCATATGTTAGGGCAAAGTTCATATAATAATTTTAATTTACTTTAAAAAAATTTGCCGTAATTATGTCTTCATTATGCCCTATTTTTAACCTTAAATAAATTGATTTTGTTCTAACTTAGCACTAATATAAATTAGAACCATAGAATAAATTTATTTTACCCTACATTAACCTTCCTATTTTCACCCTAATTTCATCCTAA